>CM030869.1:11833239-12008239 GCA_018105865.1 Metaphire vulgaris | reverse complement strand
TTTCTGATATCTGTGGGGGGCCTTGGATTTATTGCTAACTTTTGTCTAGTTTCTGTCATCGAAGTAAGGCTAATATGCGCATAGGTTTTAATAGAAAAATCGACATTTTCCAGGGGAATTTGCCCAAAATTTCTGGTGCAAAGGCATCACAGCAAGGCCCCCTACAATTCTAATGCGATATATGAGCGAATTTCGGACATGAATTTTTCGTCAAACTTCTCAAAATTTCGTGATGGTTAGTCCAGGGTTTTTTTGGTCGCAAAAATTTTGTGTCCTCCGATTCTCTTGAAACTCACACCATTTGTAGCTCATTCGATGCCTATAATGGATCCGCAGTTAGATTTCTGATATCTGTGGGGGGCCTTGGATTTATTGCTAACTTTTGTCTAGTTTCTGTCATCGAAGTAAGGCTAATATGCGCATAGGTTTTAATAGAAAAATCGACATTTTCCAGGGGAATTTGCCCAAAATTTCTGGTGCAAAGGCATCACAGCAAGGCCCCCTACAATTCTAATGCGATATATGAGCGAATTTCGGACATGAATTTTTCGTCAAACTTCTCAAAATTTCGTGATGGTTAGTCCAGGGTTTTTTTCGTCGCAAAAATTTTGTGTCCTCCGATTCTCTTGAAACTCACACCATTTGTAGCTCATTCGATGCCTATAATGGATCCGCAGTTAGATTTCTGATATCTGTGGGGGGGCTTGGATTTATTGCTAACTTTTGTCTAGTTTCTGTCATCGAAGTAAGGCTAATATTCGTGTAATAACTTCCTGGAAAGTGTATAGGCCTATACTCTGCTTGCATCTCATGTTGTCTACTTTAAAACTAATAAAAAACACATGCCTTTTATTATATTATTGACGCACGAAACAGATTTCATTGTAATATAATTATAACATGTCCAGGGTTTTTTGGTCGCATGGGCCATTGCGTTGTTTGGCTGTTTTACTGAAGAATGGAAACGTGGAATGAACGGCGGAGGCCAGGAGCTCTTCTGCAACCCCCGCATCTCCCCTCCCCTCTCCCTCCAGGCGGAAACCAAGGCTTCCTATTTTCTCGTCGTCGGAAACTCGATTCAGATTATCCTGCACTTTGGTATTCGAAGGCTCCGCTGGCCAAATACGAGTATTTAGGCCCAACTATACAGGCCACCACGCGGAGTCTATGCTGCTGCTGCTGCTGCTGGGGGGGGGGGGCAAAGCACCCGCCTTCGTCGCCGAAGCATCTTTGCGATCCATCATCTATCGACCAACTTCCGAGAGAGAGATTTGACCCATTTAAGGGTAGACGACTTCCTTCCTCTGCACCCCCTTCACTCCACCCCACACACTCAAACGGCCCTTCCTCCCCCTTACCTCCTCTCTCTCTCTCTCTCAATCATTTTACTCCGGTCGAAATTTGCCAGATGGTCATTTTTAGTCTCTCTCTCTCTCTCTCTCTCTCTCTCTCTCTCTCTCTCTCTCTCTCTCTCTCTCTCACACACACACACACACACACACACCGCTAAACTGTAGCTTGAGGCTTTAAGATATTTAATACTACAGTCAAACGCTTTCACTGTCACATCCAAGATGCTTCTTACAGTAAGACCAAACGCAGATACATACGAGTCAGGATTTCCAACTGCAGCAACAAGCCAACAGAATTCCGAGTTAACTGATATTAAACTGCGTCTGTAGGACAACTGATTCTGCGTCGATCTTCTAGTCTCCTGTATAGGCATTAAAAGAGTACAGTAGAACTTCGTTATAACGGACTCGATAACAGCGAGTCCTCGGTCATAAAGTACCGCAATGTACGGTCCCGTGTGGTGAGCTACCGTAGCCTATTGGATATAACGTACCTGTGATATGGCGAACTACATTTTGGAGACCCTCCAGTATACGTTGTAACGAAGTTCTACTGAACGAATGATGTCCAATTAGAACGGATGATTGAATAATAGTATTTTATTAGGAAATGGAAAGCGCTCTGATCTCGGAACGGAATCGAACTCTGCTGCTGCTGCTGCTGCAAACGAAGAAGAGGGGTCACGTGATCAAACTCAGGAGGCAAAGAAAGAGGAGGAGGAGGAGTATCGGAGGTTGACGGCGGATGGACCAGACGACGACCACCTCCTCTCAGAGTCTCAGCAGCTTCGTCAGTCATCCGGAACAAAGTCACGGCTTAGAGAACTCCTGATGAGAACTTATCTAATCGGGACAGTCGACGATGAAACTGTCCCAAGGGATACAGACAGGACCTACCTGACCAAACAAGACCTACTTCTGATGAAGAGAATTGTGAGCCCTGGCATTTATCTTCTGCTAGCTTCTCACTTTCCCACGAACTTACCTCCCAATGCTGTATGTTCGTCATAGACGGCGATCATGGGGGGGGTCAGGACACCCTCAAATCTAAGCCAACGAGTGTCACGCAGTTGCTGGGCATATCCACATACTGTAGACGTTGCAAATCTAAGTAATCTGTACAGCCTTAGCTTAGGTTAGACATCAGTGGCGTTGGCACGGAGTGGGCCTGGGTGGGTGGGTGGGCGTTGTGTTAAAAGAACAAATCAGTTGTTTTAAATGAAAATACGGTCAACTCGGTACAACAATAAGCCATGCAAAAGAACTGACAATTGTTTTAACCTGTTAGATTGGGTTAACCAGTGCTGATACTGTACTTAGTCAAATTCTTAACACTGACAGTTGACAAGAGGGATGGAGTCACAAATTGTTGATAACGTCTCTCCTAGCGAATCCCCACGCAACTACTAAAGGCGCCTCTTGCGAATACCCGTGCAACTACTAAGGGCGCCTCTTGCGAATACCCATGCAACTACTAAAGGCGTCCCTAGCGAATACTCTCATAACTAGCAAAGGCGCTCCTAGCGAATACTCATGGAACTAGTAAAGGTGCCCATAGCGAATACGCATGGAACTAGTAAAGGTGCCCAAGCGATTGCACATGAAACTACTAAAGGCGACCTAGCGAATGCCCGCGCAACTACTAAAATCAACCCTAGCAACTACAACCGTGACAATTTTGGCCCCTTGTTGCAAAAATGACAAATATTGCACTTGTCGCCAAGTTTCAAAACATTTATCGACACCTGCAAGTTACAGTATGTGGCAGATGCATGGATTCCTCAAAAAATGAATTCTCTCATTTTAGAATCTTGTTTATTTTTCAGTTTGCTGTCGCTCGAAAACTCAACAATCCGGCAAACAGTAAATAAGAAAGGAAGACATGGACATTAACAACTGATATTCAAATATCAGTTTTCTTTAAAAAACTGAAGGCAGCTTTTGAGAACATTGTTTCCATTGTTTTTATCAGACATCACATGACATATTAAAAGGAAAAATGGTTCTTTTGATGAATTAAAATATATAATTTCTTTTCGTCTATGAAGTCAGCAGATTATTTCCTTTTCACAGTTGTACCTGTACATAAGCTTTCTCAATAGTTTAGCATACATCTTGGAAACAGCAATACCAAACCCATTGTAGCATTAACACTAGCAAAACTGCCACACTACGGTTGTAGTTGCTATGTGAACAGCATAGGGCCATAGACTTACAGACCGTCTTCTATCGCTTTGCTTCTATGAATTTAAACAAATCACATACATCGGTTAAGTGTAATGAAAACTTTCCCTTACAAATGACAACATTAGAAAAGTTCATTATTCAAACAGCTACGAACAATAGAAACTATAGAACTTCCATTTTAAACAGTTCAAATTCTGACATAATGAAAATCAGGCATCTACATGTACACAAACCATCCAAAATATCAGCAACAATTTGGGTCATTTATGCTGAAGAACAAAGGCCCTCTGCCATTCCCAGAGCCAAAGCAAGCATAACACTGGATTGCCATGGAAAGCAGCACTTCATACAGTATAGAACATTCAGTTGAACATGAAATGTATGCTTCCATCCAACTGTACACAGTTTCAATTGAAAACTAAAACACCGATTAAGATGCGGCCTGCAAGGAGACCACATTCAACCACAGAATATGCAGATGCAAAGCAAGAATAATGATTTTAAGACTTCAGATTACACCATTACATTACAACACTCCCATCATTCACACCGATGAACATGTTGTCTCATCACCACCATCGACCACAAAAGTAACAAAACTATAACCCCGTTCCGTTGTGTCTAGCGTGAAGAAGTCGTTGGGGGGACGGGAGTCCCTCTTCGAATCTGCCCCCAACCAATCAACCTACAATCATTTTCCAAAGTGTCTTAAAAACTCAACAGAAAAATTAATTTGAAGACAACTCTCAGATATAAACACAAAAATTATAATTTCAATAATAAAGATAAAGAGAAAATTCAAAGTATTATTCCTGCAACTGGATTCTAGTGTGTTGATGACAAAGTAGTAGATTTTTAGCCACCAGACACTTCAAGTACCTCCAGTGCTTCTCAATCCTTCGACTAAGTGCGATCTTCTCTCCAATTTCAGTGCAGACAGGACTCGTCAGGAAGATCTTGGCCAGATCAGCTTTCACCGCTAGAACACGTCCGCCGCTCGACAGCGATCCAATGTTGACCATAAGAACCTCGTTTTTAGAAAGTTTCTGGACCTAATTACACAAAGAACAAAATCAACAAATAAAGCAAATGTGTGCCCTGCTGAGATTATAATTTCGTTGAAAGGCAAACAATTCTAATAAAATCCAGGAAAGAGAATTGTTCAAATCGTGCGACAAAAAGAGTGCAACAAATAGAAAAAGAATATTTCCATGGCAGTGATAATCCTAAATGTATAACACTATGAGTACTGAAATAAAGAAACTTGAACTGCATAAGGCCAAATGTCTCCCATTTGTTTAAGCCAACACTAAATTGCAAGTTGAAAACTCCATATTATCAAACTCTACAACAGAGACATTTGAATGAAAATCCAGAATTCAAATACAAAAGGGAATGACCACATTCACAAATACATTGATTGCAACTTGGAACCACAAATGCGATGACTTAACAACAAACGACATTAGTGGGACGTGAGCATCCGCTTACTTTGGCGCCTTTCTTGTCCCCTTCCGTACGTACGCCGAGCAAACGTCGAAGCAGAAAATACGAAATTTCAAGCTCAACAAAGATCTCGGGCAGTGCTCCCACTGCTCCCAGGACCTGCCCAACCATACGATCCGCTCTGCAAAGGGTCGGGTCAATCTTAGTTCCAACTCCTGAAATACAAAGCAAGAAATTTCATTTCAACCCAAGTGACTTCAGGCTGCTTAAATACAACTCAGTCTCAGCAAAAAATTCTTTTACAGTTCAACAAAACTTAATCAGTCATATGAAAAGGAACGCATGCCTAGTCGTTGCATGCCATGAATACCTGACATTGGTACTATAGGTACTTACCGATGAGCCCACCGGGTACTGCATACTGCAGGTCATTTTGCTCAGCAAATAGCGAGACAATACGTGAAAAGATGGGAATGCACGTAAGTTTTCCTTCCGTGTCTTTGGAGACAATCCCCGGTCTAACCTCAATCTCCTGACCAACCTATTCAACACACACACACACACACACACCAGATAACAACAAAGAAAACCACGTCATATTACAAACAATGTTGGTCTCACATTACTCAAAATTCAACATCAGAATGATTAAAATACATTGTTTAAGCAAACACAAGACCTTGGAATAAGAAGAGGCAATAGAAACGCTGAATTTCCCAGATGTCTTACCTTTAGAACACCTTTGAGAATGCTGCCGCCAGCAACACCTCCCTTCAGGTCCTCCACTTCACAGCCAGGTTTGTTAACGTCAAAAGATCGAATAACTGAAGAAAATAAACAAACAGAGCATATGAAACATGATCATAAACAAAACCATTAAGAAATATTCCTGCAAAATCAAATGAAAGGCAGAATAGCAAACAGATCAAACACATTTGAATCATTTGCAATTATTATCACTTATATTATTATTATTATTATTATTATTATTATTATTATAACAATAATGCAGTGTGACTGGTTGAAGTCAAATACATCAAAGTATAAATGAGAGAAAATGTCGACCGACCTATGAGACGAGGTTCTGAGGTGAAATCTCGCACTGGAATTGGAATCTTCTTGACAATGTATTCACAGACAGCGTCAATGTTGTACTTGAGCTGCGCTGAGATGGGTATAATGGGCGTACCATCAGCAATGGTTCCTTCAAAACAGCAGACAAAAGCAACAACACAAAGCATTAACTGAATCAACTTAACTAGTTACCACAGTAATCTTAACTTTAATAATAATAATAATAATAATAATAATAATAATAATAATAATAATAACTCAAAATGTGGCGGCACAAATAAGAGGAGGCAAAATCCAAATTACAGTTTCCACAACAAAACCACAGCATTGATCAGTTTTAAACATGGCAATTGAAATCACGGGAACTTTAAAATGCCTGGGAAGAAATGGAAAAAGAAACTGAATGGGAGAAAACCCAGTTCAGGCAGAAGCTACCTTGGATGAATTTGACGATCTGATCGTGCTGATCCAACGCCTGACTTTCTTTCACCAAATCAATCTTATTCTGCATTATCAGAATCGTTTTCAACTGCATTATCTCAATTGCAGCGAGATGTTCCGACGTCTGAGGCTGTGGACACGATTCATTACCCGCTGATCAACAGAAAACCAACAAAAACATAGATTATATACTTTAAATCACACTAAACCTCCAATCCTACTTCAACTTTTGCAGCGGAAATACACTTTCCACCTGAAACATTAAAAATTTAAAATAAAACAGTCAAATTCTGAAATATAATAACACAAAACAGAATAAAAATCAGTGTCGGATTTTCTAAAATATAAACAATTAATTTTTATAAATAGTACTTCATGACCACACACACACACACACACACACACACACACACACACACACACACACACACACACACGAAGCACTCACCAATTAGAAGCAGAGCAGCGTCCATGACAGCCGCTCCGTTCAACATTGTGGCCATGAGAATGTCGTGCCCAGGGCAGTCAACGAATGACACATGTCTAATCACATGACACAAAAATCAAAATAGAATTTATGATTTTCATGGACAGGCAGAGCAAAATGTATGTCTGTTGTCAGCATCACAAATCAAAAACATTGCTTTTAAATGAAGTTGCAGCAAAGTGATCTACCTGACCAACTTGAATTTGCCCTTGTTTGAAAATTCACACGGAAACTCATCCTGATGAGCAGAGCCTCTCGAAGTGTAACACTGCGGCCGGGCCACAGCGGGATCATCGCATCTGTAGATCTATAACATCAATCACACACTAAGAATGACATTGAGAAAGTCAACAGCAAAATATAACATTAATCACTCAAAATAATAACGGAAAAAAGCAAATAAGATTCCTTATAATGTGACATTAGAGCACGTTATCCAATTAGAGAATGTAGCATGAATATGAAGTGAAAGTTAGTAAAAATAATAATGAATTAAAATAATATAATACATTAATGTCAATATCAACCTTTGCATTTGCATAGCCGAGTTTGATTGTGATGTTCCTCTCCAGTTCATTCTTGAAACGAACAGTCTGAAGATGTAAATTCAAAGAAGCAGAGATTCAGCGATTTCAGAATGTTTAATACAGATACATGTATTTAACAGCAAGATTGAGCCAGTAGCTTTATTTGACCTGTGACCTCATTGCAGCCTGCCACCTGGTGTTCACAACAGGCAATCTGAGATCATACAATACTCTAAGGGCAACAGATTTAAACTTCTCTTTTGTCAATGCAATCTCATGTTACAAATTCTGTTGACTAATGTCTCTGTTTCCTATCAAATGGAACTTCTTGTAATGAGAATTCTTTCTCAGCCAATGCAAGTGATTTCCATCCAAGGCCTCGGATACTCTGTGATTTTATCTATTTCATGAACTAAGCAAAGCAAATACTAAATCAATGGGTAAATTGGGACTTGTTGAGTTACCTGGACTCCAGATATTGCTTTTACCAACGTTGATTTTCCATGCGCCACGTGACCAATGGTGCCTGAAACCATGCACAGATCACTCTGTATTTTCAGAAAGTCAAAAGCAATTAAATAAGCAGACAATCATCATCAATCTCTTACAAGAATATTTTGAATTCTCAGTTACAATTAACCCTTGCACTGCTGGGTTTTTGTAACATCTTCTGCAAGTGGAGCCACCATTTATGTCAGCCTCTGAAAATTGTCAATTGTCAATTATGCAGTTGGGTTATGCATGCAAAGCTCTACAAAAATGGTGTTTCACGTTAGCAATTTGATTCACAAGGCACAAGTTATCAGCCATTAAACATAACCACCATTTAGATATTAAATAATTTCTATATTTTCTCATTGTAGATCCATTGAATGCTAAAACTGTGCTTTTATTTGATAACGAAATGTTTTTAAATGACAATCAATATGTAACATCAATAACTTTAACCCTTATACTGCTGCTCAAAAGTCCTCTTACCGATATTAATCGTAGCCTGTCTGCTAATAACCTCTGGGGTCAATGGAGTGAGTTCTCTCACATTCTGCAATTAGAAATCAACAAGGACATGTGGCTAAGTGGCTTCTAAATATCAACTCACCACATAGAATGGCTTAACCGCATCATTACCTAACATTCAATTGTATGTGAGAAACAATACCAATGTCAAACTCCTGATTTTATCCAACAATCACGAAACTGAAGGAACAAAATAATCTCATCAGTCCTACATATGTTGAGTGAAAAGCTAATCTAACGAAAACTGATCAACAATGACGTTACAATTACATTACATCATCAAAACCTTACAGCCAGGCTGAGTAAGCAACAACAGTAGTGAATTCATTACTGCAGAACTACCCTGTATTTTATTCTGGTAACAGCCAGGAAGGTCATTCAAATGATTCCGTACCAGCGTTTCCCATGAATCTATTTATCTAGAATTAACCGCCTGGTTAACAGTAATCTATCGTTATATTTATTCTTAACATACAACTTACTTTTACGCATATTGGCTACAAGTTGATGATCACTGCATCCACCAAAATCAACTAAATTGAGATCTCTTACCGACACACTGGACAGAACTCAGCCTGATGCCATCTTATATACGGTGAGGAGGCGCTATATAAATGCCTGCTTACATTACCGGCGATGATTGTGAACACAGCATGGCTGCGCTATGATGATCGAGAGTGCTGGAGTGACTGTAATGGGACCGGTGTCACAGGCCGTGGTCGCCGTCTAACCAGAGTGCCGAGGTCCTGCTTCGCCAGATGCGGTTGACCGACTCTTTGCTCCGCCATTTGTCGTTTAACGATTCTGATGCAACAAAATCAAAGAAAAATGTCGACGACCGGAAGTCCTCAAACGAACTGCTTGTACGCCGACACCGGCCGCTGCATAGAAATCGACACTCATCGATTCGTATAAGTAGTCTATCTATGGCAGTGACAGCAAATTTTTAGTCTACTGGTCGCCATCTTTACCAAATTTTATACAATGGTCGCAATATTGCCATAAAATTGCAGCAAAACTTTGGAGCACAAGTCCTAGTTCTATTAAAACAAATTGCCTCTAGCCTAAATGCTTGAGATTCGGTACTATTTATTAGGAGTTCTACGCTAACATACACTGACCTTCGCTGGGCCAACAACCAGTGATATTTCAGTGAACTGAAACTGAATAGAAACTGAAATTATTTTAAATCAGTTAACTGAAACTGAAACTGAAACTGAAATTATTTTCCGAACTGAAACTGAATAGAAACTGAAATTGGCAACCCTAAAACTGAAACTGAATAGAAACTGAAATTATTTCCCGAACTGAAATTGTTAGTAAATACCGAAAATTTTTTAAAGGTCTTTTTGGATTTAAATACACAACTTACCCGCTGAGCCTGATTTTGAAAGCGCCAGTCCGGTAAAAGAAATTTTACTTACCTACTTACTTTATCACAAAACTATGCAATGTGCATGAATTACTCTGACATTCTTCAAACTGACTCACAGCCAATGTCATATATTCTGCCATCACTTCTAAATTTGGAGTGTCACCTTCACCATTTTAGCGGTTCAAGAAAGCTCATAGGCCTAATGCTCTCTGATTTCACAAGTCGCTTAGCTTCAGTTCTTGATCCCCAGTCATTTCAATTTAATCCTATCCCTGTTGCTGCTTGTCTACTTGACCATACTGTGGCATCAGTACTACTGGCATCTCGTGAAACAGAACAGCTACTGGCGGCAGCAAAATCATACATAATAATAAGTTGATGATAGCATCTGAAACACCTACCGGCATATCCGCTAATCCTACAGTGTCTTCCAATCAAGGCCACCTGGACAACTACTTGTCAGAACTTCAGCAATACTCTGAAGATGATGATGCACTGACTTTCTGGAGAAAGCGTCGTGCATCCTACGCTCAATTAGCAGATCTGGCTGAAGATTTAATCACTGCACCTGCCTAACAGACCCCTATGTTGAGCGAATCTTCTCACTGTGTGGCTTGTTAACAGCTGGCCGAAGGAATCGCCTCACCAAAAATTTAGAAATGCGAGTCTTCTTAAAACTAAATGCACATTGGATTTAACGTAGATACTTAACTTACTGTAGTTACTTAACTGAACAGAACAATTGTTACTTGCCACTTATTGAACGTTGAAAATGATTATCAGGTGTTAACTGAAACTGAAACTGAAATTATTTTCCGAACTGAAACTGAATAGAAACTGAAATTCGCAACCCTAGAACTGAAACTGAATAGAAACTGAAATTATTTCCCGAACTGAAACTGAATAGAAACTGAAATTGGCAACCCTAGAACTGAAACTGAATAGAAACTGAAATTATTTCCCGAACTGAAATATCACTGCCAACAACTTTCCCTTCCTGACTGATTTCTGGAATGACCTGGTTTTTTGCGGATAGATTTGAAGTACCATCGATTGATACCTTGGGTTTTATAACTGGTGCTAAAGAAATGCATTATTATTATTATTATTATTATTATTATTATTATTATTATTATTATTATTATTATTATTATTATTATTATTATTATTATGGCCATTTCAAAAAGATTAAGCGCATAAGAATAAGAATCATAAGAATAAGCAGCTACCACTGTACTACTTCCCAAAGCGCTATATAAATTTACGAGATTTTACTTACTTACTTACTTGATTACACAAAACAAAATGGTGGACAACGGACCTCAGGCTGAGACGCAATAGACTCGTTCTAGTGATGATCGTATTCTATGTTCTGCTGCGTTGCCGCCGGAGATCTTAGAAAAAGGAGATAAACGTGGTTACGGCGTCCGGTTGACGACTGATCAAGTTCAATGAGATTAATAATAATAATAATAATAATAATAATAATAATAATAATAATAATAATAATAATAATAATAATAATAATAATAATAATAATAATAATAATAATAATAATAATAATAATAATAATAATAATAATAATAATAATAATAATAATAATAATAATAATAATAATAATAATAATAATAATAATAATAATAATAATAATAATAATAATAAATTAATAGTAGCCTCAGTCTAGGCCAGCGGTTCTCAACCCGTGGTCCGCGGACCAAATAAGCGCGATGACTTCTACATTGCGAAGAAACTATAGTGCCTAGGCTGTAGGCAAATTCAAGTGCAACTTTTCTAGTTAGGCCTATTCATTGTTTTTACTACTTTTTAGCGATGACTGCGACCATAATCGACGTTTCCCTCACTCCAGCATCAATCCCAATCGATAAAGCGATCATTGTGCACCGCACGATTCTGCTATAGAGCCGTAAGCGGTTTCGGATCCAGTTTAAAGGCATCTGGATCAACGGATCAGCAGCAGCAGCAGCAGCAGCAGCAGCAACAGCAGCAGCAGTCGCATCCCTTTGAAGCCCTCGGCTCCCTCCCCAACTCAGTCGCCACAGCAGGACGTCAATGACTCTCCTTTCAGAGAGAGTCCATCTAATTGGCCGGTTACTCCGATGATGATACGAGAGGTCGTTCAGTGCAGATCTTTCCGATCGAATGATCCTCAGCCATTGATCTGTCTTCGATCCTTCGACCTTCATTTTAGATGTCACTCGCCTCTCTCTCTCTCTCTCTCTCTCTCTCTCTCTCTCTCTCTCTCTCTCTCCATATATATATATATATATATATATATATATATATATATATATATATATATATATATATATATATATATATATATATAAAGGAACATTGTTGCAAGTGACAGAAGAGGATATTCAAATAATTAAATTCTACTTTTAAAACCAAAAATCACTCGTTAAAAATCGTAGAATCATCTGCATTTGGTTGCAATATCTGCTATTCTAGCATCGCTGCTAACAACTCAGAATGCTGACAAAGCACTGGAAGAAACAAGATCTGATTAGTAGCCACTGCACTTCCGGTAAAAGTCGACTGCATTATCAGCGGTCAGAAGACGATGACATCATGCCAAGAGACAACTTCCGTTTCCTGTGTTCTGTGTTCCGTTGAAAACGTGACTGCAAAGAGGCGCACCTTCCGCCGATGTGGACTCAGAGAAAATCAATTCATATTAAACAATGACACCGGATGCGATACGTCATTCCTCTGTCATGTAAACTCTGATGTCGTCGAGATGACACAAGTTGTCACGCTCTTGACGCAGCGAGTGACTGCAGGGGTCGATTCCTGGGCGCTACAATTGCAGGCGCCATCCATCGGATGCCAAAGACAAACACCGCGGTGCTTGCAATCGTGAGTTACGTCTCTCCATTGAGGCAGGCGACTCCTTTTGGCCGATGACACGAAGCCAGTTTTTCTCCTGGAGAATCGGCGTCCACGAGAAATGTCATTAATTCTCCTAAATGGATTTATGCAAATTTATTCTTTTCAAGCGATCTTCTACGAGGTGGAAAGACACCGAAGATGATTCTTCTATAACATGACGCCTGTTTGCTTTCGACTGAAGACGACGATTGCTGTTGTTGTTGTGTCGGAGGAGGGCGCGCGGGACTTCTCTCTGCATCCGAATGAACGCCGTTCTCATTGGAAGACGTGGGTGACGATGTGATGCTCTTAATGCAACTTCATTTCTAGAAACCTTCGGTCGATATTCGATGCCATCAGGTGATACAGAACAACGCAGTCCTATCAAAGACCATGTCTCAGAGCGTGCGTTAGATCCGAGAAGAGGAAGATGCCTATTAAACGTTACTTGTTGTTCACAGGATTCATAGAATGCCAGTTAAAATGCGTTAAAATGCGAGGCGTTAGTTTGAGATACAAGGAGTGACAATTGGTCAATTGGAATGACGGAATGTCAGCAGCACTTCGGTTGAGAGCGTTGACCGTCGTCATTCCAAACGGATCCGCTTAGGCGCATGACAGTCTGTGTCCTCTGACTCTGTCATCGTCCTGATCGTCATGGAATACGCCGGATGATAATGATGATGACGATGGAGGCCCTGGACATCTTCCAGACGTCAGCGGAGGGATTGATAGCCACGATAAGCGTCCTTGGCAACGCCCTTGTCCTGGTCACCCTCTTCCGCTCACGGCTTCTCCTTCGATCGCCCACCAACCGCCTCATAGCGTCCCTCGCCTCCGCCGACCTCCTGGTCGGGGCCGTCGGCATTCCGTGCGTCATCGCCACCAACTTCTCCCTGCCCCGTCACTTCTACGCCTGTCTCGTGACCAACTGTACGATCGTCGTCATGACGCAGATGTCCATCTTCAGTCTCCTTCTCATCGCCCTCGAGCGCTTCGTGGCCGTCGTTGCGCCCGTCGTTCATCGGCGACACTCGACCGCAAAGACCGTCGCCGCCGCCGTCGCCGTCGCCTGGACGGCCGCCGTCATACTCGGTCTCGTTCCGCTATTCGGATGGCATCCCCCTCCTCCTCCTCCTCCCGCATCCCCCCTCGGATCCGGTTTCGACTGCGCCTTCGAAGTTGTCATCGACCGAAGGTTGCTTATTCCGAGAACTGATTTCTTTGCTTTTCTTCTATTGTCGCTCACCTAGGTTTCAAGATTTCAGCCTCGCTTTCATCCGATGGCAAATAAATAAATTTAATTATAAATCGACAGAAATTGGCTTCACTTAAAATACTACAGGAATTGCCCACTGTGCTGATAACACGCATTTTCAGTTACATTCAGGACATTGCTTGGTTTCAATATTAACACAGAGGCGTTCACTGGTTATGACTATTATTAAATCAGGACATGTCATTGTCATTGTTTGCATCTATCTATCCTATTGCTTCTATTGTTCTGAGTTGTTTTGTTGCGTCTCTTGTAGGTACATGGTCCTGTTTAACTTCTTCGGCTGTGTACTGACTCCGTTAGTGATCATCTACGCCATCTACGGATACATCTACAGCTTCATTCTGAGAAAACTCCGACCAGGGAACCAGTCGAGCGCCCAGACGAAGGAAGCCTTCGAGAAGGACGCAAACAAACTGAAGAAGGAATCTAACGCCACCAAACGCATCTTCTTCATCCTCGTCAGCTTTACTCTCTCGTGGCTGCCCATTCACATCATCAGCTGCATCAACCTGTTCGCCGGGAAGTCCAGTCTAACGGCGGTCATCATCGCCGTCCTACTGAGTCACTCCAACTCAGCCATCAATCCCTTCATCTACTCTCTCACCAATCCAAAGATCATGCAATCGCTCAAGACAACGCTCGGCATCCGATCGTCCAGAATAGGCGTCGATCTGAAACCCACGAACTGTACCGCCTCTCCAGTCAACACTGTCGCCTGACGAGGAGAAGAAGAAACTCTCTCTCTCTCTCTCTCTCTCTCTCTCTCTCTCTCTCTCTCTCTCTCTCTCTCTCTAGACTGCGTAGAAACGCTATGTTTGTTTTAGGCAGCCCCTAAAACTCTGCGGCTGCCGCGTGTTTAACGTGGCCTCTGCATGTCTCTGGTGACAAACAGGTCGCTCGGGCGTTGAGTTTCACGCATGAATGGTCAGCCTCTCTAAGGGGCGTTGGTCGCCCATAGCGCAGGAAAAAGCAAGCTGGAGACTTTCAAAGACGGGATATTAAGCTCCTTAGTCTTTATAAGTTGTAACTATAATAAAGGTTGCCTCAACGCGTCAGTGATGACCGTGGAATAATAGAATTTATTGCGAAGAAATTGGTTGCAGCGTTAATGTACGAATACCAAAACGTCAGTCTCACAATTTGATAAGGAACATACTTTATTCACGAAAGCTGTCTATCCCCTATTCCAACTTAGATCAATACATCTTTTCTTATTTAGGCTTTAAGGTCCAACAGGCAAAAAGGGTCAACACAGCGCTTCAATAGCGTTTGCGAATTGTTATTATTTTCATACATTTTAGCATTAAATAGAGAAATTCATCGAAATTTTCGTCGTGTGTAAGAAGGAATATCTAACTGCATCAGAGCGGTAAGCAGAAGTCATAAATATCATTCTGAAATAAAAATAATAGATTTAGGCCTAAAGACAATATATTGTGAATTGATGGAGTTATTTATAATACTTTAGCGTATAGGGGCGATACGCAATAGCGTGCAGAGGTGAGGGGATGGCCCCGGGCGCACACCACTCTCTGTCCGCCACTGTTGTCTTGTTTGGGGGAACATGGCTTGCCCTTAATAAAGAGCAAATAATATTTAATAAATTATAAATATTAATAGTTTCACAATGCTCGTAAAATTCAGCGAGCCGTTAACGATAGGCCTAGCTGTAGACAGCAGATAACGTATAATAACTGCTAACCTAAGCTAAATAGTAGCAAAGCAATCTCTTCTAGCATAAGAGCATTCCTATATGTATAGCATATCATCAGAACATCCGGTCCCATAACATTTCCCGCATTTATTCAGATAAACCGATCAGACCAGAGAATGAACACCGCCAGGTGGCGTGTTCACAGAACGAAGCGGTCTGTTCATACCGTTGCATTCTGATTCGACACCAGAGACACAGATCAAAACAATAGGACAATTACACTGACTAAGTATACACACTGTAGTTGTGTTTCTTTCTACCTTTTCGTAGAAGATTGCGTACTTTGAATTGATTTATATGACAGATCGCTAACTCTTTTGATGATGATGATGATGATGATGATGATGATGATGATGATGATGATGATGATGATGATGTGCCGAAGGTAGAAATCGCATACCTTGTCTTGCCTTAACTTCCATCTACTATTTAACTAAGCGCAAAGCATGCATGCCTCAAATCGTGTGAACACATTGTATTCGTCTTTTCTATATCAGACTAAAACTCTTTTGCTTATCGTCGAAGGTTTCCAGCATTTCTTTCAAGTCGATTGATTTCTTCAAAGCTAACAGAAACCAGCGCGTGGAAAATATTTTAGAACACTGAAAATGCCTACCTACAAACCACCGCAGTAGTCAAAAGTTGAAGCGACGCAGTCATCATCATCATCATCATCATATTGTCGTTGTCGTCGTCGTCGTCGTCTTCATCATGCGTTGGCGTACGGCCATCGTCATCTTGGTCGTAACCGTAGCGTATGCTGTCATCGGCGGCGTCTTTCTTCATCTGATCGAGTCTGAACATGAAAGACAGATCAAAGGAGAAACTTACGAAAGACTTCAGCGCTTCATGAGTTAGTTCCTCGTTAAACGTCTTCTTAACAAATCATTCCAAAACTTCGCTTCATTGATTTAGGAACAACCGACTGTCGTCTCGATGCTTTTAAACTGAAACGAGTTGTCTTCTAAAAGGCGCAGTGGTAATCTCGTCCGAGTGACTGTTTCACCTGTTACAGGTGACCATTCCTGTCTGAATCTGTCTTCCATTCGCGCTCTGTCCGGCTCTCTTTCGCGGCTGAACTCCGCTGGGCTTCAGGCGATTCCTGGCTCCGACAACCTCTCCTACGTCACCAACTGGGACGTCACCAGCTCCATCTTCCTCTCGTTTCAAGTCATCGGATCTGTCGGTAGGTCACGTGCACCCAGTGGCGTAACGTGGGGGCGGGGGCACTTTGTCGACTGCCCCCCGGGCCCCGGGCGGGGGGGGGCCCCCAAAGAGGGGTCTAAGCTAGGGTTAGGTTAGGGTTAACCCTAAGTAAGGTAGGTTTAGGTTAGGGGTTAACCCTAACTTCTGAACCCTAACCATAGAAGTGAACGCGTTGACGACCTTTTTTTTTTTTTTTTTTTTTTTTTTCGCCAGGGTAAAAAAGGAGGCGATGACCTTTTTTTTTTTTTTTTTTTGCTCGTCAGCCCGCGAAATTTTGAAACTTTAGGGCCCCCGTGACAGAGATGCCCCCCGGGCCCCCAAAAGTCACGCTACGCCACTGCGTGCACCGGCGGCGTAGCCAGGTGTTCCAGCAGTGTATGGGGACACCAGCACTCAAACAGGCCAACTTCCTCCTATACAACGAGGGCCATAAGAGACATCGTAGCCCCCTCCTCTCTCTCTCTCTCTCTCTCTCTCTCTCTCTCTCTCTCTCTTGTCCATTTCTGGGACAACGCGATCGTCTAAACATTCGAAACATATCGAAATGTAAGAAATCTCAAGTGCATATATTCGCCAGAGGCTTCGAGTGCGTTTGAATAGGTTCGAAGAAGACATGGAGGGCGCCACAAGCCAAATATTGGGTGGGCCAACATGGCCTGTTTGAAATTGGACATTGCAAGGACTAGTGCTACAGTAGGCAATAGATATGCAAAAATTCAGAAGAGTGATGAAACGAATTAAAACCACATATTCTTGTGTCCCCATCTTTACTGTGTCAAACCGTACTAGAATTGTCAATATATTCTGTCTCAATTTTTTTCTAGAGCTTTCGAAATGCCACGAAAAATAAGGAACCATTTGAAACGACACTATACAAAGTCTTTCAGAAATATATTCTCTGTCAAATGTCTAAAAAATCAATCGATAGAAAAGATGGCGCTTAAGAGAGCTGGTTTCTTCTATTACAGGTTTTATAGACCACAAAAATATTATAAAATTGATACCCTGTTTGAAATTGGACAAAGCAAGGACTAGTGCTACAGTAGGATATAGATATGCAAAAATTCAGAAGAGTGATGAAACGAATTAAAAGTTCAAGAAGACGATTGGTCGATTGATTGATTGATTGATTGATTGATTGATCGATTGATTGATTGATAGGATTTGGTAACGCTCCTCCGAGGACTACAGGTGGGCGTGTGTTCTGCATGTTTTTCGCCTTCTTCGGAGCTCCTATGTTGGTGACTGCGGCGTTGGGCATTGCGTTGATGCTGATCTCAGGGGCCGACCGCCTGCGTCGCTGCTGCTGCTGCTGCCTGAGGACCGCCGGGCCGAGGGACGTCATCAAGGTGCACGTCCTGAGGAGCGTCGTCATATTCGTCGTCATCTTCGTCCTGTTGATCGTCATTCCGGCGGGAATTCTGACGGCGGTCGAGCGCAGGTGGGACTACGGGAACGCCATCTACTTCTGCCTCTCCTCCGTCCTCAGCATCGGATTCGGGGACTTCATACCAGGTACCGCAGTTTCCTTCTTTTTTCAGAACTCAGAGCTACGGTCGAACTCTGGTAATGTCATACTCGCATGCATGGCCGCTCTTTGATTCGATATCACGAGTCTTTGCTCTAAAATGCTACAGCGGTAGATTTTTTTACCGTAATTTAAAAATCACTGGCGGTGATAATAATGTATTCGTTTTTTTGGAAGGCGCCGATTGGTCGACAGACGCGAGAAACATCTATCGGCTCGGAGTGGGTTTCTGGCTCATCATAAGTCTTTTGATGTTTACCGCGCTGTGGTCGTCCATTCACCTGGCCATTGGCTCCAACAAGGAGATGGACGAGCCGTTCCCAGGCGAATACGATGGACTTTTCCCTCCGCAAAACAGCCAACAGTTAACGAACACCGACGTAAATATTCCACTCAATGTTCTCTCCTTTGCGTTCGTGTCATCTGCCGCTATCTATAGTCTTCGGTAAAGATCCTTCGTAGCCGATAACCAAGATCTGAAACATGAAATCATGACTGAAATACGCGAGACTTTCTTCTGTAGTCATTGATTCTAAGCAGAGATGCTTTTCTATTTGAGGTTTTTCGTTTGAAGAGCAGTGGTCGTCTTGAAGCGCTAACTTTGGCGATGGATTTGCATATTTCAGAATGTTCCAGAGATCGCATTGGCCTATTCAGCACAGCACCAATCGGCACCGAAGCTGTTCGCAGACACCTCGTCTCCAATCACCTTCAACACCTCCGGTCCCTTGACAGTCAACCGCCGGCCCCTCTATACAGTCCCAGTCCCCGTCGGCGAAGTTACCCGCGTAGCGCTCAGATATTAAGAGATTCCATGGATCGTCCCACCCTGTGTCTCGAAAATCTCGACTCCCTTTGCGCCGATCAACAACTCACCCGCCCAAGCTCTTTAATAACAAAGACTCTAAAACTGAACACGCATAGAATTTCCCACCACCAGAGAAGAGCTATACTTTGTCACATAATTCACGAATTGAACAATAGTTTCGTCTTATAGCGATAAAACGAAATCGCAAAATGGTTGTTTCAAATATTAAGAGGTTTTTTGAGAGACAATGTTTCGTGGAAAATAAACACAGATTGATTTCTAACTATTTACCTTTGCGAGGTGTCAATAGAATATCGCATACACACACCTGCTGCGTAATTAGTATAATTTATAATCAATTAAACTTGTAAATTCAAAGAGTAGTGTCAGTTGAACAGATTTATCTTAGAAATAAAATCAGGTTACACAGAAAATCGGCCGATTGCACTCTAAAAGGCATTTTCATTTATTAACAGAATAATCGAATTAAAGTATATAATATTGCATTAAATGCGTCTAAGAACACAAAATGTCATTCAGCTTTCTTTTACTATTGATGTTCGTTTTAAAAGAGAGAACACCAGACGCGTTGAGAATCTGTTCTCATCATCATCTCCGTAGGTATAGGAGGGTGTATCGGATAGCAGCCTCTGTTCCGAAACGATCATTTGCCGTGTCTTCATGCAGTTCTGTCCTCTAATCGCAGCGAAATATAGACAAAGTCTCAACTCAAAGTAACCTCATTCGAGTCCTAATAATATGACATTATAAGAAGTTTCTCGTGATATTCTGTTCAATGTGATTTCATGTTAATTGCGAACATATTGACTTTCTGCCGAGCTCTCAGAGGGAGCAGCTGTTGGCCCCGGTACGAATCTGTGAAGTACAGTATTTCGTCCTGTTAGAGATCGATTTCAAGCACCATATTCAGCCACTATCTTTAGCATTCTTCACTACATCGATATCAATCGCTATTGCAAACATAGGCCATCGTTTTCTGTATTTAGATCGCCTCCAACATGACAACCCCCGTTATTCCATAATGCTAATAATGCATAGGATTTGTGCAAATTCAACCGAATTTTGAAACTTACATGTTCTTCGTCCTGTTAGAGATCGATTTCAATGACCATATTGAGCGACTATATTAACACAGATCGGTTGAAGTGCAAAGAGTTAATGTCGTTGTCTTCAATCTCTTCGCTTTCTCCGATTTAAATCCACGACCCACCTCTTGCATCACCATTTCATCCACTTCATCTAAAAATCCACCCATCAATCAATCAATCCATCTCTCCCCCCCCCATCCGCCTCCATTCTTCCTCTTGTCTTTCGTTGACAAGCACAGAGAGCGGCGTCTGCATCGCTTCGGTTTTACCAGAATCTTCCATCGAAGTGCTCTGTATAGTTTTTTCCCTACAGTTCAGTCACTCACTCCGTCATTCTTTTTCAATTTCAAATCAGGAAATCTCTTTTTGCCCAGAGGACCAACGACCCCTCTGCCCGCCAAACCCCAATCTCCCCAGCTCCACCAATTACCAGCAGAACAGGACAGAGGAATGGCGGCTGTGGAGATGCACAACGAAGAACGCACGCACACACACGCCAACACACAGTGCTGCTGCTGCTGCTGCTGCTGCTGCTGCTGCGGTGTGCATTCTAATCTCGTACAACGGCGTGGAAATTATTTAGCGCCGTTTTACTGTGTGTGTGGGGGGGTCGAAGTATAAGCGCGGGATAATATTTAAGTGGGACGGTTCTTCGTCGAAATCGAACCCGACCTAAGAACCGTTCATATCTCGTTCAGATCGAATTTGTCTCTTCGCAAGAGGTGACGTCACTCGACCCCGTCCACTCGTCTTGTTTCGAGTCTCTTATCTGCGACGACCTTTTGACCCCGACCTAAGACTTTGTTTCGATGGGTTTCAGGAAACAAATCACAGATAAACAACGAACAAGGACTTTAAATGCCTAGATCAAGTATCCATTGAATAAAGATTCAAAAGATGAGAATGAACATTAAACGAGGAGATGTGCAAACACCCTAGACAGAGAATCCTCTGCAGAAGAAATGTTTGTCCAATTGTCGATTTTTGCAATTAACGAATTCTCGCATTTTTTGATTTTGAGAGGCAAATTGTGAGTTTAAAAATTGAAACTAAATCTAAATACACCAGCGAAGTCTTCAAATTGTGCAAAAACGAAGAGTCCAAGAAAAAATTTATCCACAAGATATTTGACAAAATGGACGACATCCTCCCGAATTGTTTGTCCCTATTTTGTCCTCTGAAGAGAGAAGCGCAGAAGAGGGGCCCGACCAGACCCCTTCTCTGCGGTCATTGGAATGCTCGGAGATGACTGCAGGTCTCTGGTCAATGCCTGACAACGTCAGATGCAGGAAATTAAAATACGTCGAGTTAAGTCCCTTGCGAGACGCAGCAGAACAGTGTGTCATTCGAAGAAGACACAGACAAACATATACATACACAGGCGCACGTACAGACACATACATACAGACACAGCTGTAATAGGCAGACAACATAGAATATTACAAGAAGATGAAGATATTCACCAGAAGACGATACAACGGAGGTTTAGGACAAATGCAACAGAAACAGTTTGATACAAAAAGACAACAGAACCCGATTGACAACCAACTGAGACAACAGAAGACAACGGCGATGCAACGCCAGTTGAGTCAAACGAATGTCGAGAGGATGAGGAGGGGGAGGAGGAGGAGGAGAAGGAGTGCAGATGAAAGGCAAAGACTGTAACAGTGTTATAGGCCACAGGACTAAGGTCTCAGAAACGGTCTTCTGTTTAAACAGGGTTTTGTGGCTTCGGAAGAAATAGCGCTACAATAATCTCGTCAGGGAGACAGCAGCGGCGCAGACCGGAACCGGATTAGGCGCATCCAGCGGAGAGAGGGCGCTCCGTCTTAATTACGGTAGTTCCGGTTCCGTCTTAGGAGAGGAAAAAAGGTTTCCGTTTCTATATTGCAGACAGACAGAAACTCACCCCATAAATCAGACTTAGCTGCGGTCGCTCGGCCAATCACACCAGGACCCTTCAACCAGTTTACGCATCGGGTTAGAGGGAGAGGGAGAGGGAGAGGGGCAGAGTGTAGCACTGCAATGGCGACCATCGTTTACCCATCTATTATGCGATCAATGGAGATGCCATCCTGCCACTTACTCTTATGATCTCTCTCTCCCCCTCTCTCTCCTCTCTCTCACTCTCTCTCTCACTCTCTCTCTCTCACTCTCTCTCTCTCTCTCTCTCTCTCTCTCTCTCTCTCTCTCTCTCTCTCTCTCTCTGTTGATCAGCTAAGAGGAGGAGAGAATATTTCAACGGAAGTGGATTTTTTGTGCACTCAAATCCTCTGATATTATCCTGTTATTCGCTTAATTTAGATATGCACTTAAGTGAACTTAAATACACTGAAAACAAACGTATACCAATTCCTCAGAATTATTGCACTTAAGCGGATTAAGCACTTTTCGGTGTCGGCGGCAGACAGGGCTGACATTATCCCAGAATTTCAGCTATTTCAGACTCGGGCAGGTGACGTTTTATGCAAAGTCATTACCCTCTGTCCCTGGGCAGCCAGAGCAGTTCGCCTCTCGACCCATACCACCCCATCTTCCCCTCATTGCTCCTCTTCTTCGCACATCCATTCACTCCTCAATCGGCGTCACTCGTTTGATTTACAACAGATAACCAATATCGAAAGCATCGATAGACGAATAGACGAATAGACGAATAGACGAATAGACGAAGGACGGACGGAAAGATAGATGTGTGGATTTGGTGGTGGGGAGAACGCGGGGTGACCCTTGCCGTTCACCCCATCGCCTCGTGCTCCTTCTAGGGCGGGCGGGGGCGATGCCCCCCTCTCACCCGGGATCAATCGGATCTCAACGACTGATCCCTTCAATTTGTTAAAAGGCTGGAAGATCTCATCCCGAGATATATCCTCAATCTTCCTCTCCTCCTGAATGTTCCAACAGACGACTCACTTACTTACTTACTATCGGTCCTATTTCCTCTTCCGGTTGTGAGTCCCTGCTGCGGATTACTTTGAGTTACGATCCGATGACGTCATCACCCGCCTGTCAATTGGCCATTCGTTGCTCAGTTGTCTCTTTGTCTGTTCATACGTTTGTCTGTCTCTTTGTTTGTTTGTCTGTCTGATTTTTACTCCTTCTGACCTGTAACTTAAATTACTGATAATATTTCCGTTTGTCGAAGGCGACGACGCCCCGCAATGACAATATGCCTCTCTCTATGACGTCACTAGACGAGGAAGCGCCCTCTGTCGCTCTCCTCCTCCTCCTCCTCCTCCTCGTCCTCCGTTGACAGAATGCAAACGACGAACAGACTTAAGACGATCGACGCAAGAGATTCGAAGCAGCAGAAGACATTCGACCAGTCTCACCGATCAGCCACACAACGGTTCCGTTGGGCGCTACATAAATTTATCGCCGAGATCTTATTAGACAGCGAGGCCATTTTCCTAATAATCAGACAGAAATGTTCGCAAGTAAGAAAGTGGAGCACCGTGAGAATCTCCAGGTCTGGCGGTATTCATTTATCTGGCGCCGTTTTATTTTATTTTGCCGGAGAAAGGGCAATAACAAGGAGCATGATGATGAAATAAAGCGACGCTCGCCAGGCACTTCCTCAGCCTCTCTAGCGCTATAAAAATTGTCAAAATTTACGCCCCCCTTGACCGACCCGAGGCGATCTCTTCAGAGCGCGCCTTAATATGGGAAAACTGCATCGAGTGCGCGAATGCACAGAGTGCCGTCGACGTGTTATGTCGTCTACCGAGTGAAGTAAATTCCTTTCAAAAGGGATGATCGACTGATCGAGCTAATGAATGATTATTATCAAGGGACGAATGAACCAATGTTAAACAACCGTTGGCGCTTCCCTTCTACCCCTTTCCATTCTTCATCTGGCCACCTAGCAACCCCCTCTCTTGGCCATCACAGCAGTCCCACAGTCTCTCATCCATAAACTATAACGGATTCTTATCGCAGCGAAAATAGCAGAGATAACATTTCGGAGAATTATTCCTCACGACAGGACCATTGGATTTATCTGAGAGACACTCTTCTTCCGACGTCTTTCACAGCGACCTTGAACTTGGTCACTTTTAGAAGTCTGAGATTCTGCGATTGTCGAGGAGCGATGAGGGAAACGCAAGCACTGAGTCCAATCGACTTCTCTGACATCTCCTTAAAAGCACAGCGGCCACCCATCCACTCTAAGACTCTTATAGAAATAATACTTACATTTTTAAACATATTTTGACGCATCCACAGAGAGATAGCGACTCCTCCTTTGCTATGGTCTTCTAAGTGTCTGCTTTCAACGTTCATTCCGTCGATTATTGAGAATATCTTTTCCCACAACATTACATCATATAGGATGGCATTACCATTTTCTGCATCCAACGAACGGCGCTATATTAATATTAATTAAAAGGGACGAGAGAGAGAGAGAGGAGGGAGGAGGGGAGATAGCGGTCCTGTTAATGGTGATAAATTGGAACTCAAAAATTTTCTCGGCCATCAATATTCACAGCGTAGTAGTAGTCGGCTGTTCCGTCACTCTCCCTCCTCCTCCTCCTCCTCCTCCCCCTCCTCCTCCTCTTCTGCAATCGCTAAACCGTCCCATCATTCATCCACCTCTCTCCCCCTCCTCCTCCTCCTCTCGCCGCTTCTTCTTCTTCTTCCACTCCAGCCTCGGATTAGCGGACGGAGCTGGAAACGAGCGCCACTTATCCGGAACAAGATCGGAATCTTGACGCTGTCTTTTGGCGCTCGACGCTCTTTTGCGCGGCGCTGTTTCCAGACGCTGTGCTCCGCTGACCTGGAAAGCGCAGAGATCTTGGGAGGGTGGAGGGGGAGGGAGGGCTGTGGCAAATGACGGAGGGGTTCGAACCAGGGTTGCTCTTACGTCATCCGGTCGCTTTCCACTTAATGCTAAATTCCAGAATTAAAATTTAATTCTGCGTTGAAAACGGGGAGGGGCAATTTCCATTCACACACAGATATATATATATATATTATTACGACGATTTATATAGCGCTGTAACATGGTTAAAAACCAAAATCAAAGGCGCTTTGACAACGTTAACATGTCAATGATGGTCGGAAGGTGGCGATGTTAAAAATCCACTCGGATGATAGAAGGATCTCGCTGCCGTGAAGAAATCCGGTGCATATATATATATATATATATATATATATATATATATATATATATATATATATATATATATATATATATAAGTGCATAATGCCTAATTTATTAGCTTCTTCAAATTAATAACAATGACATAATTGACGTTTTGGCAATATATATATATATATATATATATATATATATAATATATATATATAGTTTCTCTTATATTATTGCATATAAATGCAATAATTGAAGAGTAATAATTTACTACTCGTAAATTTGTTTACGTCTGATTTATATTTGTCCATCAATAAATCTAATAAACTCTTAAGTCTCATAAACTTTCTCTAACAATTGCGCGCGAGAAACTGAGGAGAAATTTCTCCTCTCCGTGACGTAATGAGAATCCTCCAGTGACAGCCTAAGTACTTATTTTCAGTTTTCGATTGTTATCGAATGCTTCTCTTCTTCTGGCGTTAGACGCAGTCGCCAGGCTAATAATCGATATCTAATGACGAACCAATTAGAAACCATACATCGGACATACCGACTCCATGTCAAATGGAATTGGAACTTAGAAAAACAGAAGAAAACTTATCAGGAACCATTTGAATGACGGAATAGAAAAAAGGATGAATTTGAAATCATTCCACAACATGAGATGAAAAACGACGAGACAGAAGAAAAGAAAGAGGCGGCATGAGAGACAGACAGGAAGAGAGAGACAGGGACGAAGGAAGGGAGGGAGGGAGGGAGAAAGAGAAGGTAGTTTCGCATTGGATCGGGGAATCACTTCTGACCGATGAACGATTTGATTTCTAATATCACTCAGCGTAGCAAACGCCCTCCTGCCCTCCTCCTCCTCCTCATCCACGTTCTCCCTCACCATCTTTCACCGTCTTCCCCTTCTTCTCCACCACCTCCTCCCCTTCTTCCTCTCCCCATCTCCTCTGGCGTTACCTGCCACGAACGACATCGAAAATTCTGGATAATAAACGCCTTCACTGAAGAAGAAGAAGAAGAAGAAGAAGAAGAAGAAGAAGAAGAAGAAGAAGAAGAAGAAGAAGAAGGAGGAGGAGAGGGAGGAGGAGGAGAAGAAGAAGAAGAAGGAGGAGAAGAAGAAGAAGAAGGGAATTCACACGGAATGAAACAGACAGACAGATGCACTGCACTGACAAACACACAACACACATACAGCTGGAAAGACAGACAGAGAGAGAGAGAATGACCGATATAACTTCGTCAGTTGCGAAGACCAAACTCCTCACCGCCTCCAGCCTCTCCTTTTCCTTCCCTCCTCCACTCTCTCCGCCCACTCGTCGCCGGCATCCAATACTCGGTGGCTTTTCGATGGCGCATCGAGCAAAGGCGCTATATAAATGGACACACGTTGCAGAGGAAAAGCGAAACGCTAAGACAGAGACGAAGACTCTGATGCTGCTGCTGCTGATGATGCTGATGATTATGATGCTGATGATGCTGATGATGATAGTGAGAGAACTCAGCGAAGTAAGTAAGAACGAGGACTAAGTCAACCAATCGGGAATTTGGAGCAAAATTCAAAGACTTTGAAATCGGTCGATGACAAACCTTGACTACTGTAACTGATTCGGCGTCGAAGAAAACGATCAGTCGCTGTTTTCTGACATCTGCACTCATTGACCTTTCTGACCTCTGATGAAGAGAGGTCGTGCATGCTGATTGGGGCTGGCATCTTCCCATCATCATCACAACCGCAAACAATTGCTCAGCATGAAGACACGCATCGCTGACGGTCTTCACTTGATCGCAACCGCGTTTTCCGTCTTGACCTTGATTTTAAGGTCAGGTCACGCTTCGACTGCGTCGTCCCAAGTGGCCGCTGTGACCTTGACCCAGATCCACTCGACCTGGGACCCTGTGATGTGTCCAAATGGCTGCGCCTGTGATCTGACCTTCAGCGGGATTCTGTCAAGGTCACTTCGAACGGTGAACTGCAGTGACCTTCACCTTGACCTTCCGCCGATGAATATTTCCGGTGACGCTGAGGCAATCGTGTTGTCCGGAAATCGTCTTCTCGCAGGAAGTCTCGCTCTCCTTCGAGATCTCGTCAGTTTGACGGAACTGACGATAGTTGGATGTCACGTTCATTCGCTAGAGGACCTGGTTCTCGGAGGACACGATTGGACGCTCGGGTCACGTGTCCTGAACGCTGACCGCAATCTACTGACCCAGTTACATGAACGTTGCTTCATTAATTTGATCGAATTAGAGGTTCTCGTTTTGTCCAACAACAGAATAGAGACAATACATTCGAACGCCTTAGCGGGTTTGACCCGCCTGACCTCTCTTGACCTCAGCGGAAATCGTCTGACGGCACCTGCTGACTTCCGGTGGCTGTGTCACGTAAGACACTTGACAAGTATCAGCCTAAGCGCCAACGGCATCACCGTCATTCCCAATCTGTCATTCCGGTGCCTGTCACTCCTAGACACCCTTGATCTAAGCCGCAACCGGATACGTCACGTGGACGATGACGCGTTTTTCGGTTTGAATCGATTACGTCATCTTTCGCTCGAAGACAACGCACTTCCGGTTGTTCCGAGGTTCGCGATCTCTCGGCTGGACAACATCCGGAATCTCTCGCTCACCGGAAACTGCTTCGCGGAACTCATCAGCGACAGCTTCCGGTCGATCTGGACGCTGACGTCACTGACGCTGAACCGGATGTCGCAGCTGCAGCTGGTCGATCGATGGGCGTTCCGGAACATGACGTCACTGCAACATCTCGAGATGCGAGACAATCGGCGACTGAAGTACATTCACCCGGAGAGCTTCGAAGGCGTCCGCAGTCTTCGAGAACTGGATCTGGAGAGGTCAGAGGTCGAGTCCCTCGAGGAAAGCCTCGTTTCCGCTCTTCCGTCTCTCTCTCGCCTCAATCTGCGCTTCGTTCCTCTCGTCTGCGACTGCGTTCTGTCGTGGCTCGCTCGTAAACTGGCCAATAATAACGAAACCGAAAGCGAAAGTGGATCTGGCGTCCTCTCCGTAACGGACGCTCGATGCCGATCTCCGACGGATAGAACGAAGGACTTTCCGGTGGCGGAAGTATCCGCGGATCAGCTGGGCGGCTCCTCCTGTGGTCCGAGGATCCTGCCCCTGTTTTCCAACGACGTCCAAGTCCCGATGACGGACTCTGCAAGGCTCCATTGTCACGCCGTGGGAGTGCCAAGACCACGGTCATTCTGGATTCCTCGGTCATCCTCCTCCTCTTCCTCCCGGAGGACCAGTCAACGAAACAGCTCCGAAGTAAGGAGTTCCTACCTTCCAATGTCCATTCAAACGCTAATAAATATAATCAATCATTTCGGCGTCTGTTTGAAATTGATTTCGATTGTGGCGCTATAGCATTTGGCTCTGGTTGCGGTGCATTGTGGGACGGTGCGTGGCTTCGATTTTAAGCTCCGAGGATCAATCAAAGAACACAATTTTCGATTTCCAGTCATTTTGGAAATTTCGATTTAGTTAGTTTCCCTCACAGCCTCACATCGCATCCTGCATATGAATTACTGTCTATATCCACTTTTGGAAAAAGGTCGTGCCAAAGATCAATGGGACTGGGACGGGTCAGGTCAGGTCAGGTCAAGTAACGCCATTGTTTGTCGGTTGAATTTCATTATTATTTATTATTATGATTACTATTTTAAAGATATTTATTATTAGAATTATTAAGATTAACGCATCTCTCTTTAACCCCTTAACCGTGTATTTAACTGTAACTCAATGTAAAATGGACGGATATATCCGGGATCCCCAGTTAAGGGGTTAAAGATCTAAAATATCGAGATGGTCTTTATCTCTAAGAAATAATTCTAATTCAAAATTAAACGCGTATCCAACCATCGCCACACAAGAATATCTGGTTTTAATTCGTTTCAATCTCCTCTGAATTTTTGTATATCTATAGCTTGCTGTATTTCCATAGGCTCACCATTTTGTGGCATTTCGAACGCTCTAGAATAAAATTGAGATGGAATATATTGACAATCCTGGAATTATTTGACGCACTAAAGATGGGCACACAAGAAAATGTGGTTTTAATTCGTTTCAAACTCCTCTGCATAACGAGACGAGAAACAGCTCTAGGCATATTCTGTGCTGACTCTATGCCAATGTATGCGAAGTCCCATTCGCTGCGTTGCAGAGAACGGTGTTCCCAGATGGCGCCTTGTTTCGGCGCGAAAACGGTCGCCATGACAACGACCGACCACAAATGAAATCATAATTAGAGACGACGTCGCAATGGGGAATAATTTCCAGCGCATCGTCCGTTGCCATGACAACGAAACACCGGAAATTGCCGACGGCGGCGGCGGCAACCGAGCGCAGAGCAGAGAGCTAATTTCGTCTGCGAGTCTTTCGGGGAAGAGACGACAGACCCGATGACGTCACTGAACGAAGTTCCCGCTCTTCGGCGTCTGACGCCGAGATAAACGGATTACATATCAGAGGAGACTGGTGACGTAACTGCGTCTATTTGAAAGCGACATCTGGCCAGAGAGGGAAAAAACGATTTTCTGATGAGCGACGAATTATAAATGAAGGAAAGACTGTGATTGACGAATAATATCCCAGCGGGAGACGCCTCTCGATTGCTCGGTCTCGGCTGTCATCGCACATCCTGCCGTCCCTCCCTCCCTCCCTCCCTCCCTCCCTCTGCCGTGTCTTCGCTATTTAAAAATGATGGCGCTGTAGAAGTCATTTGAATACATTTACAGAGGAAATGGAAATGTTTTGATTCGAATAGCAGAAGAAACTCTGTTAAACAATCTATTAGATTGCATTCGAATGAGCAAATGGTGCCATGAGAGTGGAATCATGAGTGCTCTGGGCGCGCAGAGGCGACACTGACTGATGACAGGTGTCGCATTTCGAACGATGTAGGACAAAATTGAGACAGGTTATGTTGATTATTCTAGCATGGTTTAAAGGAATGAAGATGGGAACAAACGAAAATATAATTTTCTTCCGAGAGTTTCTTCAATACGATGAAATATTTGCATATATATATATATATATATATATATATATATATATATATATATATATATATATATATATGACCAAATATTTAATTGCTCAGTCTTTTAAATGTAAGAGATTGAAACGATCACGTGACTCGGATGCAAAGCGTTTGTTTTAACCAGGAGTGGGAAGAGCGGGAAGAGTTGCTGCAGCTGGAAACGGTGTCGATGGAGGACGAGGGAAAGTACCGCTGTCAGGCGATCAGCCCTCGGGGACATGACCATCGGGATGTCCTCCTCCGTGTTCTTCCCCTCGCCACCTGCGTCGTCATCCTTCGGCTCACCTCCACCTCCATCACCGTCACCTGGAGAGGCGCCGATCACACACGTGACTACTCGCTCACCTACCGGAAGTTGACGGGCAACGTCACTTCCGCCCGGACGATCCACATCAAGCACTACATGCGCTCGTTCACCGCCAGCGAACTTCCACCGGAAACGGAATTCGAGTTCTGCATCTGGATTCGTCCGTCAACGACAAACCACTTCCGGTCCATCAACTGCACCGTCGTCGCCACCCGCAACCGGAAGTCCGGCGGCGGCGAGTGGCGGCGCATGCGCAGTCTCGGTGGTCCTCTGGGCGCCGCCGCCGTCGTCGTAGTCGTCGTCTGTGGCGCCATCTTCTGCCTCAGTTCGTCTGTCGTCTGCTCGGCGAAGACGTTCGATTGGACGAAGAGACAGATGCACGACGCAGCCTCAGCAGCCGCAGCAGCCGACCGGATGTCGGAGATGTTCCTTTCGTCGCCGCTAGAGGGCGGATCCAATATGGCGTCGGAGACTTACGAGAACGAGGCTGCCGAGTCCGCCATTTTCGACGACGCCGACCTCGACGAGATCAGAAACACGGCATACATGACCAGCGCCAGGTCGCCGTGACCCACCACGTGACCGATGACGTCAGACAAACGGAGGCTAGAGGTGACATGAAAGAGTGAGAGGCAAGAACAGGAAATGAAGAACGGGTTGAAGAGTTTGAAAATGCATTCCCCTGGTATGAGAAACATCAGATATTTTAAGTCGTTCTAAAATCCATTGACACGCTCTTAGGACAGACTCAGCCTTGATAGAGAATATTATTAATTAAAATAGATATAATACTACCGGAAATGACGTCACCGTTACGTAAATTGGCCTCTTTCAATGACTGAAATCATTCAATTAAGAATGAAAAATGACGAATGGTTTGTTTGGAGATGTCGACATCATCACCGAAATAATTGTTTTCGATAGTATAAGAAGTTTTTCTCAATTTCAGTTCAACTGAAACCTAACTTTGTCCGATCAGTCGACAGCTTCTGGCGACGATTTCTGGAACTCATTTCGCAAGAGACGTCAATCCCTCGATTCGAACGTCAGCAGAAGTGTCAATGACGTCACACAGGTCTTCGATAAACTGTCATGTTCTCATTTCAGCCTCTGATGAATGACGACCGCATCACACGGCGGAGTGATACGCGGTCTGCTTTTAAAAGCGCGCGGAGTCATTCTTATAATATAAGAATAAGATCCGACGAGTTAACGACAGTCGCGTGTATTCAGGGGCCAAGAATCGAGGACCCCGAAGAAGCTGGCCACCCGTGACGAGGAATCTGAAAGTCTGCAGAGTCAGTGGAGCGGAAAATGTATTCAATAGGGGGGGGGGGGAATTCTCAGAGGAAGCATCTGCTTTCATGTGATAGAATGTATTTGGTCGTAACTAAGCGCACAAATTCAGGAGATGAAGAGATTTAGAACGGAAATTAGCAATTTAGATATTATTTCCAGTTGGATGATCATGTATTCTATTAAATCTATTAAGCTAATCTTTCTTAGGGCAGATATAGTTACAAAGTGATGATGTCTGGGTGTGTTTGGGTTGTGTGTTGAGGTATGGAACGCTGAATGGATATGTTGTTGTTGTTGTTGTAAATTGTTGTAAATTCAGCGTATGAATGTAGGTTAGTGTACGGAGAAGGGAGAGAGAGAGAGAGAGAGAGAGAGAGAGAGAGAGAGAGAGAGAGAGAGAGAGAGAGAGAGAGAGAGAGAGAGAGAGAGAGAGAGAGAGAGAGAGAGAGAGAGAGAGAGAGAGAGTACGAGAGAGTGTACAGCAGAAGACTGAGAGACAATCGTGTGGAAGTCACGAAAGAGAAGAGTCGTGATTGAGAAAGAATGTCGTGGGGGGGGGGGGTGAGAGAGAGCTAGAGAAAGCTTTTAGGAAAGTGTGTGGAGATATTATGCTTTGAAAAGTAAAAGATATTTGATAATGAATAATGATCAAAAGGCATGTAATAAATGGCGTTCGATAACAACGTATAGTCGTCGATAGAGAGCTTTCGTCGGGAAGATGATATTGTTCAGAGGAAAAAGGAATTCGAGTTGGAGCTTTGATATTATTGCCATAGGTGGAGAGACTTCTTCCGTTCGTTTACTCTACAGTGGGGCTACATGATCTTCGGTTGGTGTGTTCTTATTCCGAATGACAGACAGAAGGCGCTTCTCTTTAAAATTGAAAAGTTAACTTCATAACAAAGTTCTTGTTCAGTCGATCGTTTCTCTGGTCCCTGTGAGGGTTTATCATTTGAAATTGTGGGGAGAGGGGGGAAGACGGGGAAGAATCCACAAGTAACGAATAGACGCTGCGTATACGGTTACCCACAGTTTATGACAAAGTGGGGCTGGGAACGTTTTACCCACTGCGTGCATGACGGATGGGACGAGTGTGTTGTTCTGTTCGCATTCTGTCTTCTCTTGGATGTCGGATGCTTTTCAAACGGATTTAGAATTAGACAATCCAAGAAGCACTCCGTAGATGAAAACTCAGAATTTGGAAAATATTGCCGAAGAAATTAATAGAACTTTCGATTGAATCTGTCTTTGGCGGTGCATGGAAGAGGGCAACTCCATCGAAGCGTCAACAGCCATTTAGGAGAGGAGCAACGGACACTTGGCCTTCCTCTCTTAGGGTCTGTTCCACAGCAGATAGCAAGATGGCGCCTCGACCATGTCCCTAGAATCAACGTCCTCCTCTTCCTCCTCCTCCTCCTCCTCCTTCTCCTCAAATGGTCCGACCTGAATGGTTGGCGGCGGGACGAGCGAAGGTCGCAGCTGGAAGGCGGTGATAAGACGACGGTCCATGGCGCAACCGATTCCTTTTTGGCGGCATTTTTCTCATAACGGTTAACTATTCATTGGTCGCCATTCGACGACACCACCACCCCCGACGCCTCCATTCCGCCTCAAAATTACTTCGTTCACAGAGAAGCCTTTTTACTCAGCGTTCTCCATTGTCTCCCACTAATTTATAACCGCACACCGTCTCTGTGCGTCTGCCTGTCTGTCTGTCTGTCTGTCTGTTTCGTTCTCTTCGATGTGTCTGTGTGTTTCTGTGAGAGTTTGATGGTTTCTTGAACCTGTTCTTTGCAGCCGTCATCGTCGTCGTCATCGTCTTCGTCGTCTTATGCGTAAGAGTGTGTATAGGCCTACTATTTATGCGCTTTGATCTAGATGACAGTTTGATTGTGAGCGTCTTCCGATGCGTTAAACGCCCATTCGCCTGTTACACTTCGGTCAACACTCTTCCCATACATGCGTCTGTTGAATCCATCGGACTGCATACTGTGTAGTGGGGTGGGGCTGAGGGCGGCCCCCTCCCCGCTGGCTTCGCCAGTGATTCGCTCGCTTCTCAACGACAGTTTCTCAGACATAAATGTTTTCACGATTTTCGCATATTCTCTTTTATTCCCCATTCTTCTTAGAGAAGACTTCAAAAGTGGAAACGGAGAGTCGTTTGACAGAATCCGGTGTCTCGTCTCCGTGAATTTCTCGAATCCTGGCTGCTGGAGTTTCTTTTGACCTTTGTTTTTATGAGAGTCAATTCTGCATTCCTCTGAAAATCCGGCAACAACTTCTGCTATTTATGCAGCGCCTATTTTTATTCTACCGCATTCCCAAGGGACTTCTGCATGCTACCATGTTACTGAGGTGTCCGCTACGGTTAACCGTGAGACCCATTCTATTAGATTCCTCTGTCGCCGTCTCTGTTCCTATGTGTGTGTGTGTGTGTGTGTGTTTGTTCGTGTGGTCTCTGCTGCTTTTAATGCGTTCCTGTGAACGAAATCGTTCACTAATGGCGCGTCGATGTGTTGTCTTTTATCGTCTGATTTATGTTGCGCAATTTGCCAGAAAACTTCTTATCTCAGTCGGCGATCATCGCTACGTCGAAATTAAACAGGCGCAGATGAAAAAGGCGAAGGAAGAACGCCTCAGACAGAAACAAACGACGACACAGCAAACTGAACAGAGAAGAGATCTCAGTGATTGGCGAAAATGCAACGAAAGACATTTTCTGCGTTCCATTATTATAGGTCTATCCTAGGCCTGTGCTAATTTCGACAAACTGCTTCAACGGCAAAGATTAATGACAGGTCAGTCTCAAAAACGACATTTCTACTTTTTTAAAAACTCAGAAACATCATAGGCCTAATAGCTATAATTCAGCGCCATCAAGTCTCAGTCCTTCAACTCTCATAAACAGAACCGATCAGATGTCCTTTCACTAAACATGTCTACTTCTTTCCTAGCTCCCTTTTCCATTCTTCCGTTGTTCTTCATTATCCATCCCTGTTCAGATTTTATCATTGAAAGGAATAGGTCGAAAGAACTCAAAGACAAGAACACGTTGATCTATTCTTGGGTGCTTCTGGTAACCAATCAGCGTAGAGGGATTTCTGAAACCTCGTTCTGGAAAATTCGTCTACCAATCAAATGGCTGAATTGCCTCGACTGTCGTCTTAGCAACGGCGATGACAAAACTCCCAGCAGCCTAAGCCATTGTGTTTACATCGACAGTTGCAAAGTAACGTAATCGAGGCTGTTTATATAGCGCCTGTGTTGCCTTCAGGAGCGCCTCAGGAACTATTCGACAGAATGGATTCGCAATTTGATATCAGCCAACATCAGAAATATCAACAGAACTCCCGTCGCAGACTGAGTGGCGCTATATAAATTCACAGATTGGATTATATCTGCGATCCGATGAATACACCCTCGACAAACATAGAGACATGAGGTCAATACATTGTAACGCGTGACAATTCTATGGCCATACAAACTCTCTTTTCAAGCCAGACGCACTGCATGACCTACTTACTGCAGTTCGATTCTTATATAAAGAATTCATTGATAGATAAGGATTTCTGAAGCCTCGACATCCATGTCTTCTATGGCGCCTAGAAAACGACAACCCTCATATTTCTGTATAACGCTAATGCTTATAGACTGTTTGCAAGATCAACTACAATTTTCCATGTTATTTATTGCTTTAATCGATCACCATAATCAGCCTCTGTTCTGCGTTTCGTCCACTTCTACATCGATTCCAATCGATATGGCGAATATTTATCACCTACAATGTCTTCTATAGCGCCTAGAAGGCGACAACCCTCATATTTGTATAAAGCTAAAGTATATATATATATACAGTATGTATATACAGTATATATATGTATTATATATATATATATGTCTGTATATTATGTATATTGAGAAAGATTCGTAACGAGTCTTTGCTGGTTTGAAAGTGCTGAGTGAAGCCGGTGATGAACTCAGTCAAGTGTTGAGCGCCACATAAATTGGCGAGATTAAGGACCACGTACTTACTTATGCGCTTCTTGAGGCAAAATATGTTTTGACGTCTGTGCCAAATAAGTCCTCCTCATCCTCCTTCTCTTCTTCATCCTTCTCCTCCTCCTCCTCCTCCTCCTCCTCCTCATCCTAACTGTATCTGCCACTGCGTCTGGTGAGAGTTCTGCTTGACGCCACTCGCCCTCTCCCCCTCTTCCCTCTCCCCCTCTCCCAGCATTCCGTCAGATGCGGGCAATCTATGCATCGTCTGATTGACTTTGGCTTTTATTCGCATTTCGTTTTTCCTTTCTTCCGTTGAAAAGACGCCGGAATCTCTGAAGACCCCGTCTCCGCAATCAACGAACATTCCGTCTTTTCGTTTTTCGCGCATCAAAAAGATGGAATCGAAGAAAATGAGGACTTAAAAGAAGAGGAATCGAAGAAAATGAGGACTTAAAAGAAGAGGAATCGAAGAAAATGAGGACTTAAAAGAAGAGGAATCGAAGAAAATGAGGACTTAAAAGAAGAGGAATCGAAGAAAATGAGGACTTAAAAGAAGAGGAATCGAAGACCTCGTCGACGACTATTTCGACCTTTGGTTCCTCCTTTGATGCAGCGAAGACTCTCAGATGACAGAGAGTGTCTCCCGTTAGATTCCCAGTCTCTGTGACTTCAAGTTCTTCGTTAGTCTATTGGAGGCAATCAGTTGTGATGTCAACTGATTGATTGACATAACTAAGCACTCCAGTCGTTTCGCCTTATTTATTGCTTTTAAATTGGCCTTGGACACTTGGACGCCATAACCTTAGTTTGCCTATTAACCCCTTAACCATGTATTTAACGGTAACTCAATGTAAAATGGACGGATATATCCGGGATCCCCAGTTAAGGGGTTAATGCTAACCGATCCGTCGAATGAGCAGTTTCATTCGTTTTTCTGACGACGGTTAATTTGCGATTGCCATGGTAACATTGCACCGGAGCACAGCGTTGACGTTCCGTTGCCAGACGCCAGGAGGCGCCACCCTCTTATGCGAGGCTGAAGAGGATCTCATGCGGCGCTCGATTTCTTGAGGATTTTGACTTTTCGATCGAAGAATCGCAGTTTCTAGAATTTGGTAACAGCCACAAATTACTGCAGCGCATGCGATGATAGGCTAACAAAGACCCGGGCAGACAGACAGACAGACAGGCAGACAGATAGATAAAGAGACAGATAAATAGACTAACAGAGAAATGAAAAGGTGATTCTTAAATGTATAACTTGACCCCCGCAAAGTCCAGATCAGTCCATGAACTATGTCCTAAGCCCCCTTTTATACGTTTTCAATTATCGTAAGTTTATCTGTAAGCCTATTCTTGTATCGAGGCTGATTTTGATTGACATCTAGTGTGTCTGTGCGGGTGAGAGATCACGTGATCAAGAAATCAAATGGGCAACACTTATTCTGACCCCATTGTTTATTATCAGAAGACCATTCAATAAACCGCTTCACTTGAGCTTTGGCTGAAACTTTTTAAAACTGAAGACAAACCTTGGCACAGACAACCCTGCATACATTCGGACACACTCAAAACACAGAGGCGGACAAAAGCAGAACGACAGAGACACTGGGACGTGCGGACAAACGTCAGGTAAAGTTGCCAAGGCAGTGACGTCACGGTATCTGAAACGAGGCGCGTAACCACGCAGCTGCGCTTCTATGATTCTATTTATCTCTCAATCTGAAATTAATTCCATTGGATTTTGGTCGATTGTAAGTTGCGTTGTACACTGTGACGTCTATTCGCAGATTGTTAATCGATTTCTTGATAACCGATCGACCGAAGTCAGCCAGAGATAAGAAGGCGCTCCTCGAAGGATCTCACACGTCTTCGTTTAGGAAGATAACAGGTTGCTTATAGACGCCGTCTTGATCCCAGTGACTGACCATTTCGGTTGTTTAGTGGACGTGAAGGGGCTAAATAAGTCTGTGTCTCTTGCTGCGCTACATAAAGAGTCGACGACCATGTCTTCGGATGCTCTTGTGTTGACGTCATCACAGAAAGAGATTTTTGAAAAGGCAACTCTTGAAAATCCTTAACCAATGTCCAGATTAGCGTTTGCATTGGATTCTTTTTTCCCTTAAAAGTTCATTTAATTTAGAATTTATTTTCATATAAATAATTTGCCGAATAGATGCATTGCGAAGACATAATTATCTGGATCCTGCAGAATAAAATGATAATTTATCAAGGTTGTTTTATTATCTTAATTTATCGTCTTTTATCGTCGGCATGTATTGTCTCTGTTCTTAGTGTCACCGGTGTCACCGGGAGGGGGTGTACCACCCATGGTGGCATCGTCTTCTGGTGTTTGTCATCTGGGGAAGTGGTTCCTTGCGCTTCTTTGTATTCACGGCATTATGTCCTAATATTGTTTTCAGTTCAAAGCGAAAGTTAAGGACATAACGAAACCAAACCACGATGACTTCTATCTGGTGAAATGGCTGAGAGGTAATCAGTCGAGACGTCGTTTGCGTCTATTTCTGGATAATTTCACAATAAATCAACGAATTCAGTCGATTCAAAACAGAACTAATCGGTTATTTGCCTATCAGCAACATATTTGCAGAGTGTATTTAATCTGTTACTTCGAATGGTATGTTTTCTACTTCTGGTTTTGCATGCTTTATTTCAAAAGGACTTTGGAGTGTTTCAAAGCAAGTTCTGTTTTCAATGTTGTGCTTACATCTGTGTGGTAATTTTTGCATTCAGCCAGAGGCTGGGACATTCCAAAGGCGGAGAAGATGTTCCGAGACGTGAGTGAATCGCTGCCTTTATCTTCGCCATAGACCTCCTCATTCAACAATTAATACCCGAATAATGGAAGAGTTCCAAGCAGAACCAATCGAATAGAAGCCAGCGGAGGGAACGTTCCTGAATTTAAGCAACCAATTAAACCTGAATAAAGTCTCTAAAATGGCGGCTGTTGTCTTTCGTTTATTTTCAGGATCAAGAATGGCGTCGCGTCAACGAAATCGACAAATTGGTGACGTCATACGAGCCACCGGAAGTACTTGAGAAGTACTATCCAGGCGGGATCATTGGCCAGACGAAGGATGGATATCCCGTCTGGATAGAAACTCTAGCAGCTGCGGATCAGAAAGGTAAAGTGGCAAAACAACTCTAGAAACCGTATTAGTCGGAAGCTGACATTCTTTATATATAACTCCGACATATCATGTGTGTGTGTGAGTGTGAGTGTGTGTGAGTGTGTAATCTGTAATCATATTGCGCTATTGTGTGACCACGTGACCGCGTGCGCTTTTTCTGTCGACAGCCAAGAGTCCTCTATTATCGCAGATCGACGCTTGACCAATTTCTGGGTTGAAAATTAGATTCGATCAATCTTCAGCGTCAACGGCCTGCGCCAGCGCCAGCGTCAGCGCCAGCGCCTTATTTCCTGCGGGCAATTGCAAAAGTTCAAGCGCCAGCGGAATTTGCGCTCGAGTCCAAAAGCTCTGATAATAATCGAGGACTGTTCTAGAAAAGATTAGAAGACCGATTAATAATGATCAGAAACTTTTGCACTTGATTTGATTAATATTAATATTGAAGCGCTTTCATCAAAAGACAAAATAGACGAAGGGAAGGTGACTTCAAACAAATACGCCGAATTTTATTCTCTGATTAGCTATTGTAAGGCCGTCATGGTGACAGTTTGACTTAGTGACCAATGGTCATTCCTTAATGACGCCAACACAGAGGAAGTGACCGCAGAGTGGACGCAGTGCATATGACGTGTGGTCATAACTATTCTCCAAAGTCTGGATTGGACGAATTGTGCGAAATATCAGATAATGCGCTGAAGTCACAACTGCAAAATAAACACCCTGCGGTCAGTTGCGATTACCGACGGTCATACGATGTAACGACCGTAGTGTTTTTCAATCGACAGATAAAAGGAAAGAGAAGGTAAAAGTAGAAATCGGTCACAGAAAAGTCTTTTGATTTATTATGGAAAACTGAACACAAGAAACTGGCCACAGAACACAATCTGTTCATTTCAAGTCTCTCTCTCTCTCTCTCTCTCTCTCTCTCTTTTTCTCTCACAATATTTTTCTCTCTCTCCCTCTCTCTCGCATGCTCTCTCTCTTTTTTCTCTCTATCCCTCTCTCTCGCATGTTCTCTATCTCTCTCTCTCTCTCTCTCTCTCTCTCTCTCTCTCTCTCTCTCTCTCTCTCTCTCTCTCTCTCTCTCTCTTGTTTTATATCTCTTTCATCTCTCTCTTTGATACTCTGATATCACATTCATAAGTAATGTCATGCTTTTTTATATCGCGACAGGATATACATATGTATACTGTAGATGTAGTTTAGCATTTGTCGTTTGTTGTTGGAAGGTCTTTACAACTGCGTCACTAAGAAGGAGGTGCTTAGATACAAAGAATATTTCGCTGAGAAACTCTTCAACGTACGATGTCCAGAGATCAGCAGAAAGGTGAACAGGCATCCCAAAGCACACCGTCAACCTCCGTCTCATTGGAAATTGACTCGCACAAATTACATTACATTACATTCTTAGGAGTCTTAGATTTCAAAATAACAGTTGGTCTAAAATGGTATAAGACGTGGTTTTATGATGAGATTAATATATTTGAATGTGTATTTTTCGTTGCTTCCTTTTTTCTAGCTCGGCAAAAGGATTGACATGGGAGTCTATATCGTCGACCTCGATGGACTCAGTTTGAAACACCTTTGGAAGCCAGGTGCGCTTACCTCCCAACCACCTGAACATAACTTATTTGGTCATTTAAGCAATCGTAAAAGGTGAGAGCAGATTAGAAGCACCTGCGTTCTTGAGGCGCATTTGTAATGTAACGAAAGATATAATTTATTTAGCGCCTTCAGACCACCTGTAGACTGGCCATTGCCGACATAGAACTATATTAGGCAGACCATGTGCTGTTGATGTTCTTCTTGCGTGGAATCATTCTCTGTGTTTTGCTTCAATCGACGATGCATCTTTTCTCCTGTTAGCTGTCGACATCTACATAGAAATGGTGGCCACTGCAGAGGCTCATTACCCGGAAGCACTCAAATCTGCTTACGTCATCAACGGTTAGTTCCGGTCTTGGTTTCGTCGTCTACTTCACCCCGTCATTGCGTCACCACTTAACGGACATTTATCATCGATGGACTTTCAAAACATAAATCATAAGCACGATGATCATGCATAGGCGTATTTAGAGTTTAATATTTGGGTAGGCTAGCATGGGGGTCTGGGGGCTTAAGCCTACCCTAGCCTTTAATAAAATCCGCCTATGTGATCATGTAGTCTTTGAACGCATTCCTGTGCCGTTTGACGAATTATGCGTGAAAGAGTTTATGTCTTTAACTGTCCTTTAAGTTCTGTTGTCGAAGTGCTGGGTAATCTAGCATTTTTCGGTACGAATTTAATGTCCAGATTTTGAACGTTTATTTCTCGTTTTATTTGAAGCGGGAATTGAATTTTCGCGGTGTCTCTTTACCGGTTGACAGGTGCAGTTTTAGTCTCTTTGTTTCATTCCGACTCCGTTGACCTGTGCTTGAGAACTCGGCGAAATTGAAAATTCTACGAAAAGCCATTTATAGTAATAAGGGAAGAATAAATTAGAAATGAAAGTTTGATTTCCTTCTAATCCAAGGGTTTCGATGTTTGTGGATGGCGAACGCAGTGGACTCTGTGGCGGTGAATTAAGGGTTCGTTTGTGTATTGTGATTTTTTTCAGCGCCAACCATTTTCCCGATCGCCTACAGCATCGTCAAGCCTTTCCTTTCGGAAGACACGAGGAACAAGATCAAAGTCATAGGAAGTGAGTGACAGTGCGGCGTCACTCAGGAAAAGCCTTTTCGTCGTCACTTACAGTCATATTGCGCTATATCAAAATTTAGTGAAATCTCAGGTTAAATGCTCCATTCCTCCGAATCAGTTGCTTTATCGCTCACGAAAAATTCCTCTCACAGAATAATATTTATCATGATGATGCCAGTCGCCATATTACGGTTTGGAATCCTTCTTAAGAAGAGTCTAAATCGATAACACGTTACTTTTATCTTATAACGATGAATGTCTGTTTGACTCAGGTAACTACAAGGAGCACCTGCTTAAGGAGATCCCAGCCGATCAGTTACCTGTGCACTGGGGTGGAACGGACAAAGATCCAGACGGTGATCCATACTGCCGATCAAGGGTATCCAAAGGAGTTCTAAATGGATAGAAAATTTATCCAAATCCCAACCATGATGACCATTTTGGATAAAATGATCCTATACCCGACTTATCCCGACCTCCTGGCCATTGCTATTTCAAATTTAGACTAAGCACCCAAGAAATCTAAGACGCTATATAAAGCAATGGGATCTTACTTACTTACTCAATTGTGTAAAAGTCTGAACTTCTCTCATTTTGGATGGCGGTTGTTAGTTGCACTTATAGACGAAGTCCTCTGATGTGGCTTCTATTTTCAGGCCATTGAATTCAACGGAGGAGGGTTAATTGACGTGTGTCTACGGATGATTTCAATTAATTTAATGACATCTGATGAACTGTGACTCTGTAGATCTGCATGGGAGGAACCGTTCCGGAGAAGTATTACAGGAAGAAGATGTTGACGGAGAACAACGACCTCAGCAAGTTCACCGGAGTAACCGTCCAGAAAGGATCGTCGCTTCAACTGGACTTCGAAATCAAAGTCCCGAAGTCTCTGCTTAGGTCAGAGACTCCATTCCCTTCCACTTGGACGCACTTTCACCTTCTAACCGCTCATAAATGCAATATAATATATATATATATATATATATATATATATATATATATATATATATATATATATATAGGAGCATAAGATGCTTTTGCCGATGGGAAGAGTGTTGAACAACCGTTGTTTCTCTTGTGTGTGGCAGCTGGAATTTCTTTACGGATGAGAATGACATTGCGTTTGGCGTCTATCGTAAGACCAGCGCCGACCAGCGCCAGAAGGCGACCGACATGGAGGCCTTAGTTCAGTCGGAACGAGTCAACAGTCACGTGATCCCGGAAGCCGGAAGCATCCAATGCGATCGAACGGGATCGTGTGAGTGGCGATTTTTTAGGCGCATTTCTTGTGATTAGAAGTCAATACGCAGCACAGTTACATCTTGCTGTGTTCGGCTCTTATATAGCCTATAGACAGAAGACGACCGTAACTATCTGGACTCTGGAGGTCTAAATTAGCGTTTATTCTGTTGTCTGGTGATGATCTCAGTCAGTTGCTCTGATGTTTCTGTTCATCAGACGTCGTTCGCTTCGACAACAACTACAGTTGGATCAACAACAAGAAGCTCTTCTATTTGATCGAAGTGGTCGAACCGGACGTCGGAAAGGAGCTGCAGAGACTCGATTCCACCGACTTCTAGTTCTTCTTCTTCTTCTTCTTCTTCTTCTTCTTCTTCTTCTTCTTCTTCTTCTTCTTCTTCTTCTTCTTCTTCTTCTTCTTCTTAGATCCTCCAAAACGAAAACAATAATAAAGATGACATATACATTTATAGGCAGCTGATCCTTAAGACGATTTAACATTTGATGGCACATTGAGGGACACGTTGACGCTGATTCTAATTCATTTCTATTAAAAAGATAATAAAATCCCCAAAGAGTCGACAATGTGATGTAAATGTAAATGTAAATGTAATGTAAATGTAATTAGCTATTTATATTGCGCCTAATCAATAAATGTTAGCAATGATATTTCTCACTCGGCGCTCTTGTTGAACGAACCGTTCATCCAAACAGATCGGACTTATCCATTGGATTTGACAACCTATTATTATTATTATTATTATTATTATTATTATTATTATTATTATTATTATTATTATTCTTATTCTTCTTCTTCTTCTTCTTATTATTATTATTATTATTATTATTATTATTATTATTATTATTATTATTATTATTTGGACGCGGTGAGCATTTGGACGCGGAGGGCATTTGGACGCGGTGAGCATTTGGACGCGGTGGGCATTTACAGTGGTTTTCATACAGGCTTACTTAGACAGCTAAACCACTTAAAATCACTTTATTATTATTATTATTATTATTATTATTATTATTATTATTATTATTATTATTTGGACGCGGTGAGCATTTGGACGCGGAGGGCATTTGGACGCGGTGGGCATTTGGACGCGGTGGCCATTTACAGTGGTTTTCATACAGGCTTACTTAGACAGCTAAACCACTTAAAATCACTTTATTATTATTATTATTATTATTATTATTATTATTATTATTATTATTATTATTTGGACGCGGTGAGCATTTGGACGCGGTGGGCATTTACAGTGGTTTTCATACAGGCTTACTTAGACAGCTAAACCACTTAAAATCACTTTATTATTATTATTATTATTATTATTATTATTATTATTTGGACGCGGTGAGCATTTGGACGCGGTGGGCATTTGGACGCGGTGGGCATTTGGACGCGGTGGGCATTTGGACGCGGTGGGCATTTACAGTGGTTTTCATACAGGCTTACTTAGACAGCTAAACCACTTAAAATCACTTTATTATTATTATTATTATTATTATTATTATTATTATTATTATTATTATTATTATTATTATTTGGAGGCGGTGAGCATTTGGACGCGGTGGGCATTTGGACGCGGTGGGCATTTACAGTGGTTTTCATACAGGCTTACTTAGACAGCTAAACCACTTAAAATCACTTTATTATTATTATTATTATTATTATTATTATTATTATTATTATTATTATTATTATTATTATTTGGACGCGGTGAGCATTTGGACGCGGAGGGCATTTGGACGCGGTGGGCATTTGGACGCGGTGGGCATTTAGACGCGGTGGGCATTTACAGTGGTTTTCATACAGGCTTACTTAGACAGCTAAACCACTTAAAATCACTTTATTATTATTATTATTTATTATTATTATTATTATTATTATTATTATTATTATTATTATTATTATTATTATTATTATTAATCTATTTGTGAATTCTTACGTTAACAATATTTCTGTGACGACAAACAAAAAGTGTTTATCTTCAATTCAAATGATAATTTCATAACAAGTTCCGCTCGTTACAATTACAGAATATCGTCATCATCTTTGTCGTCATCATCATCATCATCATCATCATCATCATCATCATCATCATCATCATCATCATCATCATCATCATCATCATCATCATCATCATCATCATCATCATCATCATCATTGTTTTAATCATCTCCTCTGATCGCGAGGGCTGCTGCGGCTGTTGCGACCACCCTCCCTCCGCCGTCTGCCCTACGGTATGCAAATGTTAATCGACAGTCACGTGACACTTGATTGAACCAGGTAAATGGTCGACTGGCGTCTTAGAGTACTACGAGGGAACGATAAATAGAAACATTTTCAATTGTTGCGTTCAGAGTCCACAATACAGTTGCTTTGTTGACGACAGAAATAGAACGACAGGCGGTAACATCGCCGGCTGCAAGTGCTCATCGGCATAGGCCTCTCTACTGGTTATGAGTACAGGTCGTTGATCACGTGACGAAGACAGCGACTATTCACATTCGAAGAAGAGAAGAGAGCCTTTTGCATCGGGTGAAGACAGCGCTTCTGTCTCTAATTCCGAGGTTCGTTTTGGACGGAACAGAGAACGAGGAGCAGGAGATGCGAATGACAACAAGCAGACATGAACACGTCACCTGCTGATCTAACGCCTGTTCAGCGTTCGATTCTCGCCGAGGTTCGTAAATACGTTCATCGCCGAACAGCTCGTCTGTTGGAATCAAGCAATTACTAAGACCTCCTGTTACTTTTCCCGGTTAAATAACAGCCGAGAGAGAGAGAGAGAGAGAGAGAGAGAGAGAGAGAGAGAGTGAGGGTGAGAGAGAAACAGCTTTTACTTTTAAAATGCTTTTTCAATTCTTGTTATTAAACGCTTCTTTTGTTCATTAATCGTCTAAACAGGCATAGCTTGAGTTGGCGGAGCCAGAGGCGAAACTGAATGTCACCAAATAGTTCATGAACTGTCTTCTTCTCTTTTATGATGCTTAACGTGTGGCACTCTTAAAAATGTGCTTTTACTTTTTCCTTTATTTACCCTGTCGGTTATTTTTTATCTTGCGCCCCCAACAATTTTTTGGCGCCCCAAAAAGTTTTGCGCCCGGTGCTGCCGCTTCTCCCACGCTACGTCACAGATTGTCCATAACTACCACCATCGACTTCTTTCTTGAACTGTAAATCATCGACCTAGGAATGCGCTGAGCCACAGGGTGCGAAGATGGGGGGCGGGGAGAGGGGAGATTTAGGGTCGAGACCAATTCTCTGCAATTCTGAAATTCTTGTTTAAGTTCTTTGTCGATCGTTTCAGTTTAAGACGAGAATCGAAGACGCCCTTCAACCCGACGACCAAGACGACTTCCGTCTCATCAAGTGGCTCCGAGGTAAGAGACATTCCACATTCGACTCTTATGGTGTACATTCCTATATGATATGTTTTATATATGTTTATGGCCGATATGTTTTCATGGGCGTATCTATGGTGGAGTGGCGGGTGAAAGTGCACCTCGGCCCCCCTGATTGTGGGCGAATCCGCAATGAAAACACGATGGGTTTGGAGGGGGATTTTAAGCACATCCCTTCTTGGCGAAGGAAGAGGATCTACTGTGAATCTTGAAGAACATATTTGTGACAGTCAGTCGATGAAAGGCTTTATGTGATTGAAAAAGAACTCTACATTCAGGATGCGATAATATTAAGAAGTATGACAAGAGATTCACAATCAATCGTCATGTTATCTTATCAGTAAGAAATCTCTTGACCATCGGCTTCTTCAGCGAAGAGAAGACAATAATTGCGTTGGAAATAGATGACCTCAGCATCTGGCCTTGTTAATCTTCGTTCATTTTGCTGATTTCAGCTCGTAACTGGAATGCGGAAAGCGCCGAGAAAATGTTCCGAAGCGTAGGAGCCATTTGCACAGTCATTTTCTCTTTAAAGGAATACAATAAAACTCTATTAATGTGATAACAGAGCTTAATTGTTATATACCTCAAATTCTAACCTGGTTTTCAATTTTGTGTTTTTACATAAATACAGTACACACGCTTTATTAATTAAGGATGATTTTTTTAAAATAACTTGGTTCTCTAATCTGTTTTCTAATTTGATCATGTGTGAAGTTTTCTGTTCTTTTACATCTCTCTCTCTCTCTCTCTCTCTCTCTCTCTCTCTCTCTCTCTCTCTCTCTCTCTCTCTCTCTCTCTCTCTGGTTGTCCAGGACAGGGAGTGGCGTGCGGCGAATGGGGCAGACGACATCCTGGCGTCCTATGAGCCTCCGGAGGTCCTCGTCAAGTACTATCCGGGAGGCTGCTGTGGAGTCACGAAGGACGGTTGCGCCATCTGGATGGAACTGGTCGCCTGGGCAGATCAGAGAGGTATAGACCGAGACTAAGGAAGACATTGTAGAGAGAGAGAGAGAAAAAACAGTTAATAATAAACGACATATCGAAATCCATGGCTATACATGTCAACTGAATTATACATGTTGCCCCAGTGTATGTAGATATGTTGTCGAATATTGTACACATGCATTAATTGTCCCACAGCCACTGAACGATGAATAGCAAAAATCAATGAAGCAATTATAAGATTATAAAAGCAAAGGCGGAAGTCAATGCTTTAGTCGTTGCATCGAATGTCGTTATTCTGCCATCCATCTTCACTCTTCTCCTCTCTCTCTCTCTCTCTCTCTCTCTCTCTCTCTCTCTCTCTCTCTCTCTTCAAAGCCAATATCTTCGTGATCTTTATCGCCATCAATGCAGCCAGACTACTCGTTTGAGCGATATATATATATATATATATATATATATATATATATATAGGGTGGCCCAAAAAGACAAAGTATATAGAGAACAGGGCACCATTTAATTCTGTACCTTTCACCGAGTGTAGTAATGAATAAAAATTTCGGGATCTTATTTTATCTGGAAGTGAGTGCTCAGTGACCCACAAGTGTGGCCATTGTAGAGATGTCCACTCGATGCCCTTAGGGAATTTGCATTGATTAGATCGTTGATATCTTTCGGGTCCCTCGATTTACTGTTAATTTTATTCTAGTCTTTGTCATCCATACTAAGCGAATGACAGAAATCGTTTTAATAGAAAAATCGACAAATTCTACACAAATTAAGCCAAAATTTCTAGTGTAAAGGCATCAATACAAGATCCCCTCAAAATGCCCACCGCGTTCAAATGCCCACCGCGTTCAAATGCCCACCGCGTTCAAATGCCCACCGCGTTCAAATGCCCACCGCGTTCAAATGCCCACCGCGTTCAAATGCTCACCGCGTTCAAATGCCCACCGCGTTCAAATGCTCACCGCGTTCAAATGCCCACCGCGTTCAAATGCTCACCGCGTTCAAATGCCCACCGCGTTCAAATGCTCACCGCGTTCAAATGCCCATCGCATTTCGGACACTTCGGGCCTAGTTTCAAAACATCTTCTGTTTAAAGGGCATTGGATGTAATGAGTATACTTACGAATTGATTTTATGTCTTAGGACTGTATCAGTCTGTTTCACAAAAAGAAATGATTCGATTCATGATTTGGAGATACGAGAAATTCTACAGAATCGAATGTCCAGAACTCACTCGAAAGGTAGGACTTCATCACTAGCGCTAAACTATGGCTGTATTAATAGCACAGGTGTACTATGGCCCAATTATATAAGAACAAATTCTTCTGTGTCGAAGCAGGCGTCATTTCATTCCACTTAAACAGTCTTTTAGTTTTGTAATGGGATTTCATTGGACACAGAGGCGCATTAATTAATGCGTTAATCCTCTATGAGTTTTAATAAGCTTTTTCTGAGGCGCATATCTACATGATGAAGCACTCTTGTTTCTCAGTGTGGAAAAAGAATTGACCAATGTGTGAAGATAGTAGACTCTCAAGGATTCGGACTTAAACACCTGTGGAAACCAGGTAATCGAACCAACTCTCTCTCTCTCTCTCTCTCTCTCTCACTCACTCACACGCGCGCACACACCTGCCCTCAGATCTACCTTTATTCGGCTAAAGCAGAGCGTATCCAACGTTAAGTCAATGTCATGGTTTAGTTTACTACAACCAACCTACAGTTGACTGAAGAGTGTCTTATATATATATATATATATATATATATATATTTTATGTATAGTATATACAGTATATATATATATATATACACTGAGATTTCAGGTGTTTGTTTCAGCTGTGGACACCATAGCAGCTATGGCCAAAGTATCTGAAGAACACTATCCAGATACCTTTCATTCTATAATCGCCATCAACCGTTAGTTGACGATTATCTCAGTTTCAAATTAAACGAAAGTCTCGCTTTTCTCTTCCCTTGACTTTCGAGACGAAGTAATTGAAGAGCAATTGAAGAGCAACAGTGGTTCTCACACAGGGCAGTCCCTACTGAACCACTTTAAACCTTGTTATATATTGTTATATATATATATATATAAGAGAAATTCTCAAAGTCTGTTTCGTTTTTGCGAGTATCTTCTGCTTTGAGTTTAATGCCTTTAAAAAATCGCAAATTGAACTAAATGAACGCAGAGCGATTGTCGATGTCTTGCGTTGCTCTGTTACTTAATTGTCGTGTTTAGCCTTCTTTCGTTCGTTGAATTCTTTCGCTTTCAGTTCCTTCCGTTCTTCCGATCCTCTTCGGTGTCTTTAAGCCATTCCTATCGGCGAACACTCGGTCGAAGATAAGACTGTATGGAGGTAAAGGATTCAAAATAATCGAACGCTCCCACACGCCCCACCCCCACTCCCAACCAAACATTCTACAAAGACTAAAATAAGACGCAGCAAAATAATCGCTTTTGTTGTTGGTATTGCTAATGATGACGATGATGAAGATGATGATGATGACTACTATACAGGTGATTACAAGCGTCGTCTTCTGCAGGACATCGATGCCGATCAGTTACCTGTGCACTGGGGCGGAACAGCAACAGACCCAGACGGTGACACCTACTGCAGGTCAAAGGTAACGCACTTCTCTTTGAAGTCACCGCCATCCCGAGAAGTTAAAAACACACATATATAAGAACAAGACTTTCAACTGCGCATTTAAAAATCTAAATATAATAGATTAAGGCTGCGACCGTCTTCTCCCTGTGATGTCCAATGTGTACAGGTGTGCATCGGTGGAACGATACCTGAGAAGTATTACAGAAGGAATCTGTTGAATGAAAACAAGGACCTCAGTAGATTCACTTCGGTTACTGTTCAGAGCGGTTCAAGGCTTCAACTGGATTTCCAAATCAAAGCAGAAAACTCCCTTCTCAGGTCAGAACACCAACTGAACGCACCATTCGCTTGTCTTTGCTTTTATCGCTTTCAAAGAGTTTCTCTTGAAGATAACACGAGTGTTTTCTCCTTCTTCTTCTTCTTCTCCTTCTTCTTCTTCTTCTTCTTCTTCTTCTTCTTCTTCTTCTTCTTCTTCTTCTTCTTCTTCTTCTTCTTCTTCTTCTTCTTCTTCTTCTTCTTCTTCTTCTTCTTCTTGTTTTCGTCATCAGCTGGAACTTCTACACAGAAGACAATGACATTAGCTTTGGAGTCTATCGGCGCTCGAGCCTCGATCTGATGGAAGCTCTCCTGCCCTCAGAACGAGTCAAGAGTCACGTGATCCCGGAGACCGGAAACCTCGTCTGCGACTCTCGCGGTACCTGTGAGTATCCGGATGAAACTCAGGCGATGGTCTTAGACGACAGGACCCGCCTAAGACATTTTGCATTGCATTGCATATGCGATCGCATATTTAACCATTTTTTTAATGCATCGCATTTCTGCCCGTTTTCCGCATATGCGATTTCTGCAGAAATATGCGTCAATTTCATTCGCATTTCCCGCTATTTTCATCACATGTGTAGCACATTTTGCTATGCTCCTAACATAGGCATAGATTTACGGGGGTTAGGGCCTGTCTGGATGGTCTGGATCACCTTCATATTTGTAATTTCAGTCTGTTTTATCTCTCTCTCTAGTTCTTCTGTTATTCGCCAGAGAGCAACTTTTGATTTGTTCGCCAGATGTCGTGAGATTCGACAACAAGTACAGTTGGTTGAGCGCGAAGAAGCTCTTCTATCTGATCGAAGTGATTGAACCGGAGTCAGACAGAGAAACGGAGATCAGCGACCCAGCGCAGCTGACACCCCCTTCGTCATCTAAGGGGGACATTTCCCGTTTTTAATAAAAAATAAAATAAAAATATCTTGTATACTTGTATACATGCAGCGCTCTTTTCCGCTCGTCAAGATTTGTCGGAAGTTGACTGACTCTGTAGGAGAGGTGGCGCTAGTATGGATGGGTTGGTGCTTGGGTGTCTTCTACTCGATAGAAGCTCTGTCTGTCACTAAGTGATACGAGTGACATTGTGTATATAGAGTCATAGACTCATCATATAGACTGGGCATATATAGGCGGCTAGGCCTATTTAATTGTTATATTGATGCATGAAAGAGATTGACTATTTGATGTACGGAGAGGGATGAAGACGGGAGCGTACGGGAGAAGACAGAGGCAGAGGCAGTGGGGTGGAGGAAAGATGGGAGTCGGGCAAAGGTCACGAGACAGGACAATAATAACTTTCGTCGGGAAGATGATATTTTGTATCGAGATAAAAGAATTCGGGTTCGAACTTTGATATTATTACGATAAGTGGAGAGAATACTTCTTCCGTTCGTTTGTTCTACAGTGGCTGACTGCTGTGATCTTCAGTTTGTGAATTCTTATGTTGACAATATTTCTGAGCGATAAACAGAAGGTGTTTCTCTTTATTTCGAAAGATAGCTTCATAACAAGTTGTTGTTTATTCAATCGCTGTTGGCAGTTCCAAGGAGAGTTTATTTGTGCAAAATTGAGGGACTGAAAGACCCCACATGTCTAAGTCTACTTACAAAAGAGCATACGACCTATAGCAACAGTGGCGGCTGAATAAGTGGGTCCAATCCACGGTAGAAGTTCTTTGCTGTTAATTAGGCCTACTTTAGAAATGCCCCGCATTCCTTCGAAATATTTCTGGCAGCTTTAAAATGAAGTCAGATTCAGTGGCGTATTTAGGGGGGCATGCTCCTGATCCATAGCGTACACCTTTGGTCTTTGGTCATTCCCTTCGTTTGCACCGCAAAATATTTTAAAATTTGTTTTAGTGGCTATTTGCTTCATAACTTAATTTGCGCAATTAGTAAAAAATGTAGTAAAGTGAAGGAAACTTTAAGAAAGTATGCGCTCCATAGGCGGATTTTATTAAAGGCAAGGGTAGGCTTAAGCCTACCCAACTAATCCCACCAAAACAAAACAAAAATGTTTTTTTCCATCAACACCAGGTCTGTCGCGTGCTGGATGGCACCCCCAGACCCCCATACTAGCCTACCCAAATATTAAACTCTAAATCCGCCTATGATGCGCTCCATAATTAAACAAATGTTTCGTTACTGCGTCGTTACAAATTGCAATCAGCTTTCGTCTGTTAAACAATTATGGAGCAAAAAATTTAGGTAATTAAACGAAACTGCAGCATTTAAAAAAAAACTTAACTGTATGTTACTGCAGAACATAGAATACAAGTTATTTTTCGAACTTCTTAAATTTCAGCATACCCCTTTAAGCCTTTCTAAATACGCCCATGGTCAGATTAGCGTCATAGGGGTCGTGACCTCTGTCTAATGCCAGTCTCTATGGAAACGAAGCCAAGCAGACGAGAGAGAAGAGTAACGAATCTAGGCTAGAGCCATAGACAGAGCTTTGCTGTTCATCCGTAGATAGATCTCCAACTACCTGTATTTACATTTCGAATGATAAGCTGACAGCCAATTTGATTATCAGTCGTTTGTCAGTTAAGGTAGATGTCGCTAGCATAGACTCGCAGCGCTCTCTCTCGAGGCTGTTGACTTTGTTTCAACTTGCAAAGTTTCACGACCGACAGATAAACAGAGTTCAAAGTTCAACAGGTTTATTTCAGTGGTTGGTCAATCGCAGATCTGTTCCGTGATTTTACCGACTTTTACGATTTGAAGAATTTTGCTCAGCATGTTCTCAGTTCCTGGACCAAGACTGACGTCAGTTCAGCAGACGATCCTGGACAAAGTAACCGAGAGGATCCTTAGAAACTGCCGTCTCTTAGAATAATTCTTCTATTATCTGCTACAGTATAATGTTATTACGGCAAATGCGAATCAGAGAGACCTATAACAGACAAAACAGAAAAAAACTCTATAGCATCGATTTCCTCATGGATTTAACCTTTGCTGCATATATCACGAGAAAACTAGAAGAATATAACGAGTATTGTATTATTTGTATATGTACGATCTTCAGTTCATCTGCTCTCCTTTTTCTATTATTATTCGTTGAAGTGATTTTTTTCTTCAGTTCAAGACAACGGTGAATGACGTCATCAAACCGTATCATGACGACCACTTTTTCGTCAAATGGCTTACAGGTAAGCAATGTTCATTCAGGTGAAACTGAGGCAGATGAAGGAAGCTCACCTGATGAGCTGCTTTGTAAATAATCCTTCGAGCATTGCAAAATCTGCTGACGCACAATCCGCATACATTGACTTCCTATTTAGAGGCAAACGACAAGAGCTCATGGACCGCAGAGGAAACTTGGACATTGAATTTTGGCATTTTTCTCGTTATGTCAACTATTTAACAGCAAAACTGCTTTAAGGAATTCCACGAGAATCGCCCATTTGTTGGTTTCAGCTCGAAACTGGGACATCACAAAAGCCGAGAAAATGTTTCGCGAAGTAAGGTCATCGAAACAGTTAGGCCTAACGGGAGAATTAAGAGACGTTCTTCCAAGTCTCGTTCAATGCCTCGGGCTTTGTCTCTTAGACGATAATGCGATATTTCGTTCGTAGTTTTCCTTCTTAGCAACCTGGTCAGTTATTTGAAACAATTTTAAGAAGCTGCTATTCGCTTCATTCAGATAAACAATTTCAAAAGTTGTTCCAGGAACTTCCTAGACGTTATCAAGAAATGTGTTCACTTCGAATCATTCGATTGATTCTAAAAAGACAAAATTCTGTGAACTATTTAAGGATCAAGATTGGAGACAGAAAAATGGCGTCGACGACATTTTGACGGACTACGATCCTCCAGAAGTCCTGTCGAAGTTCTACTCCGGTGGATACTGTGGAGCAGAGACGTCATTTCACTGTTTTTCAGGGGGGGAGGCAAAACACTTTTGACCTGACAAGTTACAAGTTTGCGAAAAAGTTGACGACCTTTTTTTTTTTTTTTTTTTTTCGTCAGCCGTTTATAACGGTTAGTTACTTTTCAGACTAGACTACTCCACATCATATCAGGGTCCTTTAGGACATGTAAAAAAAACTAAATACTAAATAACACAAGAAAAAAATTTTTTTACTCAAAATCAGGGGGGGGCAAATGCCCCACTGCCCCCCCAAATGACGTCCCTGCTGTGGAGTCTCCAAGGAAGGATTTCCCATCTGGATTGAGATGCTGGCCAACAACGACTACAAAGGTAGCAGTCAGTGGCGTTGCCAGGATTCCAGAATGGGGGGGCACTTCCACATTCTCGCTTTTTCGGCCCAAATGTCTTGACGAGCAAAATAGAAGATCATCGTTTCAAACGCTAGAAGAGCACGTTGCTTTCTGCGTTGTCATCGATCTAATACTACCCCTACTCCACCCCACTACCCCTCCCCAGTTTTAGACAAATCTCACGACCGGTCCCGATCCGGATAGGGGGTATCCCCCGTTGTTACGCCATTACTAAGACTATTCTGAGCATTAGCGTAGCCAAAACAGGGAGACGGAGCAGGGTCCCTTAATGGGGGAGGGGAAGGGGAAGGGGTGTGGCATCAATGCTTTTGTAGAGTTTGGGCGGGAATTTGTGTCGCGCATCAATTCAGACTCATTCAATGTTCTTAAAGAGTCGGTGTTTACTTAACTCAACAGAATCGACCCCAGCTATAGATCAGCATGTCTAATATAACGAGTTGCTTGCATTAGCACAGTTGGACATTTGGTCAACCGGAACTATAAATAGAAAGTAATTCGGATGGAACAGAAGCAGATTGAATGCGTGTTGCTTTAGGGCTGCTGAGTTCGGTGACGAAGAAGGAAGTGGTTCAATACAGATGCTATCACGCGGAACGCCTCTTCAGGGTCATTGGCCCAGAACTTACCAAAAAGGTTGACTCACCGATTCAATTAATATTCTCTCTCTCTCTCTCTCTCTCTCTCTCTCAAAAATTCTGATCTTGGGATTCGTTTGCGTATTTTACAGCTCCCAGAATTCCACGCCCCGGTGACTCTGGCGCTACAAAAATTACCACGTGAAAGTTAAACGAAGCTATCTATTAATTAGAATGTTTCCCTGTGAGACGGATGGAGACTCCACTATAGTGGAGTCCAGGGACCCTCTGCTGCGACTGACCTTTACGATGAACTGCGTTTGCAGTGGATTCATGATCTGTGCCAGATGGTCTTAAACAAACAGCAGGATGAAAGACATCGCATATTCATAGGTTTTGGTAATTGGCCATTGTCAATTGAAAACGCCATTGCTGCAGTCGTTAGCCACAGACCTCTGTGGCTAACGACTGCTGCAGCAATGGCGTCTGACAGATGCCAATCATAAACGCAAAGAAGCAGGTAGGTCGTCTGCTCGATTCTTTAAAGTTCGTGCGTGATTTTCCTGTTTCAGACAGGTAAACAGATCGATAAAGGTATTGAAATCATTGACCTTGAAGGATTGGGACTTAAACAACTCTGGCTGCCAGGTAGGTGGTCATCATCATCATCATCATCATCATCGTCGTCGTCTTCGTCACCGTCATCGTCACCACTATTGGACGGTCATTGCTTTGACTGATGTGAGAATCACATCTTAAAGAATTTAGATTTATTTTTTCCTAATAATTATATGATCTTCGGACATGATTGTTAATTCGTAGATGGATTTTTGGATTCGGCTTCTTTGAAGTTTATTGGTAGACGAGAGAGAGAGAGAGAGGAGGTGAGAGGGAGAGGGAGAGGGAGAGGGAGAGGGAGAGGGAGGGAGAGAGAGGGATAGAGAGAGTCTTCTCGAATTGTTTCTGACTATAGGAAATCGATGGATTTTGTCTGATTCTTTTGTCTCTTTGTTTTGCTTCTCAGCGATTGAAACCTACAATGAAATCTTGACAGTTGCAGAAGCGCATTATCCGGACTCCCTTAAAGCAGTCTACGTCATCAATGGTATCTTTGCCTATTACACCTCCTACCAATAATAGATCCTATAAGGGCGCTCTATCGGTAAAGAAAGTTTACAAGATTTTGTTTCTGATTTTCTCATGAATTAAATAAAGCCAGAGTTCGATTTTTCAAACGGTCAGAAACATTAGCGTCGCCAGGGGGCGGGGGCATGCACTGAGGCTCCGGGTCCCTCTGTTCAGACCGGGACTAACCATAAATCGATGAGCAAATGTTTCGGAGGGGGTGGTTCGACTGAATTGAGGTGCTTAGATGCAGTGGCGGCTCTAGGATTTGGCAAGTGGGGGGCCGTTGGGATGGCAACTTCTAATCATGGGGGCCAACCATTTGTTGTTTAATGTATGTAGCATTAAGTATAGGGTCCCAACTGGGGGGCCACTGGGGGGCCAGGAACTCAATAGGGGCACAGGCCACCCTACCCCCGGTGGAGCCGCCACTGCTTAGATGTCCGCCTATAATCAAGCACAATGATCTGGATGCATTGAAGATGAACAGCTCAGTGTTTATCTGTAATATTAATAAAATGGCGACGATCTCCAAGCACCCCGGTCGGTCTGTAGAAATTATGGTGCCCCCTCTTCCGGAACCATGGCTACGCCACTGGTCTTACTATTTCTATAGAGGGTCGAATATGTAAAACCAGACGATTTCTAACCCACGGAAAATTAAACACCCAATAGCTAAAAATTCCTTGTATTACTGACTATGATTGATTGAGATTGATTGATTGACTGATTGATTGATTGACTGATTGACTGACTGATTGATTGATTGACTGATTGATTTAAACTGATTGACTGATTGATTGATTGACTGATTGGCTGCGTGAATTGACTGAGTCATTCGTGTGTTTCATTCAGCGCCGTATATTGATTCAATATTTCTTCAGCACACTTCAAACACATTTGATCTCAAACAACAGGTAATATTAACGTGCTGGAGGATTTGTGTCTTTGGATCGATCACCGATGAAATGGCAGCTGAAAACTTTCGTAATATTTGACAGCTATTATTGTAATAGTGAGTGCTAAGTGCGCCATCTAGCGAGTAGAGAAAGTGGTGCGCGGCCATCTGGCGAATGAACCGATGATCGTTGGAGTCCTGTGGTGTATATAACGACGCACCTGCACAATCATTCAATCGAAGTGACAGTTGACGGTGAAAGCGATTGGCAGCGCGCATGCTTTGGCCGGTAGTCGGATAAACGGCGATTTCGACGGAATTTCCGGAATGGGAGGCAAAGGGTCGAAGACTGAAAGAGGCTCGACGACTGATGATAAGCAACACGGTGAGTGGAGAAACGAAAAGAATTCGCTTTTAAATCATTTTCCCTCAAAGCAATAACTCCGGATTCTGGGTAATAATAATCCGCCGATCTGAGCTGATCCGCTGATCGGATTCTTACTAGACTTATTAAACGCAGCCGCTTCGTTCAACCAGAATGACAAGAAAGAAGTTGAATAGGGAAGAGAAAAACTGGACTGAGAGAAAAGGAAGATAAATGGGTCTCACACAAGATAGGCTAACTAGCTTGGCTTTCAGTCCGGATCTAAACCTTGATGGAGAATTTGTGCAAATTGAGGCGATGAATTGCCGAGTTCCAGGACCACTGAGGAGGCGCAGACAGGGATTGTGTCCAGTATTTCTGTTTTGAACGGAGAGCTTTGAAATGATGTACATAGCATGTGAAATCAGTGAATGCATTCAAACAATATTCAACATTCTGATACATTCAAGTACAGTGTACATAATATTGTCTGATTTTAGGTCAGCCAATGACCTTTGACCCGACCTTTAAAGGTCCAATTAAAAACAGGTGAGACTATTCAGTCATTGTAATAATAATTAATAATAATAATATTAATAATAATAATGTGATTTAAAGTGGTCTACAAGGCTTAAGTTAGTCTGTGTGAAAACCACTATGTTAACTCTCTGCTAACTATTAACTATTTAATTCCTCCACCTCTTCATTCTTTTGTTCAGTCATTCAATGATTCCATCAGCCATTTGCAAGGTTTTTGTTGAGAACTTATTTTAATTTGAAATCTTTTATTTAAGACAACTTCTTCTCATCTAGGCCTACTATTTTTCTATGTATAAATACTAAAATCCGCTGGTGAATTGTAGACAAGTGCTCGTCTGTGGTAGTTACTTTGCTGGTCTGTCACCTGGTAGACCTAATTATGACAGCCGACTGGACAATTTCTGTCAGAATGTGCACACATTTCGTCCAGTTGAAATCTGTTATCACAATTGATGACATAATCGTTAACGTCATCGACTGATGTCCCACTCAGTCTACAGCAAGGGTGGCCGACCTGCGGCCCGCAGGCCACCTGTTGTCCGCCAAGTGTTAATTGGCGGCCCGGATGGCATCTTCCTAAACAGATTTTGCTGGTTCTATTTATGCTTACAGTATTGAGTCATGAGTAAAACTTTAAGTTCCCATGCTTAATTTAGTAAAATAGTAAATTACTTTAAACTGGTGTTTAATTGTTCCTGGATACTACTGTTATTACAGTGACTGTGCAAGTGATTGTGACTGCTGTTGAAGACAATGTATACAAAAAGCAACAGAAGCAGGCGGCCTTCTGCATATTGATCGAAATTTTTAATAGCCTGCTTGTAGTAGAAGGCTGGCCACCCCTGGTCTACAGAGTGACGCCGCCCTCAACAGTTGGACAGAAGCCCTTTTCAGAATTCTTTCAGAGTAAGCCCTTTGTCTTCACCACTCAGCCTGGGTCATGATTCTGAAAAACTACCAGGATAAACGTCTGACGGACTTTTGAGTCGTCCCGTGATAATAATTCTTAGGAGACTTTCCCGACGACCCTGACCCTGACCCTGACCCTGACCCAGTCGAGTGCTTTTGTGTGTAGCTGTTTTGTTCAGCATTTCTCATATGGCAGCCTTTGCTGACAAACCGACAAGTTAATATGGCTGTCATGCAAATACAATCAGTCTTTATAATAGAAATACAATCAATCCTTATACAGTAAGTCCTTATATGATCATAGTGAAGACCAAATGCAGATTCTGGAAAGATTAAGGGCCTCGGGTCCTGTACTGTTGGGTAGATTGAAATCTCTGCTATTTGGCATTTTCTTCTTATTCAAGGTGCGTGGGATGTGATTAATGTACTTTGCAGTTGTCATTTGATATTCTTTGCTGTGTTTTTTTATTTGCTGCTTAACCAAAGTCCTTTTGCCCTGCAGCCATCTGGTCGGTTTATCTTTGGCTTCTGAACAACTATCAGGGTAGTAGATAGTCATAGATACTAGGATGTACAGTCAGACCTAGATAATATCCTTTGCATGACCTCACAGTGTGAGGTTACATAGAGCTGACATTGAACTTTTGACTTTACACAGATTTGATTGTAGTTTGTTTATTATTTCCGAAAGTTTATGGGATATTCTTTTTCTTAATATGCAGGAACTAGCGCCATCTAATGAATGAGCAAATGATGGTTTATATTTCAGCAAGTATTTAGACAGATGAGAATTACATGTTGTTGTGTTACTGGAGATTTATTACTTGTATTTGGAATTTGGCATCTGGCAGAGGTCATTCCAGGCTATTTACCATTAACTCTCTAGTGCTGAATGCTGACTTACTTACCAAACTAAAACTGTGTGTGCATAATGTTTAGACAATGGTGTTAGTTACTTAGACCAAATGTATGTATGTGAGTATACAGCTAATGTAGATTAGCTGTGTGCTTCATATTATTTGAATGTATTGCGCTGCACTTTTTGTATCACTTCATATATTAAAAATGTCTGTTCTTCAGTTCTACCACATGTGAGAAATCCTGAAATAAGAATTTCACACTCAATGATTCTGCAAATGGCCATTGAGTTGTTATAATTTTATCCATGACAACAGCAGAATGAGTCGTTTAAACGGGGTTTCACTGTATTTCTTTTACAGAAGTTGTACAGATATTCCGTGTTGCATTGTCTTTCTTGTCTTTATTGTGGCGTTCGTAGCAATCGCTGTCTTTGGTGAGTTAGTTCTTTGTTTGTTGAAGAGAATTTGTCCATTTGGTTTTCTGTCGTCTTCTAGAAATAAAATTTTCTGATTGTTGGTTCCGTTGTTAAAACTTAAACTTGAGATTAAAAGTAAACACATTGCCTTACTACGATTACCACCATCATCATCACCACCGCATTTGAACCAAGAATTTCATCGACAGTTTTGCATGAAGATATTAAAGATCTTTTCTGTAACACTGCTCTTAATGTCACGTGACACTTCTCACTTACGGCCAGCATGGAGGGCGCCACAAGCCAAATTTTGGGTGGGCCAACATGGCCTGTTTGAAATTGGACATTGCAAGGACTAGTGCTATAGTAGTCTATAGATATGCAAAAATTCAGAAGAGTGATGAAACGAATTAAAACCACATATTCTTGTGTCCCCATCTTTGCTATGTCAAACCGTACTAGAATTGTCAGTATATTCTGTCTCAATTTTTTTCTAGAGCTTTCAAAATGCCACGAAAAATAATGAGCCATTTGAAACGACACTATACAAAGTCTTTCAGAAATCTATTTTCTGTCAAATGTCTAAAAAATCAATCGAGAGATAAGATGGCGCTTAAGAGAGCTGGTTTCTTCTATTACAGGTTTTATAGACCACAAAAATATTATAAAATTGATACCCTGTTTGAAATTGGACAAGGCAAGGACTAGTGCTACAGTAGGCTGTAGATATGCAAAAATTCAGAAGAGTGATGAAATGAATTAAAGTCGGCCAGACTCATTTAAGGACAGAGTTCTTTTGAGTTTTCATTTCTCTTAATGTCTCAAATATATATTGTCCACAGTTTCTATCAATATTTCCCATTCTGTTTCTGTGTTGGCTAAGAATGGAGCGTAAAACACAAGTCTGAAAGTAGAGCATGCCATCCACGTATCGTGTGTGACTCATCAATGTTTTTTTTAAAATGTGATGTGGCGTTTGATTTTGATGTCTGTAGCTTTTGCAAAGGGAGATCCGCGATACCTAATCTATCCAATTGACAGTTATGGCAATCTTTGTGGAACAGGTAGATTCAGGTAGGTGCAGTTATGCATTCATTGTCTTTCCCAATGAGTGACATTTATGTGAGGTACTGAGTGGAATCCCTGGCACTCATGACATTTCTTCAGGTAATACTGTACAATGTGTACATGTCTTTTATGTTGATTCTACCAGGATTGCCATGTTGAATGCACATCTTAAAATGATTAAGTGGGTTTAACAATAGCTGTTGATGACATAAAATTGGTTTTGCAGTGATAAGCCATATCTTCTTTATTTCAACCTGATTGAATGTGCTCTTGGAACTGGAGCTTTGCCAAAGGATCTGAAAAATCTAGACATAAACAACTTTCAGTTCAAGATCTGCCCAACTCCACAAGTATGTATTGAGATTGTGGATTAAGTATTTTTTCTTACTTGCTAGTTAATTATCTTATGGCCAGAGTCACGTGACTGCATCAGTGACTCATACTTATAAAGATAAGAAAATGCCTGAAGTTACCTTACAATGTAGTTGGAATGTCATAGACTGTAATGTAATACTGTCAGGAAGAAAAGTACAATGGGAATATTCTTCATTATTTCAGTAACGTTATTTATTTATTTTGTATTTATTACATAACTAAGACATATTTCTGCTTAAATTGGTTTTATCCATTGATTGTCCATCCATCCATTTGATGATAGCTGCCAAATAAGAGCACAGGATCAGAGCTTATTGTCTCTGTCCCTCTGAAATCTTTGTTATTGAACTCTTTATTCTATTACTGACAGTTACTTGTCATTGCTGTGTAAGGTTCCAATAGTATCGGTCCTTTTGCTTCTCTATTTGGTTTAGATTTTGTGCAGAAAGCATACTCGATTGATAGCTCACGTTGTATTAGAACTGGTGCTATACAGAAGTGTACATTCTTAGTACCAAGAGTAATTGTTGCCTTGATTAGGAGTGCTTTGTTTAGCAATTCAGTTAACTGTCTACAAAGGATAAGTTTTAATTTCCGTTTTTCCTTTCTTTAGACTTGATTGTTGCTCTGTCCAGATGTTCCCACCACACTTCGTGCAATTCCGTTTGATGTCAATGAAGCAATTAATTGTGATTTTAGATTTGTGTGAGTCATTGTCCTGATTACTACTGGACTCCTCTTGCTTCTCATCCCATGAAGGCCATCTGTAAATACAATGTAACAGCACCAACAACTGTGGTATTAATTCTAACTTTGAATTTATTCTGCTTCAAATGTTCTTTGTTTCTAAGAGAACATCTTTGAAAGCAACGGTCAACTGTTGGGTAATTTTAAGATTAAAAAAAACTTAAATAGTAAAGTTTAAGTGGCAGTTTTATGAGTGAAAAGCTCTGATCCCATATCCTCCAAGTAAGAAATACAAAAGCTCTTCAAATGGAACATCATTGTCATAACTAATAAGTATTTTGAGGAATGATTCTGAGCAATGGCACCTGAGAAGTCAGCCATGAGTTATTGATGAATGCTGTTCACTGTGGACGACTTAACTCTTGCCTTCTATTCTGGGTTAACTTTAGAGTGCAGTTATTGATGCTGTAAAAGTGGAGGACTGTGCTCCTTTTCTCTTTCCTTCTCAGCCAGGTAATGCTTGGAATAATTACTTTGCAGTTGATAGCATTTAAATGCCTAAGAGATTTGTTAATTATTCTGCATACCTGGAACAGCATTGGACTGTTTAGAGCTTTGAGTGGTATGTGAAGGTGGTTCGCTGACTTATTTTAAGGCTCATAATGTCACAGCAGTCAGTGTCTCTGCTGTTGAAAATTGCTATTGAGATTTTAAAGTTATGAGTTTAGAGTCTTGTTGAGATGGTTATGATACAGTAAGGCATTTAGTAAGTAAGTAAGTAAGTAAGTTTATTTAGTTAATTTAGTGATCATTCATTTGCCTCTGACTCATATCCTCATATCAGCGTATTTCTGTGTTTATAAGAGAATGCTTCTGTTGTCAATGATTATGATGCTTTGATTCTGTTTTTCGTTCAGTTGTTTATCGATGTCTTCCTTCTTCAAGTGTGTTCAGACAAGGTCAGAACATGACGATGAATGTCAATGGAACCCAAATGACAGACAGGAACAATATGACAATCTCTGTCAATCAGTTGGAGCAAGCCATCTTGTGAGTTCATCAGGTGCTTTTCAAGCAATTCCCTGCAATAACGTACTGGTGTAAAGATAGCACAATAGACTCCTATAAGAAAACTGACGATCTAGTGCCTTCAGTTTTTCTTGGCCTCAGCAACTGAACGAGGCCAGTCTTTCAACGAGGCCAGCCTTTCCCTGCCTCTGTCTTTTCTATCTTTGAGTGGTTCATACATTTATTTGGGTCATTGTGAGCAAATTTCAATTGAGTTGCAATTTAGTTTAAATTTTCTACTCGATCAATAAGAGATTAATTGGAAAGACATGCATTTTTCAGTTTATTTTGAAGACATTTGCCTGTTCCTTCAGCTGATAAGATTTTTTTATTGAAACGTTTGAATGAACGATTTCAGCCGATTAGAGCAGAAGTAATTAGGATAAGTAAGCATTTGAATAGCATTGAACATGCTACTTCAAATAGCACCGTGCTCTTTATAGTATCATGGTTTTTATTTGAATCTATGTAGAAACTTCACAAAAGAACTGAACGTTGTTCAAGATTATGGAATCAAAATTCTTGGTGATGTCGCTGCTTCATGGCGGCTTATTCTTATGCAAGTATTTTACTTTTGCCTGTGAATTAATAATTTCTCTTGAAAAAGGAACAGGGATAGAGTTTCTAAAGCAGTTTGAGAAATTGCTCATTCAAGGCTTTAGTCATATTGATGACTCATTTCCTTGGATTTTAGCATTGTAACTAGACAGAGTGTGACCCAGTTGACAGAGTGTGGCCCAGTTGACAGAGTGTGGCCCAGTTGACAGAGTGTGGCCCAGTTGACAGAGTGTGGCCCAGTTGACAGAGTGTGGCCCAGTTGACAGAGTGTGGCCCAGTTGACAGAGTGTGGTCCAGTGTGGGGGTTGTTTATGACTGTTTGATTTTGTTGGTTTTTGTTTTTCAGCTTTGCTACAATAGCAATGGTCGTTTCTTTCCTTTGGATTGTTCTTTTGCGTTGGTTGGCAGGATTCATTGTCTGGTTGTCGATCGTCGCATTCATCGGATTATTTTCATATGGTTATTATTATTATTAATATTAATTTATTATTATTAAATATTATTACTAAGAGACCTCAAATCCCAAGTTGTTTATTGGTTTTATTTTTGTCTTCATAATTTCTGTTATTCCTTAAAGTTACATTCTCAGGTGACACACGGAGTGAGCTAAACAGGCTGGCCACGCCAAGGGGTTTTGGCTAGTTAGCCATATTAGAGCCAGTAGTATTTCATATAAGCTAACATTCCTTGTAATTAGCTAATCAAAGTTATTAGATAAGAATGTTTGCATTTCTGCACTTTTTGATCAGGTGAGTGTTAGGCAGGAATTTTGAGCTGTCCAACTTTGTACTACTGTTGTTGGTAGATGGCTATTGATCTGGCCAAATTAATTGATTGCAGATAAGTTCAGGTGTTTAAGTGGGGCAAGAACTTTCCATTTTGTGTGGTAATATTATTTTCTGCTGAGCACGAATAGGTTTTACTGTACGTTGGAGAATTGCAGTCCTGGTATCTTTATTTTTATGAACACCAGTTGTGCCTGCCATGCATTGCTGTGGCCGAACCCTCGTCTCTCTTGCCCACCCATTATATATTTATACAAGACTGCTGTTTTCATTGGTGTGACTTAAAACCAATAAAAATTAAACCATCAACAACTAATTTTGGCTCTTTTTATGTGAAAAACATTCAAATTAATTTATTCATGATTATAATCTACATCGTCAATGGACATTGAATATCAAACAAAGTGAAGGCTTGACTATTGTGACTGTTGTAGCAATCTTCCATTGCTTCAAGAAGTACGTAGACTTGAAAGACTCATCTGATCAGTGGATCGTAACACAGAATTTGTCCTATTACGCCAACTTAAAGGAGACTTGGCTTGCTCTTGGTTTGTAAAAGATTATCTACTTTGGTGTAAGTTTCTCCTTCATCTAGACTGCTATTCTTTCGACACTTGGTCTCACTCCTATTCGGCCAGAACTTGGTTTTTGCATTGGGTGATATACCCTAAGTGGCACCATAGACGTTGATTGATTGAATGATTGACTGATTGATTGAGTTTTGGTGCAGGTAATTAATTTGCCAGTAGAGTCACCCATTTCACGTGAATCCTTATAATCTCATTGTATCTCTGATGCCCAGTTTCCGCCTTTGCTGTTGATGTGAATGTCATTGGAATGTTGAGCTACTTGCACTGGTCGTTGGATTCGAAGCATCTGAGAAGAGCATTTGCTGACTTATCTTGACTGAAACATGCATTTGAAGAGAGTATGTTGTTGGTGCAGATGTGTCTACAAGTTTCTTCTTGATTTTGAATGAATTTCCCAATGCTTTTTATGTGTTCTTATGTATGGTTCTTATCCATTGTTTTAGGAATTATTGCTGCTGCTGTTCTTGTGGTAACACTTTTGCTTCTTATCTTTCTCGTCAATCGATTGAGGATTGCAATTGCACTCATCAAGGAAGCAAGCAGGTAACACAGTGGGATGTTGCATTGACTTATCTTGCTTCTCTTTTATCCTATCCTATCTTACTCTCTGTTCGGTGTATTTTGCCTATCGGTCATAACCGGGACCTAAACGTCGGACTGACTTATTCGTTTGCGGACGAGTAGCTTGAAATTGAGTCAGTGGCCTTTTATTGAATTACAAGGTTTATGTGTGATTAAGTTGTGTTAATAATTGAGAATTATGTCAGACTGCCGATGCTGCTCAAGACACTGGGTGCTTGAGATTTCTTTTGATTCAGGTACTGCATCCAATGTATTATTTCTCTTTATTTACAGGGCTATTGGTCACATGATCAGCATTCTCTTCTGGCCATTGATACCGTACCTCATGCAGATTGGTTTACTTGCATTTTGGGGGGCATCAGCCGTTTGTCTGGCAGCGGTTCCAATGACTGGCATCAAAGCCTGCACTCTTTATAGAAACAGTACGCTTCTCGGTGGCAACAGCACAGACGCTCAACAGTACACGGACGTGCGTTGTTGGTTGAGCGATGGACTCTCAGAGCTTCCATGCGACATAACGGTAAAGAGACGCTGCTGTAGAACGCATTTAATGTTGCACTGTCAGCTTGACCTTGTTTGCTCCTCTGTTGGATTTCAAAATTTCAACTCAGAGTGACCAGTTGACCGATTGATGTGAAGAAATTTGCTGAGTTGGACAGCATTTGCAGATGGGCGCCAAGCATTCCGGGCGTGTTTTTATGAATGTGTTTTTGTAGGCAGAGGGATTCGCTGGAGCCTCGTGTCGATGTTTGACGCTGGGCGACTGTGATGTGTGAGTCATTAAACGGCATCCTGTTTAATTAACGAACACCTTTTGCTTCCACCGTTTGTGTATCTCTGCATGCCTAGGAGTGTCTCTGTGATCAGGTGCTATTAGCGCCACCTGGTGAATAGCAACAGCAGCAGTGCAGACATCTGGTGAAAAGTAGTAACCAACCAGAATGCATCTAAAGTAATTTTGCACTAAATGATTAAGTGAGATTAGAGAATAGCTTCAGATGCCATTTACAATTGTTTCACATAATATGAGTGAAAGCATTCTGATCTTGTCCAATAATTATGGTTGTCATTAATTTGTAACTTAGTGTATTTAGTGAATTAAGTGAAAGAAATGCAACCCCTTTAACTAAAATACTTTAACTGAACTTTCTCTCACCCACCCACCCACCCACCCACCAACCCACTCATTTGTATAACTGTATCTGTGTTTAGTGGAGATCAAATTGTCATGTGCTTACTTTTATAAAGACACACATTGTTACTTAGACAGAACACAGCTGTGAGATGTTATTGTTCCATGGTTTAATTGATAGCATTTGATAAAAGGAATCAGTTGCATGATGCATCACTGATTCTTAGCATTTGCATTTGACGGAAAAGAGGCGAATCTGATCGTCTGATAGATTGCATTTGATTACATATGATGTTCAGAATGTTTTAAATAAAGCGGCCGTTCAAAATCTAAGATGATGTCTCTGTTATGAGAATTAATTGTATTTTTTTTTCAGCCGGTACACTTACGTCCTTCAGGCGTTTCAGCTGTTTATGTGGTTTTGGTTGATGAACTTCATCTTTGCTGTTGGTCAGTTGACAATCGCAGGCGCCTTTGCCAGTTACTATTGGGCGTATGAGAAGCCAAAGGACGTCCCATTCTTTCCAGTCCTCTCTTCATTTTGCAGAGCGTTCAGGTCGACCGCTTAATTTATTTTGACCAATTAGGGATTTATGCTGTAATATACTTTGCTCTATTCTCAGGCTGTGTTCTTTGTATGGTCTTGATTACTATTTTTTACTAACTTTTATGTCAAGGTACAGAGGAGGGCTAAAACAAAATGGCGGTGCTCTGTAAAAAGCAATTCACTTTCCCTATGCTCCTCCTATTTTGCTTGCAGTTGAATGAGTTGATGAGCAAAAAAGTTCTGTCAGGAAATTCAATTCAGAACTTCATAAGTAAAGTTTCCAGGATTTTGGTAGAATCAATCCACAGCACCCCCTCCCTCTCCTCTCCGTGGCCTTCTTTACCAATTGCGTAACAACGTAGATATTTTGATTTGCTTTAGGGTGATGATGATGATGATGATGATGATGATGATGATGATGATGATGATGATGATGATGATGATGTTTAGCTTATCTACCTTTCAGGTATCACATTGGTTCAATGGCCTTTGGTGCTCTGTTGATTGCCATTGTGCAGTTCATAGTTGCAATCTTGACGTACATTGATCACAAACTCAAGGGAAGAGAAAATATTGTTGCAAAATTCATACTGAAGTAAGCGATTGGTTAATGTGTACTTCAAATGCAACATCTGTTATGTACAGCTGCTTTGCTTTAGTTTTACCCGATAAGAGGCTCAACCTTGTCTTAGATCAGCTTTCTTTGATTTGTTACAATATCAGTTATAACAACAACAACAATGACGACGACAACAAAAACAACAACGACTACAACGACAATAATAATAGCAGGGTTTAGAGTGGTTCAGTAGGATCTATCATGAGTGAGAACCACTTTGTTTCACCTGTCCATTCGTTCACATTTGTAGGTGCCACAGGTATTATGATGATGCTGAGAAGTTGATTGATTGATTGGTTTGTTGATTGGTTGATTGACTGACTGACTTTTGTTGCATTTCTTTAGATGCCTGATATGTTGCTTCTATTGTCTGGAAAAACTTCTGAAGTTCATTACCAAAAATGCTTACATAATGGTCAGTAAACGTGCAATTGTATCCAAAAAGAATTTAGAAAAGTCGTTCTGTGCATATCAGATGAATTCAAAATATCAGAGGATGAAAACATTGAAGTCATTTAGACAACTGCTGTTTGTAGGTGAAATTTCAAAATGTTTCTTTAAAGCAAAGCTGTTTTCTGATTTCATCTGTAACTGACTTATTTCTTTAACTAGATTGCAGTCTATGGGAAGAATTTCTGCATATCCGCAAAGAATGCATTCAGCCTTCTGCTGAGAAATCTCATTAGGTGAGCTTTCGATCTGCATTAGGTGAATTGTTGAGAAGTGTTATGTGCACAAAGCCACGTTATGCATTTAGGAATGCATTGCTGTGGTTACATTGGGTCGGGCAATGTGAGAAAAGTGCTGTGTGGTCAAATCAGACTCCAGCCTTTGCATCGATTGTGTTTTATTTATTCCCTGTTAAATTATGTGATTATGTGCTAATAGTTTTGCTGTACTGTTATCATTTCAGAGTTGTTGTTGTTGATAAAGGGACCGACTTTCTACTTTTCATCAGCAAACTCTTCATAGTTGGTGCAGTTAGTAAGTAAGCACATGACACTTTAGTCGTCTTCTTAGAATTCTTTGCTTCATTCATTCTTGTTTATGATTGAACATTTCTTCGTCATTGTTTAATAGGTTTTGAACTAACTGAAGCCATTTGCTTGATTAGGGTTTCCTTTGTTGTGGTCAGGATTTTTCTTTGAAGATGTGCTTCGGAACGCATTTTAAATGCAGAGGCACTAAGTGCTTTTTCCTATCAAAGCAGAATTCTTAAATCTTTTCTTTTAGAAGATCGCCCTTTATGTGCAAATGGCTTGTTGAAGAAACTCTGACGCTGAATACTGTAGTGTTTGTTTTGAGGTGTTTTGGCGTATTTTGTCTTCGCTCGTGACGTACCTGGAATTGACCGCGTCATTCCACCTTTGCAACTGAACTACTACTTGGTGCCTGTTCTGGTTAGTATGTCTAATTATTTCATTTTTGCTCAATTGTATTATTTCTTGTTATTTTTTGAGACTAACGGACATTTATGCTGCAGTTTGCTTGCTTTTGTTAAAGTGAGATTGCTAATAAGTGACTGATAGTAAAACTTAAGATATTTGTTTATTTTGCAGATAATAATCTGTGCCTCGTATATCGTTGCATCTGCTTTCTTCAGCATCTATGGCATGGGCATTGACACGCTATTTCTTAGTTTCTGTAAGAAGATTTTATAGTTGGCATTTTCAGAACATGTTGTTGCTCTATTACTGATCAACTGCAATGGTTCATCAAAGCATTGCACTGGGTGTCTGTCTTTGATATCTAGACATTTAAGGGGTCGTAATTTATGGACGACCCCTAAGAAGTAAAATGCTTCTGACTCTACACCAACAGACACACCTGTATCATTACCACTGTGTTGCCTCATTCTTCTATGCTGATGACATTCAGTTGTATCACTCACATCGCACGGATGAAATGGAAGTAACTACTGATACAATTACGGCCTGTACATCGGACATTGACAAATGGCTTCGCACGAACTTACTCAAGTTAAACCCTCAGAAATCTGAATTGATCTGCTTTGGTAGTAAAACTCATCTTGAGAAATTAAATTTCACCAGCATAAATCTGGGCTCGGTGCAAATTTTTAGATCGAAGCTGGTTCGAAATCTTGGAATCCTGTTGGACGAAAACTTAACCATGACACATCATGTCTCTCACCTAGTCTCGACATGTTTCTTTGAATTACGAAACTTAAGAGTGATTGCCTCATCAATGTCAAGTGATACCGCTGAAGTACTGGTCCATGCCTGGATTAGTACGAGACTGGACTATTGTAATAGTCTCCTGTTCCAAATCACTGAAGCCCAAATCAAACGTCTCCAGGCGGTGCAGAACTCGGGGCGGACTGATCACAGGCACCAGACGAAATGAACACATTACACCAATCTTGCGAGAACTGCACTGGCTTCCGGTCAGAAAGAGGATACACTACAAACTGATCTCTCTTGTCGACAAGTGCTTGCGAGGGGAATCTCCCGATTATCTAATCCAGGATTGTCAACTTCTTCGCTCGACAAATCGGAGCACACGCCTGCGGTCTGATGACACAAGGAAGCTTGTCTCCCACAGGACATCCACTAAAATGGGAGACAGGTCGTTTAGGATCGCAGGACCAAACGTGTGGAACTCTCTTCCTCCAGACCTTCGTGATGCGTCTCCATCCCGTGCTGTCTTTCTATCTCAGCTAAAGACATATATGTTTGAGAGTTTTAATTGACTGCAGCGGCGCTTTGGTGCCACAAAGGGCCTAGAAGTATATTTATCTAATCTAAATCTAATCTATTAGGGAAACGTAATGGTCAGTGAATTAGGTTTTCATTTCTGAATCAGTTTTGAATCAGCAATTCACTGAATTCACTAGATACTCTCAGTGAATAAAATAAAATAATAAAACGATATTTTGGTATCATTTGTTTTCTTCTAAAATCCAGTGGAGGATTTAGAGCAGCACGATGGATCTGCGGAGAAGCCGTACTACATGAATAAAGAGTTGATGGTCATTCTCGGGAAGAAGAACAAGGCACTGAAGAAGCAGGCGTGAAGAAGCTGTGTCGTCGAGTGTCACTTTTACACACTATTGTATTTCCTGTCATCTGACTGGTCCACTCTACAGTGTTTATATCATGAAAGTCTTATTTGCATTTTATATCAAAGTGCCGGCTGGTGTGTGTGCATGGATTAAGGTTTTGAATGTCTGAAATCTATTTTGAATAGAATTATTTTCAAAATGACTGCATTTTAAATCAAATGTACTCTTTAATTGTTTATTGTTATTTGCCTTTTTCCTGCCATCATATTTGATTTGCTGTTGGTGCAAATGGTTCTAAGATAATAGTGCATCTATTACTTCACGTTTTTACTTATATTTTTAATTGAACCTATTTAGCATAACAGAAGACAGGACTTCTTGGAAGTGCTTTCGGTTTTGGTTCGGTTTACCGAAAAACCACGGTTTCGGTTTGGTTCGGTAAACCGTAACAGCACTAGGTTTAAGGTGTTTTTACTTAAACCAAATTGTGCAGATTGTCGTCAAACCATATTTGCTACATAGAATCTCATGTGTGATGTAATGTAACACTCGTATAGCGCCTCATATAGTTATACTTTTACAGTTCAGTTGATGTATTCAAAATATCTGGACTTCCATGCTTTCATAATTTGCTTGTATTCAAACGGAATGCTTTAGTATATTGATAATGTGTTCTTATATTATTATATATTTGTTTTGTAGACCAAGATCTTCTCTTGGATTTTGTAAGACATTTTTCTCTTGTGAGATATTGTTCATGCATGTGTGTGTCTGAGTTTGTTTGTGTGTCTGTCTGTTTGTTTAAAGTTACTATCTTGTGTATTGCTTTTACTCAGCTTAGTAGATCTTAAAATAGTTTTGTACTTTCAAATTTGTTGGTTTCTATACTTTGTGATTGTGTCTTGCAAATGCTAACCAATAGTTTTTGATAAACTGTGTGACCACGTTTTACCCACCTCGTGACGTACTAACAGTGGTATAATTTGTATTCATTTCAACCGACACTGCTTGTCTTGTAACTTTTTAGCTGACATTCATTGCTTTCTATATTTACAGATCATTTGTATGTATTGTTGTTTACTTACCAGGTTATGAAAATATATAAAATGTACTACTATCTTACATCTGATGATTTTTAAAATGCTTTGGTTTATGCCATAAATAATTAAACCAGATCGTGGCGAAAATTACCTGAAGAAACTGTTGCAATTGTCTGTTGACTCTGGCTCGTGCTTTTTAATAAGGAAAATGTGCTCTAATGCATGTTGCAAAATCTGAAACCGAATCTTGTTTCGTGTGGTTTCTAGCCAATTTAGGCCTACTGCTGTGTATGCAAATTGCAGGTAGAACCAATTCTAATTGGACAATGGACAGTACTATTGCCTATGCATTTGGGAGCTGTCAGAGTGGCTGATAGTCAATTATTGTGTACAGTGGATGTCAAATCCTATCTCTTTGGTTCTAGTAAACTGTGATCCAATATCAAATTTATTGTAATCTTACTGTGAAGAATTGTTATTACACTGTAGACCCAAATGGAGTGTTCTCTAGGACCCCCCACTGTATCTCATATGAAACTGACTAAATTATGCTTTGAAAGGATTGGTATTTGCATAAAGTGTGGACCATAAAACTTCTAGGAATTCAACGTTCTCCAGTTAAAGGCCCACAGAAGTACTATTTAGAGACTATGGACATAAAAACAGTAGACCACTGCTATGTGCTACATTAGCAGACTCGAGTGATATTTCTATAATCACTGAAAAATCATATATACGGAGTGCAATTTCGAATAAATACGCTTATAGAACCAGTCGGTGACGACTAAACACTAAAACTGATACAACGCGCTGTACCATATTTAATGAGATATAGCGCTATAGAAGTCAAGCCATTCTTGAACGTTTATGTGTCTTTGATCAGCAGCGCCATCTATCGACTATCGCGTCGTGCGATTGTTAAGAGGTTCTATTAAAAAAGAATCGAAGAAAGTCTTTGAAATTTTATTTTCTTCAAAATTCCCAAAATAAGCGAAAACGCCGATCTGCTTAGGAGGCAAGTTAACACCAGAATTTTTTAGTTCAAACAAATAGTTGTGATGTTATTAGGATTTCTGAAATCTCTCTGATTCGAGGTGCAACTAATAACGGAAAATGACCAACTCTGTGCGTCATCGTACGGCGCAAAGACGGAAAAATCCTTGAGATTTTAATAGTAAAAATTTTTGTGATTGTTGAATGAGCGTCGGATTGTGATTTTTGGTGAAATTAAGTGAAATCAGGGATCGAATTGATTACATTCAACTGTGAACGCGAACAATGTATTGCTTTTCATGTTACTTTTTATAGCGCCAAGACTAAGCTTGACGAAAATAAGACCCGTTTATTTGTCAGTTCTCGACATTCTTAAGAGTTTTAAATGAAAATGAAACTATGATTTGATCATAAGATTTAAGGATTGTTTTAACATTTTTTTCTAGAATTTAAATAAGTCTGCAATGATTGAGGTGACAGTGAAAACGCTTGATGGCAAGAATCGAGCATTCTCAGTGCCAGACGAAGTGAGTAAAGCATTTTTCTTTGGCAGAATGATTGATTTAACTGTAAAATGCAAATTCAGGACCAGTTAATGGCTATCCAAATGTTGAAGTTTGTTTTTTTAAATATGAATTTGATAGATGCTTTATTATTTAAAAATCCTGGCTGTAGTATCCAGTTTCAGCATCTTGCTTGTGTGTCTGCCCATATAAATTGATATTTTAAAATACACTCTGGTGTTTGATTTATGTTTGACCATGGATAAAATCTAGCTGTTTTTAGTTTATCATGACATTGCTATTTCACCTTAAAGATTTCAACAGATGTTTTGCTATTTTGTTTACTTATACTGCACAGATGAATTACTCCCCATTATTATACGCCATTTTAAGTTTTACGAATAACTGAATTATACAAAAGCTGTTTTAAGAATAACAATGAATTTTCTTTGTTTTTCAGATTACAGTTAAACAGTTTAAGAAGACGATTGCAGCATCAATTGTAAGTTTTTGAAGTTGCTGCAGATGTTCAGATCGGCATCATTCTCAGTTTTCACCAGCGCTCGTTGCATGACTCGTTATACCGTTGGCTTTATTCTTTCTTTGATCTGACTGTTAATTCCTTTTTGTCTCATTCTACTGCAGGCAATTGAAGTTTTTGACTTTTTTCTTGGGTTTTGACTTACTTTGTAAATGAGACAGAATATTTTCTCTGTGCAGGAGATCAAAGCTGAAATCCAGAGGTTGATTTTCAAGGGCCGCATCTTATGCGACGACCACAAAATCAACGATTATGGTTTGTTGCCCTGGAATGTGATTGCTTTTGGTTGATTTTATAGTATCGCTTTTGTATTTTCATAGTAGGATTTTATGATGTTGATGCCTTTGGTGGATCACGAGACTTGATAAGATGCCTCAATCGTTAGAAAGCAGTCTGAGTGAGTGTGAGCAGGCATTTATCTCAGACATGCCCTTACTTACTATTTTGTTGATTGCTTTGTTGTCTGAGGTCACCTTGACCATCGTCATGACCCTTTTTGTTTCTGATTTTATCTGGTCAGCCATCGGCTGATGCTTTTTTGCATTATGAAGTAACGCTTTAGATGTTTAAGATTTGACTAGATTAGAACATGACATGCCAGCGTTGCTATAAGAGTTGACTTTAAGCTAGATTCTGACATACATTAATTTTCTGTTAAGGTGTTTCCTTGTCCTTGGGACAATTTCCTGACTATTGGCATCCAAGACGGATCAAAATAATAATAAATAATAAAAAAAGAATTTTAAATGCTACATTTTTATTTAATTGCAGTATAATTGATTACATTTTGATTCTGATATTTATACAGGGCAGCTAGAGACAGTTGTGAACTGAGTTGTTTAATATGAATTTGGTTTGAAAATGATTTGAAATTTAATTTTAAAATCTATGATGGCTATCGTAGACTTTGACTGGCTTTTAACTGTTTCCCTTGTGTTTCTGACCAGATGTCAATGGGAAGACGATTCACGTTGTGCAGAAGCTTCCCCCGGTGTCTTCTGCGTCCACTTCTTCGACCGTTACGACGAGCGCGTCCACCACAGACTCCCTCCCTGTGCGCAGTCGAGACGTTGACGACATTGGGAGATCGGGACGCAGGATTTTCCTTGGCTCTTATTCACTTGCTTCTGATGGAACGGTCGGTGAATCAATTGCGTGAATTCTTAACGACTTGTTTCGGTTGAGTCATTTTCCTGTTTACTGGATTTATTGTAATTTATTAAGTAATTAAATTAATTTTGACTTGACTGTGTTTAGCATTGACATAAGGCAGTCATTAAGTGTTTGCTATTTTTGTGAATGTTAAAATGTCAATTTGCATTTTAAGTTTAGTCATGGAAACGGATTGCCCTCTGAAATCTTGAGCAGAGATTACAGTTTACAGAAATGTGGAAGAATTTATGAATACAGCTACATTACATTATATTACATGGCTAGAGATGTGTGGCTGAAATTGTTGCAGTGGATTTTCTTTGGTCACAATGTTTGCAGCATTAAAGAGTACATCGGCCGTAGCTGCCTCGGCTGCATGCTGGTGAGATGGTGTGGTCACGTGATCAGTTGGTCATCTTGGTGATTCTGCCTTAGTGAGCTAAGAGCCATTTGCGGGTGTCAGTTGAACTGTCTCCTAAGTCAGTTTCTTTTTCATTTCAGAACATAGTTCAGCAGATGCTCGATGACCTTGGCGATGTCACTATGCAGGACTCCAGACATCAGACTCAAAATCCGGTAATCGAGTCTTTCCAAAGTGCTTATGTTTGATCCGATATTAAAGCTAGTGATGATGCGCGGCCAGCATTATCCTGCCTTTATAAATATTCATATTCACAGCTCAATTGTATATTAGACACTATTATGTAGCATGAATGTCCATGTATAATGAGTGAGTATTTTCTTGGCTCCGTAGTAACAGGTATGATTGGGGTTGAGTATGTCGTAAATGCAGGTTATATGTGTGGGATTGTCATGACCTTTTTGACTTCTATTCAGGAACGTTAGAATTCTGTGAAGTAGTTTTGGGGTGATTTCTGTTTCAGGAAGAGGGGACTTCATCGTCAGTTGCCGGGGTGGGTCCAGCACCTGGAGCTCCAAACCGCGCAACTAACGAACCACAGAATCGTTTGAACCAAATCAAGAAGTTGATTGCATCTGCTAAGAAAACGCTTGAGTCACTCGAGGTTATTAGAATTTCCAAACAATCATAACAACTATTTATAGCAATAAATAAATAAATATATATTGGTGTTTGAGTTGTTAAATCAAATCAGGCAGAAGATATGAATTGCATTCTGTGGTTGTCAGGACTTCTGCAGAAAATGTAAAATTGCCTTAGAAAGATATGCACAGAGTGAGTGTGTTGTATTGTAACTGATGTTGAACTGCTCCTGTCTCTATTTGGTTGCATTGATGTGTTTTGTAGTCGCCAAATGCTGACGTCAGTGCCAGCTTTGACGAAGGCGAGCAGAGCGACTTATCTGCAGACCAGTCAAGCTCCTCCGCAGAACAGGGAACCAGTGCAGAGGGCAGCAACGGAAACAATCCAGAGACACAGTGAGCGGAATTATTCTGCTCCTGGAGCGTAACATAATTTGATGATTTAGCACTTTCCTTTACCGTAGAAACTCCACATAGATTGTTCTCATTATTCACTTTATTTTTTACTATTGTCATTATTTCTTTATTATTATTTGTTTCCAGAAATTCTGGTTCTTCCGTTATCAGTGATTTGCTGGATGAGGTGATGTTGATTAACGAACGTCTTCATCCTCACCTGGTTCTTTATCAGCAGCTGATGCGCGATGATGCCGTCCTACAGGACAAGGTCTAGAGAATCAGTCACACGATCAGAGCTCATAGTTGATCAGTACTTGGAATCACGTCTGTGAATGTTCAGTGCTAGTGGTGTTGGTGTTTTGGAATGTCAAATTTATTGCTTCTATTTATAAGTCTTCAAATTATGTAGGCCTTTGATAATGATCTAGTTGTCGGCCTGAGGCACTTTCCAGACCATAGAGCAGTCCATTTAGTAGAGATATTGAAGCCAGGTCGAGAGCTGATTTAAGGCAGGACTGATGCTCTCTACCAAATGAGAAACATTTCGAATGACGTCTACATTTTGGTAGTTAAAAGGACCGTTCCCATTGATTTCCTTAGACTAACACTTGGTTGAGATATTTCTAATTTAGATTTTAGTTTAACCATAAACCCAACCCCACCCCTAACCCATTGCAAAGCGTGATTGATTTAATGATTTTGTTTGTTTTATAAAGTATGTATACGATCTGATTTGTTGCACTGTTGCCATTTGCTGTTGCAGAAGATGGAAGAAGCGAAGCAGTTGAGCACTTTGGTACCACGCACTTTGCACTTAGTCAGCCACATTTACCACAACCTTAGTGATCTTTCCGTCAATATAGCTGCTCCGCCTCCAAGACAGATTGTGGCGCCACCTATGCGGAGACAAGCAACGGCCATCTTTCAGCAGTCGATTCCTGTCCTTCAGGTTTGCTTTTGTAGTACAACAAATGCATTGCTCTATAGCGGCAGCAGCAGCAGCAGAAGCGATATATCATCGGAATTTCAGTTTAATTTTCTGTTACTTTACGACATTCATAGTCAAATATTGAGAGAGATTATGATGCATCTCCCCACACACCACTTCTTGTGAGATGCATGTCAAATGATGTGAGATGTTGAGTGAAGCTTAGATGCTCTTGTCTTTATGACTGTTTATTGGGATTGTGTGGCATTTAGAGGAATCGTATTAAGTGGATTCTGTTCTTTGCTATCGACCTCATCAACAGACACTTGAGCCAAGAACTGTTGATGATTTCAAAAAATATTTTTAGATTTTCTTGTGAGGTTGATGTTGCTGAAATTTTAGGCTGAGATTAGCCTCTCGGGAGGGCCGCTCGTGCACCCGGGCGGCCTTACAGTGAGCTCTGCTGGGACCAGGAGTACGTCTGCACCGACTGAACCCATAGACTCTGCAGCAGGAGTGAGAAATCACTGGAAATACAATACGATCTGCATATGCATATATATATATATATATATATATAGATTAACTAATTTAATAATTTGAAGATGACTTGTGTATTTTCACTGGCACACACTCGTGCATAACATTTATAAGTTATAACCCATGGTAAAGGTAATGTGATATACATTGGCTGTGTTTGATTTGTTAAAGAGATTGTTGTTTTTGGTTGAGTGCATGAAAACAATAATTTATTATTAATAGACCGACATTAGACTGTGTTTTTGTAGCACACTGATGATGTCAGATGCAACGTAATGATCGTCATGTGTTTGTTTCAGTTGGATGTTTTTCAATTGTAGTCTATGACTGTGATGCAGACTGTGATTGAAACGCCCACAGGGAGACTGAAATGAGAGGCTACAAGTGTTGTTGTTGTTGTTTTGCTCTTTCAGAGTTCTGGACCGAGGTTTTTCTCGACGTTGTCTAGAGCACAGGTGGTCGGCCCGTCGTCTGCCGCCAGTTCAACGTCTTCTAGTGCAGCGACCTATTCATCAGTTTTTCCATTATTTCTCAGCAGCAGTTCTGTTGGTATGTCTCTCTCTCTCTCTCTCTCTCTCTCTCTCTCTCTCTCTCTCTCTCTCTCTCTCTCTCTCTCTTCTTAGTTTCATCTTCATCTACATTGATTTGTGTTGATTTGGAAATCGTTAGATGATGGTGAACTGTAAATGGTAATCTTTGCATTTCAGGATCTTCCATCTTGCCATCTGCACTTCCACCTTGGTTAAGTGCAGCTGTCACTTCCACCGGTAGTTCTGTGTCATCTGGTCCTGCCGCTTCGGCAGCAGCGGTGTCCTCTCCTGCATCACTCAACAGCGTCACTTTGACGACGGATTCTCTGAATCGAACTCCGGCCAGACGGGGATTTCGCAGGTTCGCAGAGTCATCGACCCGTGGCCGCCCGGCGGTGTCTATATCGACCCACGACGTCGGGGAGTCGTTCGTGCGTCCCGTTGACCCTTACCTGACGTGTCACTCGAGGCATTTTAGGGCGACTTCATCCGTGCCACAGCCAGATGTTGCCACATCCCGAGTAAGTTGTGAATGCAGATGGTTAAAAATCTATGATCTTGTGATCCTGTTTTCTGAAATTAGGATCTTAATACTATTATTATGTCTTTGCATTTTATGTTAAACTGTGGATTGGTTCTTGCTTATGTTGCTGTCTTTTTTCAATGCAGAATTCCAACCAGTCGCTGTCTGACATAATTTCTGGACTTGTTTCCAGCATTATGACCACTCCTGGTGGTAAGATAGCATTGTAGTATTTTAGATATTTTCCTTTTTATTTATTTTTTAATAAACTGAGGTGTGAGATCTATATAGAAGCTAACTGTTGTAAGGAGACAGAAAGGTTTTGACTTCAACAAGATTAAATTTTTACCAAACTATATTCATATTTGTATTTTTTTGTTCTTTTTCAAAAGGCCCTGCAGATGTCACCGCTTCTGGTCGTCATGGTAACAGCGATGACATCAGCACATCTTTCACGACACGCATAGACTCGTCGCTGAGAGAGTTTCACGAGCAGTTGCTCGACGATCCTGAAATAGAAGAGGTAGATTTGATGAGTTGACTGAGTGACGCATATTAGTGCTGGTTGAGGAGACTGTATACTACAGTACATCACTCCTCTTTCAGTTCCCTTAAGGGCCGTGCTAATGAGATTTTGCTGAATAATAATCCATTCCTAGCTGTCATTTTTCTGTTTATTTTAATTTTTAGGCATCTTTTTTAAATTCTTTGATTATTTTACAGGTTGCACTTGTTTTTGGATATCAATTGTTTATTGATAGCTGTTATAGCCGTTTGACCCGCATTGCTTGATTGTAGGAGGTGATTGGCACTTGGCATCCGCTTGACAGCAGCAGCTCCTTTGTTAGAAATATTTTTGGATCGTCGGATCGAGTGAATGACAACGCCCAGTCAAACAGTCAGTCGTTTCCCCGGGCAACCTCAGTTCTCGAAGACTTCCTAGACATCATGAACAACGACTCAAGATCGGATGAAAGTAAGGAAGCAGCGAAAGGACTTTGGATGGCGATATTGTCTGTTCCTGCATTCTAAAGAAGGGTCCGGCTGTTTTCTAGAGACATCAACTCGTTCTTTTTGACTATTTTTAGATTGGATGGAACTGCTCATCCGTCAGGTGCTCAGTATTTTCTCATTTTCCGATATTTTGTCGATCCTGAACGGGGACTTTTCCCTGCTCGGCCGCGTCCGTCTGCCGCTGCAGGACTTTGTCCGGAGTGCCGTGTTGAACGGACGGGAAGCGACCGACGACAACTTAAATTCTGCGGTCGAACATTTATCGGACGATCTCTATTATTTCTTGGAGGAAACGGTGGTGAGTTTCCAGTGCAGGACAAAGTGTGGCATTAAGTGACAGATGACAAATGCAGTTGTAGCAATCTGTTATTGTGTTTTTATTTTTCAAGCAGAGAAATGATCTGCTAAACGCTATTGTATTTATCAAGTGCAGTGCATTTTGCCGTTTGATTTTTAGCGTTGTGATTGATGCAAATGTCGTTCTACGTGTGGTGTTCGTGAAGTGTTGTTTGCAGTGGATGTGAGTTTTGGTTTTTTGTGGGTTGTTTGTCTTTGTGAATGTGTGTGTGTGTCTTCTTGATCTGTTTTGTTCTAAGGGTGATGCAGACGTGATGCGTGAAGTCGATTTTGTGGCTTCGCTGATTTCATTTCTAAAGCACCACATGAGGAAGATCTTTGGCGTCATTATGAAGTCTAAAGGTGATCTCCTCTGATGCTTCATTCATTTAATTCTGAATCTAATTTTCGATCAGTGCTGATACGACTAATTATTATTACTTCTCAATGTCGTCGTCCTGGTATAATGTGTCCTGGTAATGAGACCAGTCAATGTCTAAGCGTGTTATTCTGGTCACGATGTTGTCATTATGCATATTTTGAACAATGTCTTGGATGTGACTCGATGCTTGTTCGCTCTGTTCATAAAAGCAGATAACATTTTATGTGGATTTTATTTGCAGAGGAAGCTGATCTAATTGAAGAGTTACCAAAACTCTGTCACCAGATGGCGATTGAGTTTGTCTGTTTATGTGAAGGGTGCCTTAGAAATGACGGATTCATGTCATTTGTACAGCATCATTTGGTTGGTATTTTGCGTTTCTCAACTTCGTTCATTTGTTCTTTGTCAAACTTGCATTCCTTGTTCATGTTGTTTTCTTTAATTAATTCTGCTTGAACAATATTGGATCACATTTGAGTAAAAAGATATTTGCAAATTCTTTTCGATATTGTGTGTTATATGATAGTCATTTTAGTAAAGGACCCACACAGATTGGTGACATTTCAAGATTTGCATCCAGGACATCTGGTGCATTTTCTTGGGGCCAAACTTTTACAATTAATGTTCTGCCTGATGTCAACCTTACCTAAGACTGACAATTTCTGGATGGGGGCACTGACCCCTGAGTTCTGTGAACCAACCTATAGACAATTTCTGTGGTGTTCTGTTTAGTTTTTTCCATATGGTGTTCATTCCGCTGTTGGATCGTGGATGCGAGATCAGTTCCGCAGTTTTCGCAGATCCATTCTTCCGAATCCTCTTCAGGCGATCGTATGTGAGCAGCACGTCGTCTTCTACCACAGTTTAAATACCTTGAATGATTCTGACTCACCTGCTGCTGCTGCTGCTGTTCCAAGCGCCAGGGCAAAAGAGCGGAGCTCGGAAAACCCCGAAGAGGCTGGAGTGTCGGCACGCGGAGTAAGCATCTGGCTTATGATTGGTTACTGATTCAGAATGTCTGAACGAAGAATTATTATTATTATTATTATTATTATTATTATTATTATTGACTAGACAATTTATATAGTGCAATAAGCATGGCAAAAATGGCCAAAGACAAGAGCGCTATACATACTGATGGTGAATAGAATGTTACTTGTTTTGATAGAGATTGTGTTCCTTGTCTCTTTTCTTTTCTTATCGTAATCTCTGTTCTTTGCTTTAGAACACATTGGTCAGTTCAGACACTTTAGAACAAAAGACTGCGGTCAAAGACCAGAAGACACCGTATGCATCGGAATCAGAAAAATCAGTAAGTAGGTTTGTGGCAGTGTAGAAATGCACTGTGCTGGTGATGATGGTTTGTGTTTGCAAAAGATTACAGGCTTAACTCTTCAACCATTGTCAAAGTCATCTGGCAGCTATAGAGCGCGTTGGTGCCCAGTGCATTAATTAATATCTGTCGTGCAAAAGGACAGAAGATTAACTGGGATTATAGAAAATCATATTCTAGCATAATGGTATGAAGCCATGTGCTATCTGAAGATATAGGAAGATATTATGAACGACTACTGCATGATGCACGGAGACAGTTTGTTTCATTAATGCAGTTATGCCTAACTGTTTTTAATTATTCATCTTGATATCCTTCCAATGACTGGATGTATTTTCTGTATTTAAGACCCAAGACAACTTACCATCGCATCTACAGAAGACGTCTAATTGCAGCGCTGAGGATGTTCAACAGGATGGTCCTCCATTGAAACGCCAAAAGGTAAACGCAACAGACATTGAAGCTGTTTCACTTTAAGGCAGAGGCCTTGACTGCTTGCCACTGATAACAACACCCGGTGTTTCTAACAAATTTTGTTAGCATGCGGACAGTTTAGCGGTACATATAACAGTGGTGTAGGTTGGGGTGAGATATGTGACGTTGCTTTTGAGTTAAGCATATTAATTTTACGTGAAGTGCTATATTGTGGGTGCCAGGCTACAAATGACTACGGCAATTTCTAACAGCTGTCCATTTAACAATTGTCTCAACTACAATTAAAATATTAAGTAAAAAAACAACTTTATTTTGGTTCTTTTAATGTCGCCGTTTGTATTGATGTGATGAGCAACTGTAGCGTGCACGTTTACTAGAAGTGTGTTGGTCATCAGAGTTTGTCAACAAAGGCACGTGACTACGATGTTTACAAACGACCGACCGATTCTTTTGTGTATTTAGATAATGAACTGTGATGAAGACGATGGCTTCGCATTGTCTTTGACGAGCGTTCAGAACAACATTGACAGACCTCCTCAGTCTTCTGAAAATGGCACTTCTCCATCCAATAATCTTCGGGGGACGGAGGCAGCATCCGTAGCGGAAGCCTTGACCAACGGAATCGACGGGGCGCCTCGGACGTTGGATTTCAAGGACGCGTCAAATTGTCAACAATAGCTCTGCACACGTATCGGCGATATAGTGAAAGTTTTTAAAATTGACTTTTATTGGTTAATTCACGTCATTTTGACATTGAATGTTTGAATTTCTTGTAAAATTTTGTTCCGTATTTAGCAAACAGTGACTGCTTACAGCAATGCTTTTGTTTATCAACTGTTGGAAAGTTTTTGGCTGAATATGTCGGGTTTTGAGTAGGTACAAAGTTTCTATGGCTTTTCCACTGTTATAGGCGAGTGCATCAACAGGATCTTAAAAGTGTACATTTCTGAATTTTGACAACTGTTTCGAATATTAATAATAAAGTCCTCTAACAGACAGTTTTTGTGAATTTTAATTCCTGCCTGAACAGGTTTTATCTTGCTAATAAATACTTTATTCTGTGTTGTATTTAATTTATTATTAGAATAGGGCCTAATATTTTAAAAGGCGGTTGGCTCTAAGCATAGACGGCAACATGAACAGTCTTAAAAAGAAGAGCCGGAAAAAGTCAGCGCGGGTGCCGTCCAGCACGCGACAGACCTGATGTCGATGGAAGTAATTTTTTTTTGTTTTGGGTGAATTAGTTTGGTAGGCTTAAGCCTACCCTAGCCTTTAATTAAATCCGCCTATGAATGGGGCCATGGAATGTTAATGTTCATTGTTAAGCGCTTTTGACTTTAGTCTTCACTATGCTTACTGCGCTCTATAAATTGTCTTAATAATAATAATAATAATGGAAAATAGACCAGGTCACTGAGAGCAGCCGAACTGAAGTCTTCTTAGAAGGAGATAGTAGAGATATAAACGGAGAAAACTCCACGAGGCAGATCCGCCAGAGGAGAGAATGAAATAGAACTTGAGGCGGCGATCTCCCACATAACTTTAATGTGTTCAGAATTACCAAGGGATGGGATAAGATCCATCCCTCCCGCCCTTTTTACCGGGCGTATAACCCCGCATGACCTTTCTATTTATGCAAAAACTCTTTCAGATCTTAAAATAGAATTTCTTTAGTCATTCTGCATTGTCTTTGAATATAAAACTTTAGAATTTCTACGCATTCTGTACATACCTTAGTTAAGACTCGCGAAACTATTTAAATAAATTTGCATTGTAGCGCCGCCCTAGCGAATACCCATGCAACTATTACCGATTGCACCTAGCGAATGTCCATGCAACAAATTACACCTAGCGAATGCTCATGGAACTACAACAGTTTGCCGCTGACAAAATGTGCGCCTTCGTCGTCGTCGTCGTCAACTTCATCACCGTCGTATAACGATGTTGCATGAAAGGGCGAAGCAGCGACATTAGACCATCTAAATAAGTAAGAATATCTGTCAGAATGACCTGTGCCTGGATCTACTCCCAAGGATTTGCGAATCAGAATGAGCGTTTTAATAGAACGCCGATTGCCTTGAAGCGGACGTGACCTGATCTCTAGATTTCCCACCTGTTTAGTTAATTAAAGCAGAAATGGCGCCGAGGCAGTGGCGGCTCCACCGGGGGCCAGAGGGCCCGTGCCCCCTATTGAGTGCCTGGCCCCCCAGTGGCCCTCCCATTTGGGACCCTATACTTAATGCTACATACATTAAACAACAAATGGTTGCCCCCCCCATGATTAGAAGTTGCCACCCCAACGGCTCCCCCACTTGCCAAACTCTAGAGCCGCCACTGCGCCGAGGTGAAGGCGATCGCTTTGGCAAAGGGAGAATGAGAGCATCTTCAAAGTTAGAATTCTCCAAAATAAAAACTTCAGATTTAAATGCTTAATGTTGCCACTATCGTTCCATCGTCTTTTGACGGACACGTCTATAAATAGACGCATCTACTATTGTACCACTGTTGTCCCCAATTAATCCAAAGCAGCCGCACACCATCGAGTTAAGGAGACGGTTATAAATAGACCAACTAATCATCATTACCACCAACACCATCGTCATCGTCGTCATTATCGTCAATCTCAATTGATTGAACTGAGTAGAGCTAGAGTAGAATTCACTTTGACGCAACCCGGCACGCCCTATGCTCAGTCGATGCACTATATGCCAGCGCTATAAAATACAACTGCCGATACCCCCTCCCCAACTGTTCACTCGTTATGATGCAATCCAAGTCACGTGACCTTCTTTTTTGCTTTCTCAAGATTCTCCGAAATAGCGATCAATGGTCACCTTTTGATGTCACGTACGTTCTTAATCTTATATATTATGAACGAAGGAGGAAATGATCTGAAGGAATTCGTTTTTGCTCGCACTCGGATTCACCGTTCTCTACTCGTGCTCGGATTTACATTCTATTCGGATGATGAGAGTGATCTGTTGAGCAGCGAGTACTTCGGCAAGTACGCACACGTGCTCTGTGAGCGACGATAGGTTTGTACTCTTAAGTACTTTGGCTGCTTTCTCTTTTGTCCATCACACGTCACATTCGGGTTATGTTATGTCGATGCGCACCAAAAAGCCCCTTAAACTCCTCAATTACAGTATATATATATATATATATATATATATATATATATATATATATATATATATATATATATATATATGCACTTATATGCGGGAGACTGAAACGTAACTTCGTGTGCGTGGGTCGTTTGAGTTCAGGGTGTGAAAAAGAATTCGACGTCGTTAAAAAAACTCTCACTGCCGTTTCAGTCATCTTTGCGTTAAGTGGGCGGCAATCGAAAGACGAGAAAAATAGCAGATTTATAAAGGATAATCGATGATTTTTTTATTAATTTAGACTTTGATATCGCAGCTGAGGGTTGATTATTATTAGTCGTGAAAAATGCGTCCAGCTTAAAGAACATTTCGTGATAAATTGGCAGATATAAAATATTCATTTAAAATTTATTCACGATTTTCTGACATAATTTGAATGATCGATTAATTTATTTGCTATAAATTTGTGTAGAAAGTTAATGTTTAGAATTAATTCATCGTCAAATTCGTCAACTTTATCTGAGGCGGCTTTTCCTCGTGTACTTTGTCCATTTAGAATGCATGGCATGCATCGGAGCGATTGATTCTCTTTAGAGGGCAAGAACATTTTTAGAGAAGGAAATGCATAACAGTGTGCAACTACCTGGATGTTGTTGTTGTTGATGAGTTGATGATGATGATGATGATGATGATGATAATAATAATGATGATGGTGATGATGATGACGATGATGATGATGATGATGACGATGATGATGATGATGATGATGATGATGATGAAACTGAGGGATTGTGATGAAATTAGTCTTCTTGATAAGTTAATCAATAGACTTCTATGGCGCCACTATTGCCATCAGCCGATGGGGATACACTAAATCCAATGGGAATTAGTGTAGATGAAGCGGCAGAAGGCAGTCAGATCAGTTTAGATGTCAGATATTTTGGATGTTAGTTGATTGGCCCCAACTCCATCGCCGAAGCCTTCGAGATGTACAAGCGATTATAATATCTGCAATTAAGAATCTCGCAAAGCAGAGACGGCGGCTGTCTCCACTCTCCACTTGGGCATTCGCCGCTGTGGAGGACGTAACTTTAGCCGAGAATTCATTCGAGTGTTCATCGTCCGGAAGAGGGTTCTTTGGTGCACTTTTAATGGATTCGAATCGAATCAATGGCTGCGTCTCTTGGGCTTATTATAGGATTCCTTACTACCCTATTGGCGCTATAAAGATCTTCCTCAATAACCGCGCCGCACGATAAGAGATGCATCGAAAAACACCCGAAAACATAGCAGACAGACAGACAGACAGACAGACAGACAGACAAGCGGAATGGTTGAAAGGGACGATATGAAATAAGTGCATAGAAGTTGCAGACTGCAGCGGCCGGTCGACGGTTCTGAGTTCTCAGCGTCTCTATAATGGACTCACGTTTTGGTTTCAAATGCAGCAGACGAATGCTTAAGTAAGTGAGCGAGTAGTAAACCGACGTATATCATTTTGACCCCAATGACCTAAAATCCATGACGTCACGTGACGTTTTTTGATCCCTGCTCACAATCGACGTATCCCCTCACCGCCCCTGTAGTTTTCTCCTCCTCCTCCTCCTCCTCCTCCTCCTCCTCCTCCTCCTCCTCCTTCGCAGCCTACTCGGTGCGTTCGTCTCGTTTCTTTTGCGCTCTGGTGTTGTTAATCGGTGGATCGAATGCCCGAAATAGTTTTCTAACGCTTTCGCATCGCACCCTGTGATAAATGCCACACTATTGATTGATGGGACTTTTACACGGAATACAGACTGACCTACATTTGACGAAAATACGTTAGAGATATATACATGTTCAGTATATATATATATATATATATATATATATATATATATATATATTCAGTATACATATAGATTAGATGTGTATTAGCTTATTATATGTGAGGTTCATTCTGTCTTAGGACGGCATCGGTTAGTGTCGCTACGGCGTGAGTGGGAAATTCGATCACAACGGAAAGATATTTCGTGACCTGAGGCTGTATTAGAAGCCGTAATTTTAGAGTTTGCATTATAAACGCTCTATTGAGCCGATAACGACCGTAGGCCATTGGGCGAGCGGACAGACAGACAAGCAGACAGACAGTGAGACGACCAAACACACACACACACAGAGACAGAGACAGAGAGACAGAGAGAAAGAGATACGAATGCAATAGCGCGTATAGCGGCGTGGCCGTGAGCCGCCGTGCAGCGCTGAGTTGTAGGCGGCCGCCAAGGGATGGAGGGAGGGAGGGAGGGATGGCTGGAGAGGGGAGTGAGGGAGTTAGAGGGCCAGCCGGCGTTAGAGGCCGTTGATTGCTACTGCCGTGAGAGAATATTTTCAAACGAGGATATAAGGGTCGATGGAGGAACGGTCGTTGGTCGTTTTGGCCGCCGTCTTCTTCGTCTTTCTCATCCGTTCTCAACGAACAGAAATATTCGAAGTAGTCAGGTCGAAGATAAAAGGCTCCGAAGGCGGCCACTGCGCCCGCCGGGTCTAGCGGCGGCGGCGGCGGCGGCGGCGGCGTACACTGCGTGTGCGGTTGGATTGTGATCGGACCTTCCTTCTCTACGGAGAATCAGTCAAAGTCGTCGTCGTCTATATTGAGTTATCTACTACAGCAGCAGCAGCAGCAACAGCAGCAGCGGCGGCGGCGGCGGCGGCGGCGGCGGCGGCGTTTCAGAGTCTCCGATCTAGTAGCTATCGATGGATGACTGACCATCGATCCACTTGGCTTCCACCTTTTCTGAACAGTTGCCGGATTTTTTAGATTTTCAATGGGGAGGCGACGCAGGAAAAGGTTTTCCGCCGGTGGCAGAACGGGGGCTCAGCAGCCGCGAGTGTCCCGGGCGCCGATCGCCGACGGGGCCGACGATGCTGGCCCCGCGGGGCCGTCATCTTCCTCCGCCCCCAGGCGACAAAAGCGCAATCCATCTAGCCCCCCAAACGACGACAGAAAACGACAGAAGTTCGACCACGCCCAAGACGATGTGACGTCAGAGACGAAGGAACAAGAAGAGAACCAGAATGACCCCATGCGTGATGACGTCAATCACCCGGTGTCTGCGGAGGAGGAGGAGGAGGCTCCTATCCTCGTGACGTGTAATCGTAACGAGGGGTTGCTTTACCTGTCGAAACTGAGGGTGGTGGTCAACGAGCGATGTCGGAAGAAGTGCATCCGCACCGGAAACACGTGGTGGACTCCGAACGAGTTCCAGGTGGTGAGCGGAAGAGGAGCGGCGAAGGACTGGAAGAGGACCGTCAAACACAGCGGCCAGCGACTGAAGGCGTTGCTGGCCAACGGAGTGCTCTGTCTCGACGCCTCTCCGCCCAAGTGCCTCTGCAGACCATGCTGCCAACTGACGGTAAGACACCAGTCTCATCGTCCACAGCAAACAGGGAAACAGACTAACGCATCGGTAACTAAGGAAACCGAACGAAAACGAGGGCGGCTGATAAGGCTAATGTAGCCTACAGGTATATAGCGTAGCGGATACCAGCGTCTTTGCTAATCAATCAATCAATCAATCAATCAATCAATCGTAAACTCCTTTAGCGCCGTCACAGTAATCCATCTGCTTGAGTCTTTGGTTGCTCCAGAGTGAGAATCTCGGAGTAAAATAGTGTCTGTGGTTGTTCTTAGTTAAATGTCCAGAGGTCAGTTAAAACTGAAAAATGTTGACAGGAAACGAACTCTTTATCGGTTATCTCTTCTCTCTGCGTCTCTCTCTCTCTCTCTCTCTCTCTCTCTCTCTCTCTCTCTCTCTGCCTCTCTCTCTGCCTCTCTCTCTGTCTCTCTTTGTCTCTCTCTCTCTGTTTGTCTGTGTCTGTGTGTTTGTCAGCGCCTGTATGTGATTCTCCGCACCCAATTTGTCATTTGGAATTTAAACGCCATCTGTCGATCAATCTGTTCTTCTCTGGTCACGCTTGCTATGACGTCAGAGATTAGAGGCACCAATCAGACAACAGGGCACCTGACATGAAGATCGCGTGTCAGCATCTCGTGATCTCTCTTTCATGGTGCCATCGAGATCCTTTTGAGACAGACAGACAGACAGACAGACAGACAGACAGACAGACAGACAGACAGACAGACAGACAGAGACAGACAGAGGGAATTGGGACGAAATTGCTTGTTGCTACCATTGACAATAGAAAAGTAATTCGCATATTAATATTAATTAATTTTGGGGTTTTGCTTATTTCTCAATCTAGTTCAGGTCTTTTGAATATCGATCCACGCCTCCTGTTTCCAGTCTCTCTTTCTATCCCTTTTCATCTCTCTCTCTCTCTCTCTCTCTCTCTCTCTCTCTCTCTCTCTCTCTCTCTCTCTCTCTCTCTCTCTCTCTCTCCTTCTCTGTCTCTCTCTCTCTCTGTCTCTGTGCAGTTCTCTTTGTCTGCACAGGCGTTTCCTGTTGTGTCACGTGATACGCTAATGTTATCGCGATGCAGTCGAGTGGCGGCGGATATGCAACCGTCGTTTGAGATAAGATTTGGTCGTCTGAGACTCTGAGTCGGTTGGCTCAGATTCCTCCTTCTTCTTCAATCGACCCAAATGTCTTCGACGTAACTCAAACCCAAAACCCAGGCGCTTCTTATAGAAGCTCTTTAATATTGCCGTAACATTTCTACCGCCGTTGTAATGTGCTATATATGTATATATATATATTTATTTATTTATTTATTTGAACAATAATTTCAACTGCTGGAGACGTTGTCCCATTTTGAATTTGTGCGGAAAATAAAACCGATCCAAGAGACTCCGATTGAATGACCATCGCATGTCAGGAAAGGGTTTTCATTTGTTGTCTCGAAGCACCGTACAGCGACTGTTTCTTTGGCGTAGAAGCGAGACATTGCAACAGAGCGTCAATAGAATATAGGGATAATTTTATACAAAAGTAGAAGATGGCGGATGCATGGCAGACGACAGTCTCTGTTGAGGCAGAAAGCACCGCAACCACCTGTCATTCGAAGGCAATCGACCGCTTTCAATCTAGACACAGAATGTGTTTTTCGCGATGCATAGGTATATATATATATATATATATATATATATATATATATATATATATATATGCCTCAGCAGCCATGCTTTATTAGTTTAATGTATACTAATGGCAAACTAAAGACGCGCTTCGTACGTAGAACCTCGTCGCTGGAAACTGCATTATTAGACGAGGCACAAAGTCCCTTCAAATCCCACACTTAAAATTGCTTTTAAGGTTTACATGATAGAAGCCATTAGCTGGTAAATGATTGATTAGGAGGCTCTTTAGTCGAGAGAAGTTAACCCCTTAACCGTGTATTTAACTGTAAGTCTGTAACTCAATGTAAAATGGACAGGTATATCCGGGATCCCCAGTTAAGGGGTTAAAGATGCTCCTCCTCCTCTTCTTATCACAGAAACCGTCGTCTGTCGTTGATCCGGTTCTAGTGAATGTCGACTGCAGTTTTTTTTGTAAAAATCTTTGATAAGTGTATTTTATTGTATATATATATATATATATATATATATATATATATATATATATATATATATATATATATATATATAAGCGACCGCCCATGCAGTTGTCTTTTATTCGCTACAAGCGACTAACCGTTTGAAAAGGCAATGCAACAACAACAATGGCTGCGTTTATCTCTAATCTCAAGATGATTCTAATTCTAGTATTTTAAAATTAAGGTTTTAAATCGTCACAAAACGCAATTTCTGACAAAATGGATGAAGTCTGAAATGTCGGAAGTAAGCTGACTCCTAAATCGCAATAGTTCGATGGCCCCCTCCCTCCCTCCCCCTCCATTCTAGAGCCATGGATACTCCATGGAGCTGCGCTACTCCATGCAGGGAGATGCGAGTGGTAAATATGAATGTTTATTACAAATAATAATTATCACCATTTGGACATTTCCAATTGGTCCGTCAGAGCAATGAGTCTTCAGTTTAAAAATCATTCTACGATCATTTGCGCGTAAACGTGGATGAAAACGTGGGGGCGCCAAATATACCTTCCTATGGGAGTCTCTCAAAAAGTGTGGCGGGGGGCTCGGGGCTACCGGGTAGAGGATTCGTACAGAGGATATATAATTTGCTGTAAAGTGCACTTGATTTTGACCTTCTGTCAAACTTACTGCACTGTATAAGTTGCCAGTTATAAATAAATAAATAAATAAATAAATAGAGGTCTAATAGAAGTTTACGTCTATTTCTACGATTTCAGAGACATTTCGAAATGAACTTTTCCCGGTGTTTTCTCGTCCGTCTCTTTGTGTTTCGTATGATGATGATAACGACGACGACCAACGATGATTACGACAGCGACGACTGCGCATGCGCGAAATGCACGCAACTCATACTTGTATTCCCCCAAAGTGAGGGAAATTCTGTACAGTTACAGGAGACGGATTATTCCCTCACACGTTCCCTCCCCATTAACGGATTATCTTTTTTTTGTGTATGTGTGTGTGTGTGTGTGTGTGTGTTATTACGCAATCGAATTTCTTGTCTCGAGATCGAATCTCAGCGGGTTCGTCATCGCATATAGACGAATGGGCGAGGGACAGTCTGGTGTCCACCCACCCACCCACCCCCTCCGCGTCTATATCGACGGGGTCTTCTCCCCACCCCACACCCACCCTCCAATCGTTGTGCTTCCAGGAGGAGGAGGAGGAGGAGGAGGAGGAGGAGGAGGTGTTCCAAATCGCAAACATTCTGCAATTACGCAGAAATCAATCAATCCGTAGCACGTGACAACGTTTGTTCCTCGAACATCGTCATCTTCGTCGTCATTCCAGTCTCCTGTCACGTGATTCTGTCACGTGATTCTTCGGCGTCTGCTTCTCTTACATATCTTCCTCCTCCACCTCCAGTCGGAAATAGCACGATAGATGGATTGATAGAAGAGGAGAGAGAGAGAGAGAGAGAGAGAGAGAGAGAGAGAGAGAGAGAGAGAGAGAGAGAGAGAGAGAGAGAGAAGGGATATGAGAAGTAGATATGGTTGGCTCTGCACCTCTTTGTAGCTTTGTTGGGGATGCATTGGTTATCAAAACTCATTTTTGACCTCGCCTGTCCTTTGTGGGGATGGTGCGCAGGGTGTCAAGTTGAAGACTGGGGTATTTAAAAGAGCGAAGAGAGGGTCGTTTGTCATAATGCGAATAATTGGTCTTCGACGAAAACTGTCTGCCTTCGTTCATTCTTTTGCCGAAAAATCATCGCATCGAAGTCCAGACAGTTATTTAGTAAGTAAGTAAGTAAGTATCTGAATCGTGCGAAAGCATCTTCGATTGGCTAAGCGTATAACGAGAATAGACGGCGTACAACGAATGGCCGCCCATGCGCCATGTGTACAGGCTATGTACGCTTTCGTACACAACCTGCGCTGCCCTCCGTTCGCCCGTGTACGTCGCGTGACGCATTCGTCGAGGGGGAGGGCCCTCCTCACGAGGTGGGGGAGATGGGTGGGGGAGATGGGGAGCATAGGCGTTTTGGCACGGTGCCAAATCCGCGTCCGTTTGGAGGCGGACCTTTGGCCATTGGGATGTACAGCGTCTCGGGTACTTGCCGCAGGGCGGGTACTTTGATGAGGTACTGCCTTGACCCGAAAACAGTATCCGATGCCGTGTTTATGTCGAATGGCCGCAAAGGGGAAAATATCCGTAAAAACACGAACTGCTTTGTACGATTACTGGCCTTTCAATGAAGACAACCTGGTTAACGCTTAAAGTTAAAACCGAGGAGGGAGTTATTTTGCGTTTAAAATAAGTTTCTAAAATTCTGTTTCCTTGTCAATGTACGACGCACAGAGTCTAGGCTCAAGTATCAAGTTTAGTACATCGATATCACCTTCTGCATTTAAAACGGCTCATACCTGTACATGACAACCCTCGTTATTCCATAATGCTAATAATGCAGAGGATTTGTGCAAATTCAGCCGCATTTTTGAAACTGATTTCGTCCTGTTAGAGATCCATTTAAAGCACCACATATTGAGCCACTATCTTTGGCATCCTTTAGTAATATATCCGATTGGTCGGAGAGTGGAATCCTATTTCCTGTCGGTTGCCGCTGCAGCTTTTGTAATCGTTTCCGTTCGTTGATCTACTTTTCATCGACGTTCCTGCAATCGGCGTCGCCATGGCAACGGCCCGCTCTTCTCGAGTACGCCCTCCGCTTTTAGCTGTCGGCGTTTCATTTCCACCCTCCCGCCGGTCACGGGCTATGCTTCTTATCTGTTATAGCCTATAGGTCTAGGAAGATGATAGGTATGTGGGTGGGTGGGTGGGTGGGTTGGATGAGAAATGGACATGGGTCTATTTTTAAAGCCCAGACCCACTCATCACTATTCAGACCCAACCCAATCTGCGAGAACAACTGGGTTACTCGACCCAACCCAAGGCGTTGAATGTTATAGAGCAACTCTGACGACCATTAAATTAAAAAAGATAAAATTTTGCATTGCATTTATCGCCTAAGAAAACTGGACTCATTTTCTTACCCAAACAACCCAATCAACCATAAAATGGAAATATCTGACCCAACCCAACCCATGGGTGGACCCAATCCACGTCTATATCTGAAATGGATGGATGGATGGTTGAAGGGAGTGTGGAGGGAAAGAAGGAGGGATGGATATTCGGTAGTTATGACTTCATATATTATAAACGCGATGAATTTTGCGGAGGAATTCGTGAAGACGAAATAAACTGGTCGTCTTAAGAGTTCTTCTGACTTCGGCGCAGTGACGCAGCGTCCCAGTGGCTATAGTAGGCTATGGGACTGTAGCCTGTGGGCGGCGCACATGAAGGGGGCGGCAAATAAAGTGAAGTGACGACCTTTTTGTGAATTTCAGTGAAGGTGGGATATTTTTTTAAAGGGGCGGCAAATTTTAAATATAAATTTTTTTCAAGACACCGTTGATTCGCCTCTGCATTTGGGGCGGCGGATTTGCAATGAGCAGAAGCGGCGGCAAAGGTGTGCACGCTACGCCAGTGCAAGTTCCGCTTTCTTTCTCCGCACTACTTTTTTCGCTTTGTATACCACTATAGTTGTAATATAGAGATTGTCGAAAGTAGTTCGGCGTCGGCAATTAATCCGCGTACGGCCACGAAGGACGACGGAATCGAAATGACAAGGGTTCGATTTCACAGAAACGTCATCGTTTTTTGCTGTGCGTCGTAGTGACGTAGATTCATAGAATGTGGTTCTAATCGGTGACGTCATCTACACTTAGATCTACTGCGATCAGTTTTGAAAAATCCAAAGGTAGTTTTTCAGACATCACTGACCTTTTAACAGCGCTCGACTCACTCTGCCTCCTCTCCTCTCCCACCCCACCCCATCTCGTCTCCTGCAGCAGCAGCAGCATCACCCGTCAATACAGTTCAATACTAGGACCAGCAGCAGCAGCGGCGGTGGCGGTCGAGCTAAACGCCTGGGTGCACTGGGACGGCGCTTTGGAAGGATGCCATGAATTGAACGCCAATGCGAAGGACGCACGGAGCAAATAACCCCCCCCCCCGGCGATGGTGGTGGTGGTGGTGGTGGTGGTGTGAGGGGGGAGGCGGCGGTGGTGTGAATGAGGTGGAGATATAGTGGATGTGCTGCGGCGCTTGAGTTTCGGCCTCAAAGATATCAATCGACGATGATCCAGATTCGAACCGCAAAAGATCAGGTGGATTGGGGAAGACGGAGGAGGAAAAGTCGAAACGGGAAGACACATAACGGGAAGATTGGGTGAGCGGTATCCCCTCCCCTCCCCCCTCCCCCAAGCGCGTCCACCACTTCCCCTCCCTCTCCTCGACAGTCCTCTCGTCTGTGCTAGGCGAGTGTCGTCCTTGTCATTTCAATGAGAATCCATTTCCGTCGTCCTGGGCACAAGGAACCAGCGTCGCCTTCCCTCTTGCCCCTCACCCACCCCTCTTTCGTAAAATCGAATCATCCGAAGTTTTTTCCATACTTCGGAAGAGGCGTTTTCGTCTTCTGTGATCTTCTGTAGCGCCATGAATTCAGAGAATCATTTCGGTCATTGACAGCGTTTTACGATTACAAGTAAAGATCGCAATTTTCTTTCGATGACAAAATTATCTTTTATTTAAGATAAATTCTGACTTGCAGAATAAATTGATGACTTCATAAGAACAACAAAAATTGTCTGCGTGTCTGTCTGTGTGTCTGTCTGTCTGTCTCGTCTTCTTGTCTTGGCACAGAAAGTGTATAACTGGACAGTGAGAGAGCGAGCGAAGGTATAGTAGGTTGAGGCTGCAATATGCTGTCCATATTATAGTTGTCCGCCTCCAGCGCATAACCTCGTCCATCGATCCACGTTGTCGATCTATGGACGCCCGTATAATTAAGTAAAAATCGAAGATTTCGTGCGCATTCGGCGCCCCATACACGCAGCCGGTGTCATTTACCGCTCTTCCTCTTCGTTGAAATAACGATTGAAAGTATGGAATGCCAAACGGGTCTTAATTCGAGCAAAAATGTCTACGGTGGTGATTCCTTGCTTCAGGTGCAATGAATCAAGTCTTCCAGACAAACAGTTGTGTAATGCAGACGTTATTTGTCATGTTATAGTTTTAATAATTTTTCCATGCAGGAGACAGGGAGGAAAACTGACTCGCCAGAGGAGCGGAGGGAAGGCGTCGATGATGTTGGAACAGCTTCAGAGGCTGCCGATGTTGTTGAAGATGTTAAGCGGAGATCAAAGGTTGAGGGGGGAGTGAAGAAACCAGGACTCAGGATGATCCGGGTTCACCGGCGCGGAAGGCGCCACGTGAACGATACAGTCGACCGGAAGTCCGGTCCGCATGCACTTCCGGCGGCGAAGAAGAAATCCAGGAAATCCGAATTACCAGAATCGGATTCGAACGCTGCAGCCAGAGACGGTCGAGGCAGAGGTCGGCCGAGGAAGAGTCTCGTCTTTCGATTGTCGTCTGCGTCGTTTGAAGCGGTTGTCTGCCGTCCAGATGGCGCCACTAGGGACTCCGGCGCCAATTGTCCGCCGCCGAGGAATTCTTCTTCGCCGCCGACGGCGCCAGAAGAGGCTGTCGAAGGTCGTTGCAGCGATCGAGATGCTGCGTCTGAGGACGAAGCAGTTCCAAGCGACGCTGACGACCAGACGAAGCAGCCAACAGACAACATTCCCAACGACCTTTCAACCGGTAAGAGCCTCCTGTCTGATGACGTCATCGCTGACGTCACCGAGTCGTTCAGAAGAGAAGATTACGGCACCGAAATTTCGTCGTCTTCTCGAGAGATTAAAGCAGAGGGTTGTTTAATAACCGGAAATGACGAAAGCGTGTCGTCGTCAATGACGTCATTCCGCTGCGAAAAGAGAGTTGCTAAGGAACCGGAAGAGCACGCGTCGACACGTTCCGCGCATGCGCAACCGAAGTCGTCATCGTTGGTCGATATACCGGAAGCAAGTAATGACGCTTCGTCTACCGTTGACGTCACAAGCGGCGAATCCGTTAAGAGCCCCAATAGAGATGTCGTCACCGACAGAGATGATGTCGTCACGCGAGTCACCGTCGCCTCTGTGACGTCACCTCCGTGGTCGTCTGCGACGTCAGCAACATGTGCCCCGAGGTTGGTTTTTGCGTTTTCATGCTTCTTCTTATTCAATGCTAGAAATCACGCAGAGACAAATTAAGGACAATTATTAAGATTTTAATAAAGATAAATCTAAGACCTCTGCAAAGACGAAGAAGTAGAGCGAATGACGTCATAAGACTAAAGCGACGAAGGATTTCAAAGACAGAATATAAACAGAGCAAGGGCCATTACCTGAAAGGCCGCCTCCTCCTCTTCTTCTTCTTCCTCCTCCTCCTCCTCCTCCTCCTCCTTCTCTTCTGCTCGAAATTCTTTTGAAACTCTTTACAACTTAAAATGTAAAGATTAAAGAATGACCTTTCAAAAGCTTAAACAAAGTAAAGAACAGTGTTGGGTCAAGTTCTCTTCTAATTAACAGAAGATGATTTTAAAAGTTTCGAGTGATTATTTTCTGTGATATTTGAATTTTTATTTGAATTTTTTCCATTTTTAGTTTCTATTTCTGAGAAACGAAACGTTTGCTCTCTCTCTCTCTCTCTCTCTCTCTCTCTCTCTCTCTCTCTCATCTACTCGCACCTTTTGTACGGATTTTTCTCGTAAATCCTTACTTACTTAAGCGAGCCATGCGCCAAGTGTGATTTCTATATTTTTATAGCGCTTTGTGAACGATTTAGTTGAGGTTTTTATTATGGGTTCTTTGTTCCGGCGCTCATGCGCAGTGACTTCTCGAGCGTCCTCTTCCGATGCTCCGACTTTCGCGCGTCGCAGAGGAATCCACGGCGCCTGTTGTGTTCGCGGGTGGGGGTGGTGGGGGGAGATGAGTCATGCTAGAGGTGCTTTATATGGCGCCTGTTGGTTTTCTGGTTTTTCTGAAGGAGGAAGAGCGCTCATCTTGACGCCGTTATAGCGGAGCTTAAGCGGAAGAAGCGATCGAGGGAGGGTGCTGTCCCAGCCTCCTCCTCCTCCTCCTTCTCCTCCTCCTCCTCCTCCGCCTCTGTTTCTGGCGGACGGGGGATGGAGGAACGGAGGCCTATGGCGGCTGCAACGCTCAAGGCCAAATTAGCGACGACAACCTGCTCAGGTAATCCGTAATTTCCAACAGATTTCAGTAGAATCGCCATTTGATGACTAACGCGTGTTTAAGTGCTGGTAGTCGTTGAGTCAGATACAGAGGTGAGCAGCACTTTGGGGGATTTTGATTAAATCATAGTTGTGACGTTCACGCGTTTCGAACTTTATTATTGTTTGAACTTTTTGAACTTTATTGATAAGGCTTTAAAGTTCATAAAGTTCAATTATCACCGCAAAAGCCGGGTCACGTGAGAGAAATTGGTCAGCATTTGGATTTATACATACAAAAAACGCAACAGAGTTGAACAGACTCGCATGAAAGACAGTTGAGAAGATTGTCAAAGTGCATTGTAGTCTAACTTACGACCGGTGGATAGGATCTAAAACATCTGCTATGCCGATGAATACATCGATTGGTCTTCTGAGACTGAGTCATCTGATGAGGAGGACTAAATTGGAAATTTGAACTTATATGAGCTTTTCTTCTTGAACTTTATTGAACTTTTATGAACTTTAAAAAAATTCTGTGAACTTCACAACTATGGATTAAATAAGTATTCGAAAATACATACATGCAGACAGACAGACAGACAGACAGACTCAGCAGGTAACCGAATGGTGCTCTTACATTGTCGTAGATTTGATGAAGATGGAGATGAACGTGAAGATGTCCTTAGAGGCCATTCGTGGTCCTTTGGCCTCAGCATCGTCGTCTGGCCTTTGTCCTGCCTTCGAGGCCTCCGTTTCGTCCGATGTGAAACCCATCTGCCTTAGCCCCACTCGTACCGGAAACCCCGCCCAGAACCCCGCGGCCGAGTCGAAGGCGGGTGTTCGGAGGATCGCCAAAGAATCGAGCGAAGGAAAATGGAAGACGACTGCGGCCCCCCTCACCGACCACCCAGGGTGGAGAAAGGACGACGGGTCGGGGTCAGAGGTCGGTCGAAGGTTCTGGATGACGTCAGGAGGGATGACGTCAGATATGACGTCCAATTCTACCATGAATATCTCGCAGTTGGCCAGCATGTACGGACTGAATGCATCGCCGATGACGTCATTTCCGCTTCCGCCGACGCAGCTGCCTTTTCCGTTTTTCCCGCCTTACCTCTTCATGGGCTTCCCGCTTCAACCACTGTTGCCTCCGCCGCCGCCGTCGCTTCCTTCCGGCGTTCCTTCTTCCGGTTCTGAAACTCCTTCACTTCCGGTTCCAGTTGCGCCTTTTTCGTCGGCGATTTCCGGTTCGGCGCCGCAGCACCGGAAACGCCGGACTCAGCCGTGCCACAAGAGCCAAGCGTCGTTAAAGGACTCCAAGTCCTTTCCTCTTATGTCCTCCTCTTCCTCTCCAGGGACTGATTCCGGCCTTCGGAGGACCGCCCTCTCCTCCTCTTCCTCCTCCTCCTCCTACTGTCCCTCAGACCTTCATCTGTGGCGCCGCCTGGCGACCGACTTCTCTGCGCATGCGTGGATGACAGGAAGTCCACTGGTCGCCACCAGTAAATCTCATTCCGGAAGCACAGATCTGCATCCAATATGGCGCCCGGTCGTGACGTCCCAGAGCGCCACCTCGCGAGAATACGTCGAAGCGACGACGATCCCGCACAGGCCGTTTGCGCATGCGCAAAGACAAGCGGAAGTGACGTCAGTGGCCGGCGCTGGTGGAAGCAGGAACGAGTCTTCCATGGCGGTGGATTTCACGCGGCGGCTGTGTCCTGGGGATAAGATGGAAGAGGCTGATGGAATTTCCCGAACTGGAAAATATTCCGGCGACTATGAAGCAGTGCTTGATCTTTCCAAGAAGTGATTTGGAATCTGATAAATAAAGCCGCAGCCATCTTTGCAGCAATTTCTATCGAGTAATTCTTTTTGACAGATATTTTATATTGTCAACTGTCTCTATTGTCTCCTGTTGACCATTCCTGGTTGACCTTTGACCCGTGCGTGACTACCAACGTTCCCTCTAAGCGAGACGTAGCAATGCACGCTGCGCTAGCGACCCTTGTGCAAGGGTCATTGTGCGTTGTGCAATATTTTTACAAGAAATTTTTATGAAGCGTAGAAATTCGAAGAAATTTAGCATAGCCTATATATATATATATATATATATATATATATATATATATATATATATATATATATATATTATTCATCGATTGATTCAAATATTCTTATTATCGGTATCAGTAAAAATTTAATATGACGATTGAATCAGAAATATACTCTTAAAAGCTTTAATAGTAGATGCTAGCACAGTAGCACCGTGAAAGTTCTTACCTTTTATGCTTGTCAATCTTTCTCGGGATTTCATTTCCTCCCCCTCCCTCCCACCAACTTCCTATAATTTCATTGCATCCCCCCATCAACTTCTTAATTATAAAACTTGTTTTTGATGTTTATAAAACCTGTTGTAGGCCTACAATGAACCAGATATCTTAATACATGGCTCTTCCCTCGATCACCCTACTAGATATTCGGCAGGACTTTTATTTAGTTGATGTCCCTCGTTCTCGTGCAGTCACTGGCGTTAGTGTGCTGTATGAAATGGCTGGACGTGCTCTATTGCGAACCCTGTAGATCGAAATTGAGAAAGATATTATTGATTATTCTTGCAGAGGTTAAAGCAATGAAGATGGAGCAAGAGGAAAATGCGGATTTTGTCGGAGAATTTTTCAAATCGATTACCTTTTTACATATTTAGGGCCTATATACCTTCTATTCAATAGACCTTCAATAGGCTTCTCTCAGGCTACTCTCAGTCAGTGAATTATAGATTATTTGCATCCTCCACCCAAGATTCTTGGAACCGCCACTGAAGACTTATGCTACAATTCACAGTATACTATATAAATACTATAGAAATTGTACTAAATTAGATCCGGAAATAAAGTCTGATTCGAAACAGATTATAAACTTTGATCTTAACCTCTCTCGACCTTCGAGAAGCGATAATGGCAATGAAACATCTCTATTTAAGTTCCATTTTTGATGACGAATCACTGAAGTTTTAACTTTCACGGATTATGAGAATTTATGCCTTAGACTATCCAACTGCATTATGCCTCAGGCTGATCAGTTAGTTGCCAGGTACTCTTTTTATCTGCTGCGCTAAGAAGAAAGTAGCTGCGCCGGGGTGCTGCTGTGCTCGCTCAAATTTCGAAAAAAAACCATGGACTATATATAGTCCATGGAAAATTTTCGGGCGACCCAAAAATTCATGTCGATATTTCACCCAAATTTCTCTTTAGAACCCTCAAACGCATTGCAGTGATGTCAGTGGACTAGAAAAATCCGTCACTTTCCACCCTTTTAATGTGTCTATATTGCAAAATATAATAATGCTGGCTATACATTTTATAGATTTTCAAACCTTTAAAGCAGTCAGATATCTGATAGATATCCAAATTGCGGGTCCAGATTCTTTGTGGGCATCGACTGGGCTTCAATCGGTGCAAGTATGAAAGCCCTACGACACCACAAATTTTCGCTCAAATTTCGAAAAAAAACCATGGAAAAAACCATGGAAACCATGGAAAAGTCCATGGAAAATTTTCGGGCGACCCAAAAATTCATGTCGATATTTCACCCAAATTTCTCTTTAGAACCCTCAAACGCCTTGCAGTGATGTCAGTGGACTAGAAAAATCCGTCACTTTCCACCCTTTTAATGTGTCTATATTGCAAAATATAATAATGCTGGCTATACATTTTATAGATTTTCAAACCTTTAAAGCAGTCAGATATCTGATAGATATCCAAATTGCGGGTCCAGATTCTTTGTGGGCATCGACTGGGCTTCAATCGGTGCAAGTATGAAAGCCCTACGACACCACAAATTTTCGCTCAAATTTCGAAAAAAAACCATGGACTATATATAGTCCATGGAAAATTTTCGGGCGACCCAAAAATTCATGTCGATATTTCACCCAAATTTCTCTTTAGAACCCTCAAACGCCTTGCAGTGATGTCAGTGGACTAGAAAAATCCGTCACTTTCCACCCTTTTAATGTGTCTATATTGCAAAATATAATAATGCTGGCTATACATTTTATAGATTTTCAAACCTTTAAAGCAGTCAGATATCTGATAGATATCCAAATTGCGGGTCCAGATTCTTTGTGGGCATCGACTGGGCTTCAATCGGTGCAAGTATGAAAGCCCTACGACACCACAAATTTTCGCTCAAATTTCGAAAAAACCATGGACTATAGTCCATGGAAAATTTTCAGGCGACCCAAAAATTCATGTCGATATTTCACCCAAATTTCTCTTTAGAACCCTCAAACGCCTTGCAGTGATGTCAGTGGACTAGAAAAATCCGTCACTTTCCACCCTTTTAATGTGTCTATATTGCAAAATATAATAATGCTGGCTATACATTTTATAGATTTTCAAACCTTTAAAGCAGTCAGATATCTGATAGATATCCAAATTGCGGGTCCAGATTCTTTGTGGGCATCGACTGGGCTTCAATCGGTGCAAGTATGAAAGACCTGCGACACCACAAATTTTCGCTCAAATTTCGAAAAAAACCATGGAAAATTTTCGGGCGACCCAAAAATTCATGTCGATATTTCACCCAAATTTCTCTTTAGAACCCTCAAACGCCTTGCAGTGATGTCAGTGGACTAGAAAAATCCGTCACTTTCCACCCTTTTAATGTGTCTATATTGCAAAATATAATAATGCTGGCTATACATTTTATAGATTTTCAAACCTTTAAAGCAGTCAGATATCTGATAGATATCCAAATTGCGGGTCCAGATTCTTTGTGGGCATCGACTGGGCTTCAATCGGTGCAAGTATGAAAGCCCTACGACACCACAAATTTTCGCTCAAATTTCGAAAAAACCATGGAAAATTTTCGGGCGACCCAAAAATTCATGTCGATATTTCACCCAAATTTCTCTTTAGAACCCTCAAACGCCTTGCAGTGATGTCAGTGGACTAGAAAAATCCGTCACTTTCCACCCTTTTAATGTGTCTATATTGCAAAATATAATAATGCTGGCTATACATTTTATAGATTTTCAAACCTTTAAAGCAGTCAGATATCTGATAGATATCCAAATTGCGGGTCCAGATTCTTTGTGGGCATCGACTGGGCTTCAATCGGTGCAAGTATGAAAGCCCTACGACACCACAAATTTTCGCTCAAATTTCGAAAAAAAACCATGGACTATATAGTCCATGGAAAATTTTCGGGCGACCCAAAAATTCATGTCGATATTTCACCCAAATTTCTCTTTAGAACCCTCAAACGCCTTGCAGTGATGTCAGTGGACTAGAAAAATCCGTCACTTTCCACCCTTTTAATGTGTCTATATTGCAAAATATAATAATGCTGGCTATACATTTTATAGATTTTCAAACCTTTAAAGCAGTCAGATATCTGATAGATATCCAAATTGCGGGTCCAGATTCTTTGTGGGCATCGACTGGGCTTCAATCGGTGCAAGTATGAAGGCCCTACGACACCACAAATTTTCGCTCAAATTTCGGAAAAAACCATGGACTATAGTCCATGGAAAATTTTCGGGCGACCCAAAAATTCATGTCGATATTTCACCCAAATTTCTCTTTAGAACCCTCAAACGCCTTGCAGTGATGTCAGTGGACTAGAAAAATCCGTCACTTTCCACCCTTTTAATGTGTCTATATTGCAAAATATAATAATGCTGGCTATACATTTTATAGATTTTCAAACCTTTAAAGCAGTCAGATATCTGATAGATATCCAAATTGCGGGTCCAGATTCTTTGTGGGCATCGACTGGGCTTCAATCGGTGCAAGTATGAAAGCCCTACGACACCACAAATTTTCGCTCAAATTTCGAAAAAAAACCATGGAAAAAACCATGGAAACCATGGAAAAGTCCATGGAAAATTTTCGGGCGACCCAAAAATTCATGTCGATATTTCACCCAAATTTCTCTTTAGAACCCTCAAACGCCTTGCAGTGATGTCAGTGGACTAGAAAAATCCGTCACTTTCCACCCTTTTAATGTGTCTATATTGCAAAATATAATAATGCTGGCTATACATTTTATAGATTTTCAAACCTTTAAAGCAGTCAGATATCTGATAGATATCCAAATTGCGGGTCCAGATTCTTTGTGGGCATCGACTGGGCTTCAATCGGTGCAAGTATGAAAGCCCTACGACACCACAAATTTTCGCTCAAATTTCGAAAAAACCATGGACTATATATAGTCCATGGAAAATTTTCGGCGACCCAAAAATTCATGTCGATATTTCACCCAAATTTCTCTTTAGAACCCTCAAACGCCTTGCAGTGATGTCAGTGGACTAGAAAAATCCGTCACTTTCCACCCTTTTAATGTGTCTATATTGCAAAATATAATAATGCTGGCTATACATTTTATAGATTTTCAAACCTTTAAAGCAGTCAGATATCTGATAGATATCCAAATTGCGGGTCCAGATTCTTTGTGGGCATCGACTGGGCTTCAATCGGTGCAAGTATGAAAGCCCTACGACACCACAAATTTTCGCTCAAATTTCGAAAAAAAACCATGGAAAATTTTCAGGCGACCCAAAAATTCATGTCGATATTTCACCCAAATTTCTCTTTAGAACCCTCAAACGCCTTGCAGTGATGTCAGTGGACTAGAAAAATCCGTCACTTTCCACCCTTTTAATGTGTCTATATTGCAAAATATAATAATGCTGGCTATACATTTTATAGATTTTCAAACCTTTAAAGCAGTCAGATATCTGATAGATATCCAAATTGCGGGTCCAGATTCTTTGTGGGCATCGACTGGGCTTCAATCGGTGCAAGTATGAAAGCCCTACGACACCACAAATTTTCGCTCAAATTTCGAAAAAAACCATGGAAAATTTTCAGGCGACCAAAAATTCATGTCGATATTTCACCCAAATTTCTCTTTAGAACCCTCAAACGCCTTGCAGTGATGTCAGTGGACTAGAAAAATCCGTCACTTTCCACCCTTTTAATGTGTCTATATTGCAAAATATAATAATGCTGGCTATACATTTTATAGATTTTCAAACCTTTAAAGCAGTCAGATATCTGATAGATATCCAAATTGCGGGTCCAGATTCTTTGTGGGCATCGACTGGGCTTCAATCGGTGCAAGTATGAAAGCCCTACGACACCACAAATTTTCGCTCAAATTTCGAAAAAACCATGGACTATATAGTCCATGGAAAATTTTCGGGCGACCCAAAATTCATGTCGATATTTCACCCAAATTTCTCTTTAGAACCCTCAAACGCCTTGCAGTGATGTCAGTGGACTAGAAAAATCCGTCACTTTCCACCCTTTTAATGTGTCTATATTGCAAAATATAATAATGCTGGCTATACATTTTATAGATTTTCAAACCTTTAAAGCAGTCAGATATCTGATAGATATCCAAATTGCGGGTCCAGATTCTTTGTGGGCATCGACTGGGCTTCAATCGGTGCAAGTATGAAAGCCCTACGACACCACAAATTTTCGCTCAAATTTCGAAAAAAAACCATGGACTATAGTCCATGGAAAATTTTCGGGCGACCCAAAAATTCATGTCGATATTTCACCCAAATTTCTCTTTAGAACCCTCAAACGCCTTGCAGTGATGTCAGTGGACTAGAAAAATCCGTCACTTTCCACCCTTTTAATGTGTCTATATTGCAAAATATAATAATGCTGGCTATACATTTTATAGATTTTCAAACCTTTAAAGCAGTCAGATATCTGATAGATATCCAAATTGCGGGTCCAGATTCTTTGTGGGCATCGACTGGGCTTCAATCGGTGCAAGTATGAAAGCCCTACGACACCACAAATTTTCGCTCAAATTTCGAAAAAACCATGGACTATAGTCCATGGAAAATTTTCGGGCGACCCAAAAATTCATGTCGATATTTCACCCAAATTTCTCTTTAGAACCCTCAAACGCCTTGCAGTGATGTCAGTGGACTAGAAAAATCCGTCACTTTCCACCCTTTTAATGTGTCTATATTGCAAAATATAATAATGCTGGCTATACATTTTATAGATTTTCAAACCTTTAAAGCAGTCAGATATCTGATAGATATCCAAATTGCGGGTCCAGATTCTTTGTGGGCATCGACTGGGCTTCAATCGGTGCAAGTATGAAAGCCCTACGACACCACAAATTTTCGCTCAAATTTCGAAAAAACCATGGACTATAGTCCATGGAAAATTTTCGGCGACCCAAAAATTCATGTCGATATTTCACCCAAATTTCTCTTTAGAACCCTCAAACGCCTTGCAGTGATGTCAGTGGACTAGAAAAATCCGTCACTTTCCACCCTTTTAATGTGTCTATATTGCAAAATATAATAATGCTGGCTATACATTTTATAGATTTTCAAACCTTTAAAGCAGTCAGATATCTGATAGATATCCAAATTGCGGGTCCAGATTCTTTGTGGGCATCGACTGGGCTTCAATCGGTGCAAGTATGAAAGCCCTACGACACCACAAATTTTCGCTCAAATTTCGAAAAAAAACCATGGACTATAATAGTCCATGGAAAATTTTCGGGCGACCCAAAAATTCATGTCGATATTTCACCCAAATTTCTCTTTAGAACCCTCAAACGCCTTGCAGTGATGTCAGTGGACTAGAAAAATCCGTCACTTTCCACCCTTTTAATGTGTCTATATTGCAAAATATAATAATGCTGGCTATACATTTTATAGATTTTCAAACCTTTAAAGCAGTCAGATATCTGATAGATATCCAAATTGCGGGTCCAGATTCTTTGTGGGCATCGACTGGGCTTCAATCGGTGCAAGTATGAAAGCCCTACGACACCACAAATTTTCGCTCAAATTTCGAAAAAACCATGGACTATAGTCCATGGAAAATTTTCGGGCGACCCAAAAATTCATGTCGATATTTCACCCAAATTTCTCTTTAGAACCCTCAAACGCCTTGCAGTGATGTCAGTGGACTAGAAAAATCCGTCACTTTCCACCCTTTTAATGTGTCTATATTGCAAAATATAATAATGCTGGCTATACATTTTATAGATTTTCAAACCTTTAAAGCAGTCAGATATCTGATAGATATCCAAATTGCGGGTCCAGATTCTTTGTGGGCATCGACTGGGCTTCAATCGGTGCAAGTATGAAAGCCCTACGACACCACAAATTTTCGCTCAAATTTCGAAAAAAAACCATGGACTATAGTCCATGGAAAATTTTCGGGCGACCCAAAAATTCATGTCGATATTTCACCCAAATTTCTCTTTAGAACCCTCAAACGCCTTGCAGTGATGTCAGTGGACTAGAAAAATCCGTCACTTTCCACCCTTTTAATGTGTCTATATTGCAAAATATAATAATGCTGGCTATACATTTTATAGATTTTCAAACCTTTAAAGCAGTCAGATATCTGATAGATATCCAAATTGCGGGTCCAGATTCTTTGTGGGCATCGACTGGGCTTCAATCGGTGCAAGTATGAAAGCCCTACGACACCACAAATTTTCGCTCAAATTTCGAAAAAAAACCATGGACTATATATAGTCCATGGAAAATTTTCGGGCGACCCAAAAATTCATGTCGATATTTCACCCAAATTTCTCTTTAGAACCCTCAAACGCCTTGCAGTGATGTCAGTGGACTAGAAAAAAATCCGTCACTTTCCACCCTTTTTAATGTGTCTATATTGCAAAATATAATAATGCTGGCTATACATTTTATAGATTTTCAAACCTTTAAAGCAGTCAGATATCTGATAGATATCCAAATTGCGGGTCCAGATTCTTTGTGGGCATCGACTGGGCTTCAATCGGTGCAAGTATGAAAGCCCTACGACACCACAAATTTTCGCTCAAATTTCGAAAAAACCATGGACTATAGTCCATGGAAAATTTTCGGGCGACCCAAAAATTCATGTCGATATTTCACCCAAATTTCTCTTTAGAACCCTCAAACGCCTTGCAGTGATGTCAGTGGACTAGAAAAATCCGTCACTTTCCACCCTTTTAATGTGTCTATATTGCAAAATATAATAATGCTGGCTATACATTTTATAGATTTTCAAACCTTTAAAGCAGTCAGATATCTGATAGATATCCAAATTGCGGGTCCAGATTCTTTGTGGGCATCGACTGGGCTTCAATCGGTGCAAGTATGAAAGCCCTACGACACCACAAATTTTCGCTCAAATTTCGAAAAAACCATGGACTATAATAGTCCATGGAAAATTTTCGGGCGACCCAAAAATTCATGTCGATATTTCACCCAAATTTCTCTTTAGAACCCTCAAACGCCTTGCAGTGATGTCAGTGGACTAGAAAAATCCGTCACTTTCCACCCTTTTAATGTGTCTATATTGCAAAATATAATAATGCTGGCTATACATTTTATAGATTTTCAAACCTTTAAAGCAGTCAGATATCTGATAGATATCCAAATTGCGGGTCCAGATTCTTTGTGGGCATCGACTGGGCTTCAATCGGTGCAAGTATGAAAGCCCTACGACACCACAAATTTTCGCTCAAATTTCGAAAAAACCATGGACTATAGTCCATGGAAAATTTTCAGGCGACCCAAAAATTCATGTCGATATTTCACCCAAATTTCTCTTTAGAACCCTCAAACGCCTTGCAGTGATGTCAGTGGACTAGAAAAATCCGTCACTTTCCACCCTTTTAATGTGTCTATATTGCAAAATATAATAATGCTGGCTATACATTTTATAGATTTTCAAACCTTTAAAGCAGTCAGATATCTGATAGATATCCAAATTGCGGGTCCAGATTCTTTGTGGGCATCGACTGGGCTTCAATCGGTGCAAGTATGAAAGCCCTACGACACCACAAATTTTCGCTCAAATTTCGAAAAAACCATGGACTATAGTCCATGGAAAATTTTCAGGCGACCCAAAAATTCATGTCGATATTTCACCCAAATTTCTCTTTAGAACCCTCAAACGCCTTGCAGTGATGTCAGTGGACTAGAAAAATCCGTCACTTTCCACCCTTTTAATGTGTCTATATTGCAAAATATAATAATGCTGGCTATACATTTTATAGATTTTCAAACCTTTAAAGCAGTCAGATATCTGATAGATATCCAAATTGCGGGTCCAGATTCTTTGTGGGCATCGACTGGGCTTCAATCGGTGCAAGTATGAAAGCCCTACGACACCACAAATTTTCGCTCAAATTTCGAAAAAAAACCATGGACTATATATAGTCCATGGAAAATTTTCGGGCGACCCAAAAATTCATGTCGATATTTCACCCAAATTTCTCTTTAGAACCCTCAAACGCCTTGCAGTGATGTCAGTGGACTAGAAAAATCCGTCACTTTCCACCCTTTTAATGTGTCTATATTGCAAAATATAATAATGCTGGCTATACATTTTATAGATTTTCAAACCTTTAAAGCAGTCAGATATCTGATAGATATCCAAATTGCGGGTCCAGATTCTTTGTGGGCATCGACTGGGCTTCAATCGGTGCAAGTATGAAAGCCCTACGACACCACAAATTTTCGCTCAAATTTCGAAAAAAAACCATGGACTATATAGTCCATGGAAAATTTTCGGGCGACCCAAAAATTCATGTCGATATTTCACCCAAATTTCTCTTTAGAACCCTCAAACGCCTTGCAGTGATGTCAGTGGACTAGAAAAATCCGTCACTTTCCACCCTTTTAATGTGTCTATATTGCAAAATATAATAATGCTGGCTATACATTTTATATATGGATGGATGGATGGATGGATGGATGGATGTATGGATGGATGGATGGGTGGATGGATGGATGAATGAATGGATGAATGGATGGATGGATGAGTGGATGATTATCATACTTACGTTTTGTATGACAGTATCCTAGGGTTAGGGTTAGGTTATGGGTTTTGCTGAGAGTGATGAGTATCTTACTTACCTTTTGCATTACAGTATCCTAGGGTTAGGGTTAGGTCATGGGTTTTGATGAGAGTAATGAGTATCTTACTTACCTTTTGCATTACAGTATCCTAGGGTTAGTGTTAGGTTATGGGTTTTGACGAGAGTAATGAGTATCTTACTTACGCTTTGCAATCCAGTATCCTAGGGTTAGGGTTAGGTCATGGGTTTTGATGAGAGTAATGAGTATCTTACTTATGTATTACAGTATCCAATATTTAGAATATATAAAAAATATATAGAATAGATAGATAGATGGATTGATTGATAGATGGATGGATGTAATGAATGAATGAGCGAATGAATAATGAGTGAATGAAAAAGTCCTGAGAACTTGTGCACGGGCACAATCTTCCATCTTGTCTTTTTTCAACGGCGTCTGTAGTCGTTAATTGAATTGATTCCGTATGGTGTATAGGTCATTAGTTCCTTAATCCAGTATGTTTCTCTAGTTAGGCGTTTCTGTTTGTTTTTGCGTTCATCGTTTTCGTTTTGTAATTGCTCAATGGGTATTATGGATAGATCATTGACAGAATGGTCTTTCTGGGTAAAGTGGTTTGAGAGTCGCATCTCTGTTTGTTCTGATAGTGGACCTGTGGTTGATCAGTCTGGTATTGAGTGAGAGAGCTGTCTCGCCCACATATTGGAATTTACATTTTTTACAAGTGATTAAGTAGATTATATTTGAGCTCTTACAGTCTAGAGTAGAGTTTATCTTGTACGAACGGCGCGTGTATGAGCTGGCAAATGTTGTAGAAGGTGTAAGATACGGACAGGTTTTACAATCTTTTGATTGGCATTTTCTGGATCCCAGTGTGTTTGTATTAGTAGTACTAGTATTTTCAGGGGGTCTATTATTTCCAGAGGCAGTTAATAATTGGCCTAGGTTCTTATGTCTGGTGTATGCGGCTATGACTCTGTAATTAACGAAAGTGGGATGCGTGCTAATAGCGCGTTTCCATTCTCTGATCAGGTGTGTTGATAGAGGTGAATAGGGATTACGATCGGCAGCAGTTGTCGTTGTTGTTGTAGTTGTCCTGTGTCGTTGTCTACGATTTGCGGGTAATCATGCCAAATGTCGTGCTTCATCTTGCGTAATAAGCGTCTGTTGTAGCCCCTCTGTTTTAATACGTGGAATAAGATTTTACAGGCCGAGTCAAAGTCCGATTTAAAAGAAGATAACCGTTTGAAGCGCAGTATCTGTGACTTTAAGATTCCTGGAATTGTGTGTCGCGGATGAAAGGATTTTGCATGTAGTAGTTCGTGTGTGTCTGTCTCTTTGAAATATACCTTACTTTGTAACGTCGTGGTGATGTCATCATTGGCGGTCGTGGTGTGTTTAAAGATTGTCGTGTCCAGAAAGTTCACTTCGAGTTCGCTGTGATTTAGCGTAATCTTAATGTCTGGAATAAGTCCGTTAAGATATGTTTCAAAATCTTTTAATTCCTCTACGCTACCGGGCCAGATGAAAAAGACGTCGTCTAGGAATCTAAAGAATAAAAGTGGTTTTATTGGGTAACCGTTCATGGCTTTATCGTCGAATTCTATTAGGTACAGATTGGCCAGATTAGGAGCGAAGCTCCTGCCCATAGCCATGCCAAAAATTTGTAGAAAGACATTATTGTTGAACGTAAAATCATTGTTTTTCATTATTAATTTCAGTAATTTCACAATTTCACAGTCCGGTCTTTTTGGATCTGGATTCGATTTAAAAGTTTCCTCAACGACTTCTATAGTACGATCGATGTTCATGTTGGTGTATAAAGCCGTGACGTCACCCGTGACCAGTAGAAATTTCTTATCGATTATTTGATTTCTAATTTTATCCAGAAAATCATAAGTGTCCTTAAGATAAGAAGGATGTTTGCAAGCCAGAGGTTTTAGGAAATGGTCAATATATTCGCTGGCGCGTCGCGATTCTGTGGCGCAATCGGATACTATCGGTCTGCCTTCCGGTACTGCACCGGTAGGCCACCGATCTCTCGGTTTGTGTACTTTCGGTAGTAAATAGAATTGTCGGTTTCTATCGTCCATGTCAGCGCTCAGGTAGGCATGCTGTTTCGTATGTATATATTTCTTAGCCAACAATTGGTCAATAACAGAATTTATTTCTCCCAGGACTTCAGTTTTCCGTAATTGTGTGATAGGCTTGTAGTATTTATTGTTAGTTAGCTGTCTATAGGCCTCTCTATTGTAGTCCAACTTATTCATGATGCAAATCATACCGCCTTTATCTGCCGGTTTTATGATAATTTTATCGTTATTTCTTAAGTTCGTAATAGCCTTTCTGCCCTGCCCCGAGATGTTAGATTTTACGTTTTTCAAGTAATAACAGTTATTTTTTCAATTCATATTGTCTGACGGTCCGTTCTGTGTTTTCCTAAGGGTTTTTATTAGTTTTACGGTGTCTTTTGAGAGGAGATATTCGCTGGGTGTCCAGGTGCTGGGATATGTAAACAGGCGTTTTGTGGAGTCTATCGGTCCGTCTCTGTCTTTGAAAAAGTCCCGAAGCATCAGGGATCTGGTCAGGCGATCTAGCGAGACGTGTATTGACTGGGCCGAGACTCGAGAGATAGAGGGGCACGAAGGAAAGACCAAGTTTTAAGGTTTCGGTTTCGGTTTCTGTCAGTACCTGACCGGAAAGATTAAGAATGTTATTTTTGATTGCAGTGTTAGGTAATAATAGTACACCTGATGATGTTCCGTGAGTCGGATGATGCACTATTAGTTTTTTTGATTGATGACCGATACAATTCTAGTCCAAACCTTTTTGTAGTTTCTTCTGTATAGTGGATGCCGTCTGGTCCAGTTTTGACGTCTTGTGGAAGGATTGGAACGATGTAGCGTTCCCGTGGTCTGCGAGAAGTCGTTCGTTGACGGTCCGGAGCGCTTGCTGTTCCGTCGCTGGTAGGTGTGGAGATCGACACTCCCATCGTGTAGACCATCGCAGGAGAGCGGCCCGTAGCTGTTCGAAGGCCGCGTACGTATTTGCTGATGGAAGAGTCCTGGTGGGATCGATGGTTGATTCCCACGCAGGTGACGATGTTGGTTGGAGCGTCGGTTCCCAGTTCTTCCAACAGCTTGGAGACGTGGTCGATCTTTGCCCCGGAGAATACCTCCAGCTGCCAGTCATCCGGGACTTCCTCCTCCCTCATCAGCTTCATGTTGCTGTCGCTGACGACGAGTGTTCTTGTTTCTGGAAGCAGTTTAATCTTCCAAAAGTTCTTAGCTTGCCCGCTGTGCCTATTTATTCGTTTGATGGTATTTGCCTTAGTAGTATGGGCCGACATATGTTCTATTTGTCTTACCGCTTCCGTGTCATCGTCGTCGTCGTTGTCGTCGTCGTCGTCGTCGTCGACCACTGCCGGCGTCAGAGCGTCGAAACGGTTCGACGTCTCTAGCACCGGCGACACTACAACCTTCCGTTTCTTAGTCGGATTTGAAGGCGTGATATAATTAGAAGAAGAAGAAGAAGAAGAAGAAGTAGTAGTAGTAGTACCTTGCTGTGGTGGATCGATGGAAGAGGTACCTGTCTGTGGAGGATTGGGTCGTGGCTGGACGGAGCGATACGCCTCGTCCAGTTTCCGTTCGATGATGACGGCCGGAATTTTCTTCCCCAATCTATCGGACAACCAGTTGAAAGCCATATCTTTCGCCCGGTCTCCATCCTCCGGATTGCATTTTCTGAGGCAATGCAAATGATGTAGTTGTCGTTCTCTGAGATGATTGAAAATAGTTGTTCTTACCTCCTCTCCAGCTTTCCGAAGGGCAGACGATATGGCTTCCTGTACCTCTGTAGTGGGATCCGCCGGTCTGATCATGTTGATCAGGTTGTTGAACTGGCGCTGAAGGCTCAGTGGCAGATCGTTTTCCCAATGGCCCATCTGGTGGTTGAGTTGGACCACTTTGTAGAGGTTCTTCGTCATCTCCGCGAAATCCGGGTTGTTCGATCGCTCCTTCGGTTGCTGTTGCTGCTGTTGTTGTTTTGGCCTGGACCGGTCTCGTGGATGATTTCCGTTGGTCGGTCCGCTCCGTGACGTCATCGTGTGTTGGAGGCCCTCCATCTTCGTTAATCGCCCCTCCAGCGAATCGAACGCTTTCAGGAGACGGTCCAATTTATCGCTTGTAGTATCTACAACGCTGTTAGTGTTGTTAGATACCGCGTCCCTGTATGTGTAGTTTGCCTGGACATGACGGGGTGTTTGATTGTATGTTTGTCTGTTTTGGCCTCTACCCCGCCCATAGAAATTGCTGTTGTTGCTGCGTCTATACGAAACTGCCCCACGATGCATTGTATTAATATGAATGATCTAAGTATGAAAATGAAACTAGATTTTTAGTGATCTAAATTATGCTATGAAAAGCACAAAAATACAAGTAGTTTTGAAAATTATTTATTATATACAAAAAGAAAATAGCACTTATCTATCGACGTTTCGCCTCAGTCGGCTTCTTCAGGATAATGTAAGATATTAGTTTTAAACGGTCTTATATAGTTCTCTAGTTTCACATGATTTAAGCAAACAATGTTTTATTAGGCAGAGTCCCAGATTCTTTCATGTATAGGATTGCTGTATACAGGCAAGGTTCTATTTCTATTTACAGTAATGACAGATTCTTTCGTATATCGGATTACAAACAAAGTTCAAATTCCTCACTGCAACGGCCGATTCTTATTTAAGCAACGGCCGAGTACTTAATATGCTTTATAGAATAATGATATGCAGTGGCGGCTCAACCGGGGGCAGGGGGCCCGTGCCCCTCCTATTGAGCGCCCGGCCCCCAGTGGCCCCCATTTGGGACCTATACCCAATTTTACATACATTAAGCACCAAATGGTTGGCCCCCATGATCAGAAGTTGTCACCCCAACGGCCCCACTCGCCAAATCCTAGAGCCGCCACTGACGATATGCCCACAGAATTCGATATTGCTATTTACAGTCACGCAGCCTATTCCCGGCGCCCCGATCAAAGGCGTCGGTTGGTTAGAGTTCTTCAGATTTAGTTCAGATTCTTATTATTCGATCCCCGCATGAATTTAAATCGTCCGGATAGGTGATGAGTCTTTAATTGCTGTTGGATGTCGCAGCCTTTGGACTCTGGTTAAGTTTCATCAAAGGCTTGAAAGAGGTCCTTTGCAACTTCCCATGCATCTCCCGATATCACGTGAACAAAGCAAAAATAACAAACAGCATTAAATCTATGCAATATCAAGCTTTAAATACATAGTAAAATAATATTTACATTTTGCCTCGATTTCACCATAAGTGATTCTCGATAGCATGACAGACGTTGGTGTTCCTTGAGCAAATAGATCAATGGAGAGAAAGGCACAGGCTAATAGATATATGGATGGATGGATGGATGGATGGATGGATGTATGGATGGATGGATGGGTGGATGGATGGATGAATGAATGGATGAATGGATGGATGGATGAGTGGATGATTATCATACTTACGTTTTGTATGACAGTATCCTAGGGTTAGGGTTAGGTTATGGGTTTTGCTGAGAGTGATGAGTATCTTACTTACCTTTTGCATTACAGTATCCTAGGGTTAGGGTTAGGTCATGGGTTTTGATGAGAGTAATGAGTATCTTACTTACCTTTTGCATTACAGTATCCTAGGGTTAGTGTTAGGTTATGGGTTTTGACGAGAGTAATGAGTATCTTACTTACGCTTTGCAATCCAGTATCCTAGGGTTAGGGTTAGGTCATGGGTTTTGATGAGAGTAATGAGTATCTTACTTATGTATTACAGTATCCAATATTTAGAATATATAAAAAATATATAGAATAGATAGATAGATGGATTGATTGATAGATGGATGGATGTAATGAATGAATGAGCGAATGAATAATGAGTGAATGAAAAAGTCCTGAGAACTTGTGCACGGGCACAATCTTCCATCTTGTCTTTTTTCAACGGCGTCTGTAGTCGTTAATTGAATTGATTCCGTATGGTGTATAGGTCATTAGTTCCTTAATCCAGTATGTTTCTCTAGTTAGGCGTTTCTGTTTGTTTTTGCGTTCATCGTTTTCGTTTTGTAATTGCTCAATGGGTATTATGGATAGATCATTGACAGAATGGTCTTTCTGGGTAAAGTGGTTTGCGAGAGTCGCATCTCTGTTTGTTCTGATAGTGGACCTGTGGTTGATCAGTCTGGTATTGAGTGAGAGAGCTGTCTCGCCCACATATTGGAATTTACATTTTTTACAAGTGATTAAGTAGATTATATTTGAGCTCTTACAGTCTAGAGTAGAGTTTATCTTGTACGAACGGCGCGTGTATGAGCTGGCAAATGTTGTAGAAGGTGTAAGATACGGACAGGTTTTACAATCTTTTGATTGGCATTTTCTGATCCCAGTGTGTTTGTATTAGTAGTACTAGTATTTTCAGGGGGTCTATTATTTCCAGAGGCAGTTAATAATTGGCCTAGGTTCTTATGTCTGGTGTATGCGGCTATGACTCTGTAATTAACGAAAGTGGGATGCGTGCTAATAGCGCGTTTCCATTCTCTGATCAGGTGTGTTGATAGAGGTGAATAGGGGATTACGATCGGCAGCAGTTGTCGTTGTTGTTGTAGTTGTCCTGTGTCGTTGTCTACGATTTGCGGGTAATCATGCCAAATGTCGTGCTTCATCTTGCGTAATAAGCGTCTGTTGTAGCCCCTCTGTTTTAATACGTGGAATAAGATTTTACAGGCCGAGTCAAAGTCCGATTTAAAAGAAGATAACCGTTTGAAGCGCAGTATCTGTGACTTTAAGATTCCTGGAATTGTGTGTCGCGGATGAAAGGATTTTGCATGTAGTAGTTCGTGTGTGTCTGTCTCTTTGAAATATACCTTACTTTGTAACGTCGTGGTGATGTCATCATTGGCGGTCGTGGTGTGTTTAAAGATTGTCGTGTCCAGAAAGTTCACTTCGAGTTCGCTGTGATTTAGCGTAATCTTAATGTCTGGAATAAGTCCGTTAAGATATGTTTCAAAATCTTTTAATTCCTCTACGCTACCGGGCCAGATGAAAAAGACGTCGTCTAGGAATCTAAAGAATAAAAGTGGTTTTATTGGGTAACCGTTCATGGCTTTATCGTCGAATTCTATTAGGTACAGATTGGCCAGATTAGGAGCGAAGCTCCTGCCCATAGCCATGCCAAAAATTTGTAGAAAGACATTATTGTTGAACGTAAAATCATTGTTTTTCATTATTAATTTCAGTAATTTCACAATTTCACAGTCCGGTCTTTTGGATCTGGATTCGATTTAAAAGTTTCCTCAACGACTTCTATAGTACGATCGATGTTCATGTTGGTGTATAAAGCCGTGACGTCACCCGTGACCAGTAGAAATTTCTTATCGATTATTTGATTTCTAATTTTATCCAGAAAATCATAAGTGTCCTTAAGATAAGAAGGATGTTTGCAAGCCAGAGGTTTTAGGAAATGGTCAATATATTCGCTGGCGCGTCGCGATTCTGTGGCGCAATCGGATACTATCGGTCTGCCTTCCGGTACTGCACCGGTAGGCCACCGATCTCTCGGTTTGTGTACTTTCGGTAGTAAATAGAATTGTCGGTTTCTATCGTCCATGTCAGCGCTCAGGTAGGCATGCTGTTTCGTATGTATATATTTCTTAGCCAACAATTGGTCAATAACAGAATTTATTTCTCCCAGGACTTCAGTTTTCCGTAATTGTGTGATAGGCTTGTAGTATTTATTGTTAGTTAGCTGTCTATAGGCCTCTCTATTGTAGTCCAACTTATTCATGATGCAAATCATACCGCCTTTATCTGCCGGTTTTATGATAATTTTATCGTTATTTCTTAAGTTCGTAATAGCCTTTCTGCCCTGCCCCGAGATGTTAGATTTTACGTTTTTCAAGTAATAACAGTTATTTTTCAATTCATATTGTCTGACGGTCCGTTCTGTGTTTTCCCTAAGGGTTTTTATTAGTTTTACGGTGTCTTTTGAGAGGAGATATTCGCTGGGTGTCCAGGTGCTGGGATATGTAAACAGGCGTTTTGTGGAGTCTATCGGTCCGTCTCTGTCTTTGAAAAAGTCCCGAAGCATCAGGGATCTGGTCAGGCGATCTAGCGAGACGTGTATTGACTGGGCCGAGACTCGAGAGATAGAGGGCACGAAGGAAAGACCAAGTTTTAAGGTTTCGGTTTCGGTTTCTGTCAGTACCTGACCGGAAAGATTAAGAATGTTATTTTTGATTGCAGTGTTAGGTAATAATAGTACACCTGATGATGTTCCGTGAGTCGGATGATGCACTATTAGTTTTTTTTGATTGATGACCGATACAATTCTAGTCCAAACCTTTTTGTAGTTTCTTCTGTATAGTGGATGCCGTCTGGTCCAGTTTTGACGTCTTGTGGAAGGATTGGAACGATGTAGCGTTCCCCGTGGTCTGCGAGAAGTCGTTCGTTGACGGTCCGGAGCGCTTGCTGTTCCGTCGCTGGTAGGTGTGGAGAGATCGACACTCCCATCGTGTAGACCATCGCAGGAGAGCGGCCCGTAGCTGTTCGAAGGCCGCGTACGTATTTGCTGATGGAAGAGTCCTGGTGGGATCGATGGTTGATTCCCACGCAGGTGACGATGTTGGTTGGAGCGTCGGTTCCCAGTTCTTCCAACAGCTTGGAGACGTGGTCGATCTTTGCCCCGGAGAATACCTCCAGCTGCCAGTCATCCGGGACTTCCTCCTCCCTCATCAGCTTCATGTTGCTGTCGCTGACGACGAGTGTTCTTGTTTCTGGAAGCAGTTTAATCTTCCAAAAGTTCTTAGCTTGCCCGCTGTGCCTATTTATTCGTTTGATGGTATTTGCCTTAGTAGTATGGGCCGACATATGTTCTATTTGTCTTACCGCTTCCGTGTCATCGTCGTCGTCGTTGTCGTCGTCGTCGTCGTCGTCGACCACTGCCGGCGTCAGAGCGTCGAAACGGTTCGACGTCTCTAGCACCGGCGACACTACAACCTTCCGTTTCTTAGTCGGATTTGAAGGCGTGATATAATTAGAAGAAGAAGAAGAAGAAGTAGTAGTAGTAGTACCTTGCTGTGGTGGATCGATGGAAGAGGTACCTGTCTGTGGAGGATTGGGTCGTGGCTGGACGGAGCGATACGCCTCGTCCAGTTTCCGTTCGATGATGACGGCCGGAATTTTCTTCCCCAATCTATCGGACAACCAGTTGAAAGCCATATCTTTCGCCCGGTCTCCATCCTCCGGATTGCATTTTCTGAGGCAATGCAAATGATGTAGTTGTCGTTCTCTGAGATGATTGAAAATAGTTGTTCTTACCTCCTCTCCAGCTTTCCGAAGGGCAGACGATATGGCTTCCTGTACCTCTGTAGTGGGATCCGCCGGTCTGATCATGTTGATCAGGTTGTTGAACTGGCGCTGAAGGCTCAGTGGCAGATCGTTTTCCCAATGGCCCATCTGGTGGTTGAGTTGGACCACTTTGTAGAGGTTCTTCGTCATCTCCGCGAAATCCGGGTTGTTCGATCGCTCCTTCGGTTGCTGTTGCTGCTGTTGTTGTTTTGGCCTGGACCGGTCTCGTGGATGATTTCCGTTGGTCGGTCCGCTCCGTGACGTCATCGTGTGTTGGAGGCCCTCCATCTTCGTTAATCGCCCCTCCAGCGAATCGAACGCTTTCAGGAGACGGTCCAATTTATCGCTTGTAGTATCTACAACGCTGTTAGTGTTGTTAGATACCGCGTCCCTGTATGTGTAGTTTGCCTGGACATGACGGGGTGTTTGATTGTATGTTTGTCTGTTTTGGCCTCTACCCCGCCCATAGAAATTGCTGTTGTTGCTGCGTCTATACGAAACTGCCCCACGATGCATTGTATTAATATGAATGATCTAAGTATGAAAATGAAACTAGATTTTTAGTGATCTAAATTATGCTATGAAAAGCACAAAAATACAAGTAGTTTTGAAAATTATTTATTATATACAAAAAGAAAATAGCACTTATCTATCGACGTTTCGCCTCAGTCGGCTTCTTCAGGATAATGTAAGATATTAGTTTTAAACGGTCTTATATAGTTCTCTAGTTTCACATGATTTAAGCAAACAATGTTTTATTAGGCAGAGTCCCAGATTCTTTCATGTATAGGATTGCTGTATACAGGCAAGGTTCTATTTCTATTTACAGTAATGACAGATTCTTTCGTATATCGGATTACAAACAAAGTTCAAATTCCTCACTGCAACGGCCGATTCTTATTTAAGCAACGGCCGAGTACTTAATATGCTTTATAGAATAATGATATGCAGTGGCGGCTCAACCGGGGGGCAGGGGGCCCGTGCCCCCTCCTATTGAGCGCCCGGCCCCCCAGTGGCCCCCCCATTTGGGACCTATACCCAATTTTACATACATTAAGCACCAAATGGTTGGCCCCCCATGATCAGAAGTTGTCACCCCAACGGCCCCCCACTCGCCAAATCCTAGAGCCGCCACTGACGATATGCCCACAGAATTCGATATTGCTATTTACAGTCACGCAGCCTATTCCCGGCGCCCCGATCAAAGGCGTCGGTTGGTTAGAGTTCTTCAGATTTAGTTCAGATTCTTATTATTCGATCCCCCCGCATGAATTTAAATCGTCCGGATAGGTGATGAGTCTTTAATTGCTGTTGGATGTCGCAGCCTTTGGACTCTGGTTAAGTTTCATCAAAGGCTTGAAAGAGGTCCTTTGCAACTTCCCATGCATCTCCCGATATCACGTGAACAAAGCAAAAATAACAAACAGCATTAAATCTATGCAATATCAAGCTTTAAATACATAGTAAAATAATATTTACATTTTGCCTCGATTTCACCATAAGTGATTCTCGATAGCATGACAGACGTTGGTGTTCCTTGAGCAAATAGATCAATGGAGAGAAAGGCACAGGCTAATAGATATATGGATGGATGGATGGATGGATGGATGGATGTATGGATGGATGGATGGGTGGATGGATGGATGAATGAATGGATGAATGGATGGATGGATGAGTGGATGATTATCATACTTACGTTTTGTATGACAGTATCCTAGGGTTAGGGTTAGGTTATGGGTTTTGCTGAGAGTGATGAGTATCTTACTTACCTTTTGCATTACAGTATCCTAGGTTAGGTTAGGTCATGGGTTTTGATGAGAGTAATGAGTATCTTACTTACCTTTTGCATTACAGTATCCTAGGTTAGTGTTAGGTTATGGGTTTTGACGAGAGTAATGAGTATCTTACTTACGCTTTGCAATCCAGTATCCTAGGGTTAGGGTTAGGTCATGGGTTTTGATGAGAGTAATGAGTATCTTACTTATGTATTACAGTATCCAATATTTAGAATATATAAAAAATATATAGAATAGATAGATAGATGGATTGATTGATAGATGGATGGATGTAATGAATGAATGAGCGAATGAATAATGAGTGAATGAAAAAGTCCTGAGAACTTGTGCACGGGCACAATCTTCCATCTTGTCTTTTTTCAACGGCGTCTGTAGTCGTTAATTGAATTGATTCCGCCTTGCAGTGATGTCAGTGGACTAGAAAAATCCGTCACTTTCCACCCTTTTAATGTGTCTATATTGCAAAATATAATAATGCTGGCTATACATTTTATAGATTTTCAAACCTTTAAAGCAGTCAGATATCTGATAGATATCCAAATTGCGGGTCCAGATTCTTTGTGGGCATCGACTGGGCTTCAATCGGTGCAAGTATGAAAGCCCTACGACACCACAAATTTTCGCTCAAATTTCGAAAAAAAACCATGGAAAATTTTCGGGCGACCCAAAAATTCATGTCGATATTTCACCCAAATTTCTCTTTAGAACCCTCAAACGCCTTGCAGTGATGTCAGTGGACTAGAAAAATCCGTCACTTTCCACCCTTTTAATGTGTCTATATTGCAAAATATAATAATGCTGGCTATACATTTTATAGATTTTCAAACCTTTAAAGCAGTCAGATATCTGATAGATATCCAAATTGCGGGTCCAGATTCTTTGTGGGCATCGACTGGGCTTCAATCGGTGCAAGTATGAAAGCCCTACGACACCACAAATTTTCGCTCAAATTTCGAAAAAAAACCATGGAAAATTTTCGGGCGACCCAAAAATTCATGTCGATATTTCACCCAAATTTCTCTTTAGAACCTCAAACGCCTTGCAGTGATGTCAGTGGACTAGAAAAATCCGTCACTTTCCACCCTTTTAATGTGTCTATATTGCAAAATATAATAATGCTGGCTATACATTTTATAGATTTTCAAACCTTTAAAGCAGTCAGATATCTGATAGATATCCAAATTGCGGGTCCAGATTCTTTGTGGGCATCGACTGGGCTTCAATCGGTGCAAGTATGAAAGCCCTACGACACCACAAATTTTCGCTCAAATTTCGAAAAAAAACCATGGACTATATAGTCCATGGAAAATTTTCGGGCGACCCAAAAATTCATGTCGATATTTCACCCAAATTTCTCTTTAGAACCCAAAACGCCTTGCAGTGATGTCAGTGGACTAGAAAAATCCGTCACTTTCCACCCTTTTAATGTGTCTATATTGCAAAATATAATAATGCTGGCTATACATTTTATAGATTTTCAAACCTTTAAAGCAGTCAGATATCTGATAGATATCCAAATTGCGGGTCCAGATTCTTTGTGGGCATCGACTGGGCTTCAATCGGTGCAAGTATGAAAGCCCTACGACACCACAAATTTTCGCTCAAATTTCGAAAAAAACCATGGACTATAGTCCATGGAAAATTTTCAAGGACCCAAAAATTCATGTCGATATTTCACCCAAATTTCTCTTTAGAACCCTCAAACGCCTTGCAGTGATGTCAGTGGACTAGAAAAATCCGTCACTTTCCACCCTTTTAATGTGTCTATATTGCAAAATATAATAATGCTGGCTATACATTTTATAGATTTTCAAACCTTTAAAGCAGTCAGATATCTGATAGATATCCAAATTGCGGGTCCAGATTCTTTGTGGGCATCGACTGGGCTTCAATCGGTGCAAGTATGAAAGCCCTACGACACCACAAATTTTCGCTCAAATTTCGAAAAAACCATGGAAAAAACCATGGAAACCATGGAAAAGTCCATGGAAAATTTTCAGGACCCAAAAATTCATGTCGATATTTCACCCAAATTTCTCTTTAGAACCCTCAAACGCCTTGCAGTGATGTCAGTGGACTAGAAAAATCCGTCACTTTCACCCTTTTAATGTGTCTATATTGCAAAATATAATAATGCTGGCTATACATTTTATAGATTTTCAAACCTTTAAAGCAGTCAGATATCTGATAGATATCCAAATTGCGGGTCCAGATTCTTTGTGGGCATCGACTGGGCTTCAATCGGTGCAAGTATGAAAGCCCTACGACACCACAAATTTTCGCTCAAATTTCGAAAAAACCATGGACTATATATAGTCCATGGAAAATTTTCAGGCGACCCAAAAATTCATGTCGATATTTCACCCAAATTTCTCTTTAGAACCTCAAACGCCTTGCAGTGATGTCAGTGGACTAGAAAAATCCGTCACTTTCCACCCTTTTAATGTGTCTATATTGCAAAATATAATAATGCTGGCTATACATTTTATAGATTTTCAAACCTTTAAAGCAGTCAGATATCTGATAGATATCCAAATTGCGGGTCCAGATTCTTTGTGGGCATCGACTGGGCTTCAATCGGTGCAAGTATGAAAGCCCTACGACACCACAAATTTTCGCTCAAATTTCGAAAAAAACCATGGAAAATTTTCAAGGCGACCCAAAAATTCATGTCGATATTTCACCCAAATTTCTCTTTAGAACCCTCAAACGCCTTGCAGTGATGTCAGTGGACTAGAAAAATCCGTCACTTTCCACCCTTTTAATGTGTCTATATTGCAAAATATAATAATGCTGGCTATACATTTTATAGATTTTCAAACCTTTAAAGCAGTCAGATATCTGATAGATATCCAAATTGCGGGTCCAGATTCTTTGTGGGCATCGACTGGGCTTCAATCGGTGCAAGTATGAAAGCCCTACGACACCACAAATTTTCGCTCAAATTTCGAAAAAAACCATGGAAAATTTTCGGGCGACCCAAAAATTCATGTCGATATTTCACCCAAATTTCTCTTTAGAACCCTCAAACGCCTTGCAGTGATGTCAGTGGACTAGAAAAATCCGTCACTTTCCACCCTTTTAATGTGTCTATATTGCAAAATATAATAATGCTGGCTATACATTTTATAGATTTTCAAACCTTTAAAGCAGTCAGATATCTGATAGATATCCAAATTGCGGGTCCAGATTCTTTGTGGGCATCGACTGGGCTTCAATCGGTGCAAGTATGAAAGCCCTACGACACCACAAATTTTCGCTCAAATTTCGAAAAAACCATGGACTATATAGTCCATGGAAAATTTTCGGGCGACCCAAAAATTCATGTCGATATTTCACCCAAATTTCTCTTTAGAACCCTCAAACGCCTTGCAGTGATGTCAGTGGACTAGAAAAATCCGTCACTTTCCACCCTTTTAATGTGTCTATATTGCAAAATATAATAATGCTGGCTATACATTTTATAGATTTTCAAACCTTTAAAGCAGTCAGATATCTGATAGATATCCAAATTGCGGGTCCAGATTCTTTGTGGGCATCGACTGGGCTTCAATCGGTGCAAGTATGAAAGCCCTACGACACCACAAATTTTCGCTCAAATTTCGAAAAAACCATGGACTATAGTCCATGGAAAATTTTCGGGCGACCCAAAAATTCATGTCGATATTTCACCCAAATTTCTCTTTAGAACCCTCAAACGCCTTGCAGTGATGTCAGTGGACTAGAAAAATCCGTCACTTTCCACCCTTTTAATGTGTCTATATTGCAAAATATAATAATGCTGGCTATACATTTTATAGATTTTCAAACCTTTAAAGCAGTCAGATATCTGATAGATATCCAAATTGCGGGTCCAGATTCTTTGTGGGCATCGACTGGGCTTCAATCGGTGCAAGTATGAAAGCCCTACGACACCACAAATTTTCGCTCAAATTTCGAAAAAACCATGGACTATAGTCCATGGAAAATTTTCAGGCGACCCAAAAATTCATGTCGATATTTCACCCAAATTTCTCTTTAGAACCCTCAAACGCCTTGCAGTGATGTCAGTGGACTAGAAAAATCCGTCACTTTCCACCCTTTTAATGTGTCTATATTGCAAAATATAATAATGCTGGCTATACATTTTATAGATTTTCAAACCTTTAAAGCAGTCAGATATCTGATAGATATCCAAATTGCGGGTCCAGATTCTTTGTGGGCATCGACTGGGCTTCAATCGGTGCAAGTATGAAAGCCCTACGACACCACAAATTTTCGCTCAAATTTCGAAAAAAACCATGGACTATAGTCCATGGAAAATTTTCGGGCGACCCAAAAATTCATGTCGATATTTCACCCAAATTTCTCTTTAGAACCCTCAAACGCCTTGCAGTGATGTCAGTGGACTAGAAAAATCCGTCACTTTCCACCCTTTTAATGTGTCTATATTGCAAAATATAATAATGCTGGCTATACATTTTATAGATTTTCAAACCTTTAAAGCAGTCAGATATCTGATAGATATCCAAATTGCGGGTCCAGATTCTTTGTGGGCATCGACTGGGCTTCAATCGGTGCAAGTATGAAAGCCCTACGACACCACAAATTTTCGCTCAAATTTCGAAAAAACCATGGACTATAATAGTCCATGGAAAATTTTCGGGCGACCCAAAAATTCATGTCGATATTTCACCCAAATTTCTCTTTAGAACCCTCAAACGCCTTGCAGTGATGTCAGTGGACTAGAAAAATCCGTCACTTTCCACCCTTTTAATGTGTCTATATTGCAAAAATATAATAATGCTGGCTATACATTTTATAGATTTTCAAACCTTTAAAGCAGTCAGATATCTGATAGATATCCAAATTGCGGGTCCAGATTCTTTGTGGGCATCGACTGGGCTTCAATCGGTGCAAGTATGAAAGCCCTACGACACCACAAATTTTCGCTCAAATTTCGAAAAAACCATGGACTATATATAGTCCATGGAAAATTTTCGGGCGACCCAAAAATTCATGTCGATATTTCACCCAAATTTCTCTTTAGAACCCTCAAACGCCTTGCAGTGATGTCAGTGGACTAGAAAAATCCGTCACTTTCCACCCTTTTTAATGTGTCTATATTGCAAAATATAATAATGCTGGCTATACATTTTATAGATTTTCAAACCTTTAAAGCAGTCAGATATCTGATAGATATCCAAATTGCGGGTCCAGATTCTTTGTGGGCATCGACTGGGCTTCAATCGGTGCAAGTATGAAAGCCCTACGACACCACAAATTTTCGCTCAAATTTCGAAAAAAAAACCATGGAAAATTTTCGGGCGACCCAAAAATTCATGTCGATATTTCACCCAAATTTCTCTTTAGAACCCTCAAACGCCTTGCAGTGATGTCAGTGGACTAGAAAAATCCGTCACTTTCCACCCTTTTAATGTGTCTATATTGCAAAATATAATAATGCTGGCTATACATTTTATAGATTTTCAAACCTTTAAAGCAGTCAGATATCTGATAGATATCCAAATTGCGGGTCCAGATTCTTTGTGGGCATCGACTGGGCTTCAATCGGTGCAAGTATGAAAGCCCTACGACACCACAAATTTTCGCTCAAATTTCGAAAAAAAACCATGGAAAATTTTCGGGCGACCCAAAAATTCATGTCGATATTTCACCCAAATTTCTCTTTAGAACCCTCAAACGCCTTGCAGTGATGTCAGTGGACTAGAAAAATCCGTCACTTTCCACCCTTTTAATGTGTCTATATTGCAAAATATAATAATGCTGGCTATACATTTTATAGATTTTCAAACCTTTAAAGCAGTCAGATATCTGATAGATATCCAAATTGCGGGTCCAGATTCTTTGTGGGCATCGACTGGGCTTCAATCGGTGCAAGTATGAAAGCCCTACGACACCACAAATTTTCGCTCAAATTTCGAAAAAAAAACCATGGACTATATAGTCCATGGAAAATTTTCGGGCGACCCAAAAATTCATGTCGATATTTCACCCAAATTTCTCTTTAGAACCCTCAAACGCCTTGCAGTGATGTCAGTGGACTAGAAAAATCCGTCACTTTCCACCCTTTTAATGTGTCTATATTGCAAAATATAATAATGCTGGCTATACATTTTATAGATTTTCAAACCTTTAAAGCAGTCAGATATCTGATAGATATCCAAATTGCGGGTCCAGATTCTTTGTGGGCATCGACTGGGCTTCAATCGGTGCAAGTATGAAAGCCCTACGACACCACAAATTTTCGCTCAAATTTCGAAAAAAAACCATGGACTATAGTCCATGGAAAATTTTCGGGCGACCCAAAAATTCATGTCGATATTTCACCCAAATTTCTCTTTAGAACCCTCAAACGCCTTGCAGTGATGTCAGTGGACTAGAAAAATCCGTCACTTTCCACCCTTTAATGTGTCTATATTGCAAAATATAATAATGCTGGCTATACATTTTATAGATTTTCAAACCTTTAAAGCAGTCAGATATCTGATAGATATCCAAATTGCGGGTCCAGATTCTTTGTGGGCATCGACTGGGCTTCAATCGGTGCAAGTATGAAAGCCCTACGACACCACAAATTTTCGCTCAAATTTCGAAAAAACCATGGACTATAGTCCATGGAAAATTTTCGGGCGACCCAAAAATTCATGTCGATATTTCACCCAAATTTCTCTTTAGAACCCTCAAACGCCTTGCAGTGATGTCAGTGGACTAGAAAAATCCGTCACTTTCCACCCTTTTAATGTGTCTATATTGCAAAATATAATAATGCTGGCTATACATTTTATAGATTTTCAAACCTTTAAAGCAGTCAGATATCTGATAGATATCCAAATTGCGGGTCCAGATTCTTTGTGGGCATCGACTGGGCTTCAATCGGTGCAAGTATGAAAGCCCTACGACACCACAAATTTTCGCTCAAATTTCGAAAAAAAACCATGGACTATAGTCCATGGAAAATTTTCAGCGACCCAAAAATTCATGTCGATATTTCACCCAAATTTCTCTTTAGAACCCTCAAACGCCTTGCAGTGATGTCAGTGGACTAGAAAAATCCGTCACTTTCCACCCTTTTAATGTGTCTATATTGCAAAATATAATAATGCTGGCTATACATTTTATAGATTTTCAAACCTTTAAAGCAGTCAGATATCTGATAGATATCCAAATTGCGGGTCCAGATTCTTTGTGGGCATCGACTGGGCTTCAATCGGTGCAAGTATGAAAGCCCTACGACACCACAAATTTTCGCTCAAATTTCGAAAAAACCATGGACTATAATAGTCCATGGAAAATTTTCGGGCGACCCAAAAATTCATGTCGATATTTCACCCAAATTTCTCTTTAGAACCCTCAAACGCCTTGCAGTGATGTCAGTGGACTAGAAAAATCCGTCACTTTCCACCCTTTTAATGTGTCTATATTGCAAAATATAATAATGCTGGCTATACATTTTATAGATTTTCAAACCTTTAAAGCAGTCAGATATCTGATAGATATCCAAATTGCGGTCCAGATTCTTTGTGGGCATCGACTGGGCTTCAATCGGTGCAAGTATGAAAGCCCTACGACACCACAAATTTTCGCTCAAATTTCGAAAAAACCATGGACTATAGTCCATGGAAAATTTTCGGGCGACCCAAAAATTCATGTCGATATTTCACCCAAATTTCTCTTTAGAACCCTCAAACGCCTTGCAGTGATGTCAGTGGACTAGAAAAATCCGTCACTTTCCACCCTTTTAATGTGTCTATATTGCAAAATATAATAATGCTGGCTATACATTTTATAGATTTTCAAACCTTTAAAGCAGTCAGATATCTGATAGATATCCAAATTGCGGGTCCAGATTCTTTGTGGGCATCGACTGGGCTTCAATCGGTGCAAGTATGAAAGCCCTACGACACCACAAATTTTCGCTCAAATTTCGAAAAAACCATGGACTATATATAGTCCATGGAAAATTTTCGGGCGACCCAAAAATTCATGTCGATATTTCACCCAAATTTCTCTTTAGAACCCTCAAACGCCTTGCAGTGATGTCAGTGGACTAGAAAAATCCGTCACTTTCCACCCTTTTAATGTGTCTATATTGCAAAATATAATAATGCTGGCTATACATTTTATAGATTTTCAAACCTTTAAAGCAGTCAGATATCTGATAGATATCCAAATTGCGGGTCCAGATTCTTTGTGGGCATCGACTGGGCTTCAATCGGTGCAAGTATGAAAGCCCTACGACACCACAAATTTTCGCTCAAATTTCGAAAAAAACCATGGACTATAGTCCATGGAAAATTTTCAGGCGACCCAAAATTCATGTCGATATTTCACCCAAATTTCTCTTTAGAACCCTCAAACGCCTTGCAGTGATGTCAGTGGACTAGAAAAATCCGTCACTTTCCACCCTTTTAATGTGTCTATATTGCAAAATATAATAATGCTGGCTATACATTTTATAGATTTTCAAACCTTTAAAGCAGTCAGATATCTGATAGATATCCAAATTGCGGGTCCAGATTCTTTGTGGGCATCGACTGGGCTTCAATCGGTGCAAGTATGAAAGCCCTACGACACCACAAATTTTCGCTCAAATTTCGAAAAAAAACCATGGACTATAGTCCATGGAAAATTTTCGGGCGACCCAAAAATTCATGTCGATATTTCACCCAAATTTCTCTTTAGAACCCTCAAACGCCTTGCAGTGATGTCAGTGGACTAGAAAAATCCGTCACTTTCCACCCTTTTAATGTGTCTATATTGCATAATATAATAATGGGGCTATTTTTCCTCGAAGGACCGCTTCTAAAGGACTTTGCACCGGACTTCACGCCAGCAGAGTTCTTTCCATCATCACAGTGGATTTTAACATCGCCAACTTCTGACCTTCATTGACATGTCAGCGGTGTCAAAGCGCTTTTGATTTTGGATTTTAAACCATGCTTACAGCGCTATATAAATTGTCCTGGATAATAATGATGGTGGCTATACATTGTATATATTTTTAAACCCGTTAAAGTGATAGCTATCCAAAATGTGGGTCCAGACTCCTGGTAGGCATCGACTGGGCTTCAATCGGTGCAAATATGAAAGCCCTACGACACCACAAATGTTCGCTCAAATTTCGAAAAAAACCATGATCCTTTGTCTTATTCTTGAAAAATCAAGTAAATGCTTGTAAACCTTTATTTCTTAGGATTCGAATTAGGTGTCGCCCCACTCTATTTTTCATCTGGGGCTCCGCCCTTTGCTCAGTCGGGAAGGGTTATAGCTTTTCTTAGGCCTGATTTCTGACTGATTTTCCGGCCTGACCTGAATCTAATTCAATTTGGACACGGTATGTCATCGTATGATGCCCTAAGCATTATGATAGTGGCGCCATAGAAGTTTATTGTTTGATTGATTGATTGATTGCTTCCTAGTCGGTAAAAGTGAAGATGGTGTGTACAAGTGAAGCTGCCAATCTTCTTTGGCGTGGCACCGGCGGTGGGTAGCACGGGGGACCCGGACCCCTGTGGCTGGTCCCGATCGTGAGATTTGCGCTCAACCGTTGAGAAATTGTGGGGGAGGGGGAGAAGGAAGGTACAGTAGTTTGACCGAAGGGAATACGTGAATGTGTGAAGAATTTCATAACGAAATTTTTGGCATTTAAATTTGTATTCTATGGACAGCTATTCGACAATCACTTTAACTGCAAGTGATAATTATTTAGGTCATAATATTTGTTGTAATGTTCTGCCTGAATTTTGCCACCATGCAGTGCTGTCCTGTTCAGAAGACCGTGGTAGCTCGTCTTGTGGCTGCCCCTAAGGGAGACCTGTTCAGACATGGACATCCCTCACTAGTATATGGGCTTTCGGGAAGCATCCAATGGGGATGACGATGATGACAACGAAGAGGCGATTTGACGACCTTTTAACGCTCTCTCTTCTTTGTCGTCAAATTTTAACCAAGAATAGCTAATTTCCTGGAAAACCCAATAAGAATAAGAATAACGAAGAATAATCAATTTCTATGTTCATTCTTTTTCTGATGTTGCGGTAAATTAATCGTCTGTGGCTTCGTCTGTGAAAGCCATCGAAGCAGAAAGTCGGTCGCCATAGACACGTGTAAAAACGAGAAACCGTCCGTCGTCATAGAAATCGCGTAGTCATGACAACGCGTCGTCATGGGCAGCGGGTAAACGAAGACTACTCGTGCCAACCGACTGCTTTCAGTTCGCGGCCGATTTGACAGAGGACGCAAGAGGGGCACCAGAGAGACAGACAGCAGTCCTCACACAGAGACCCCTGAAATAAACAACAACCATACAGACATCGCATATCACGTGACACCACCACCAGCAACAGGTTATAAACATGGGCGTAGGCAGGGGCTATGACCGTGGGCGTATATAGCAGCATTCTCCATTGAACGGCGCCTTTTTGTTTAGCTGCACTGTTTTTTTAGGTGCACTGTTTTTTCATATGTCCTCTGTAAACGGAACTTCCAGTCCAGTGCTTCAATTGAGTGCAACCTTTGAATACGCCTGAGAAAAGGAGTGCAATGCATAAATAAAACAAACTAAATCAAAACCTACACTCAATATTTTTCATGGTATATAATGAGATTTCGTCCAGGTCATTGGGCGTACGTATGACGTCATCAAATAAACATTTTACGCTAAATGAATGACGTCACCGACATAAACGCAGTAAAGTGTTCAAATAATTTGCGAACTGACTTATTATCTTACTTACTACTGTGATGCTTGCTCTTGTTTTTAAAAGTTATTTCTGGCATTCTGTTTTTTTCTTTTCATCACCTGGTTAGACCTGTAGGCTGTGAACGACCAAACAGACTCCGGAGAGAGAGAGAGAGAGAGAGAGAGAGAGAGAGAGAGAGAGAGAGAGAGAGAGAGAGAGAATGTCTTTCCCATTTGTTTTGCGCTGACTTCTGACTTTCTTTCATCTGGTTCCCTTCAAACTGCTCTAAAGTTTTACGTCTTGCAGCAACTGGCCTATAGCCGGGAACCAGCCTATTATCCGCACCATTGCAGCGTCTGCTTTATCTGTTCCGCTTTTCTTAGGTTTTTTTTCTAGTGAGAAGCTGCATGAGACTCCTCCATCTGGTGTCCGGTCTGGTTAACAGCCCCCCATCTATGAGCGCATCTCTGTTCTATTCCAATGATCCTCTGCTTCTGTGTTTAAGTCCAGAAATATAACGACTGCGTTTTGGAGCACAACATCTTCGAAATATAGGTCAGGTCAAACGATCCCTCTGTGACCTGTAAAACACAAGAGGTCATCACAGTCCTTCCCAAGCCAAGAGCTCATAGGGCGGCGCTGATCTCCGTCTCTAGGACACTCAACCAGGCGCAGAAGCAACGCAACCATTTCCAATAACATTCACTCAGTTAACAACTTAAGGCACCTCAATAATAATGTAATAGTGGTTCTCACACAGGGCAGTCCCTACTGAACCACTTTAAACCTTGTTATATTATTATATTATTATATTAATAATAATAATCAAAATAAATATACTATAAGAATAATGTAATAATAATCATAATAAAAATTATAATAATATAATAATAGTAATGATAATAATAATAATCATGCAATAATAATCATAATAAAAATGTTAATATAATAATAATAATCATAATCATAATAAAAAGATAATAAATATAATAATGAAAAATAATAATAATAACAATAATAGTAATAATAAAAATAGTAGTAATAATAATAATCCGACACGATGCTTAAGCCATTTCAAAACTTTAAGCATGTTAAACAATGGGAAAATCCGAACGGATCACTTGAAGTGTCTTTTTAGAACAATCCGTAGAAATTCTAAATACCCGCCTTTGACCGAGAGCTATTGATAATTCCTGATGATTGCGTACATTGACACGGCGTTGCATTGGTACGGCGCTATAGAAGTTGTCTAGTACCATAACCATAACCATTGAGTGTGGACGTACCTTTATGCCCAGCATAAGTCGTACTTTGATGCGCAGTGGAGTTACTCCGCCAATGCACGGAAGACACCTGTCCTCATCAACACGGTTGTACAGGTGAGAGGCATAACAAAGAGGACAAAACGCTCCACAGAGACCTACAACAACACAAACAACACCCGAAACAATTAACGAATAATAATAATAATAATAATAATAATTATTATTATTACTACTACTACTACTACTACTACTACTACTACTACTACTACTACTACTACTATCTGTTTCACTTGTAATGCACTTAATACGTTTGCTACAGTTGGAAAGTCGAGGAGCCCCGAGACAACTCCTGCGAGGCAGTTGCATGCATTTCTTTTTAAAGGGTGTAAAAAAGTTAGAGGTATAACAGTTCAAATTCAGCGCTGTGTACAAAGGGCTGCTTTAAAGACAGATTCGCTTTCCTATTAGACGTCTACAATTGATTGGGTTTTTGGTGTCAAAGGGTAAAACAAAGCGGAGGCAACTTCTTAATAACCGATTCAAAACAGAGAATTTCCAGAAGACACAATGCAATTCAATCGAATGCACCTCGGATGGGTTCATCCGGTGCTTACAAACCACGTGATAACTGATAACGCAGCAGCAATTTCCGGTTTGAGCAAAGGCATTTTATAACGAATTCAGGGTGGTCCGGAAAAATCGAACAGCGGATGAAAGGATAAGACCGAATTGAGCCCTCCTCCGCCAAATAATTTCACTGCTGACAAATCTATTTCCCCGGAATAGAGCCCTACGCAAGAGAACCATCAACTGATCTCTATCCGTCTGTCGGACCAAAGGGCAGAGATCCGATAACGCGAAGGCGTCAAAAGAATTCGTCGTAAGAAAATCTGACGACAAACGAAGCGCAAATATAATCGTAGAATAATAATTATTGGTTTCTAATTTTCTGGCGTTTGAACAAAAATCCCAGTCGCTATCGTTTTGCAAATGACTTATTTGGCGACTGATTCGACGATAGACAGGCGCTACGTAAGCATCTAGAAACACTGAACAGCCTGAGCATCGGGAAAAGCAACGCATTGCGCTTGCGCTATATAAATAGACAGCCTCAGAGACGGAATTAGAGCCTATAGGCTGAGGCTCTGAGAAGAGAAAGAGAGACGGTTTGCATTAGGTTTTTAAAAAAGTCTCAGCACAAATACGAAGACAATGGAAGCGCTAATAATAATAATAATAATAATAATAATAATAATAATAATAATAATAATAATAATAATAATAATAATAATAATAATAACGATAATGATAATGACAATGATAATGATAATACTACTACTACTACTACTACTACTACTACTACTACTACTAATAATAATAATAATAATAATAATAATGTAGGTCTTATCTCTTCTTATCTAATGAAACTGATGACAGCGCAATAATACAAACTGTATCAATGCATTATAAACTAAACAAAGCGAAAGCTTTGCTCATCTATTTTGTCTTCGTTCAGTGCTTGTATTTGTCTGTCTGCGTGTTTCTCTTTGTACCTTTCCTAATACTGTTATAGTTAAGTACTGTATTTACAGTCGATGTAACGTTTTTAGCATTCCTCCTCTTGGCAGAAGTGGTCAGCAGGTGGTTAGAGCAGACTTTTAACTGTCAATCAGCTCACTCCTCAGGATGAAGCCAAAATTACTGCATAGTATGTATGATGATACTTTTCTCCAGATACCATTACCACCGCCAACCTCTGGTTCCACTTACCGTTTCAAAATCCCACTCAATGATTTGACGGAACATAGAAAAACATTAGTATACGACGCATGCACTGCCATGTTCTCAACTAAAAGATGACAAAGTTCTCACGAGCTATACTCTCCAGTCTGCTTTCCATTAAAAATACGCTTCCCTTCTCTTCTTCCCGTACATTTTATGCCTCATATTTCCATCCCATTCACCTCCTCATCCTCATCCTCATCCTCCTCCTCCTCCGCATTTCTCTATCCATATCTCCATAAGAAAAGACAACAGTCAGTCATTTAGTCATTAATCCATCTCTCCCTATAATCTTATAAGTTTTGTGGCTTCAAATTTCAACATTTCTGAATCGATTTGGTTGCTTCAACTATTTCTGAGAAGTTTTCTAATCTTAAACATTCTTTAAAATTTCTGATCTTAGATCGAAATACAACTAAGAATTCTTCTTCAGTCGGATATCATGCATCACCCCTCCCCCTCCCCCCAAATCCCCTGGACCACAACCCTCCCACCCCAATTTAGGCGCGGTAGAGAGCGTTGATGCTGTGTTTAAATGATATACTAACATGACTGACTGTCCTGGAGACATTCTCCTAAACCCGACCTCCACTGTCGGTTGCCAGTGGTGACGATGAAGACGTCACCTGTGCTCGTCACTTGCTTCGTAAGTGGACTGTCCGTCTCTGACAATCTGTCCGACTGCATGACAGTCAAGAGTGTTGTTCGGTTGATTCCTCTAATTCCTCAAAACTCTAAAACAAACACACACAAACACACAGACACACGCACACATAGGATTCTAGTATAATCATTTATATAGCGCTTCCGATTATATATTCAATTTTGCAAATCCTATAAAGGCTATAATCATTTCATCCGAAGCCGTAACGCCCCAACCACGATGATCCATTGGAAAAAATGACTTTTCCTGACTCTGGAAAAAGCCGTATCTCGAATAATAATACACGACTCGAGCAACAATGAGAGAGAGAGAGAGAGAGAGAGAGAGAGAGAGAGAGAGAGAGAGAGAGAGAGAGAGAGAGAGAGAGCACCTCACTGTCGATGTTCACGATTTGTTCTTTCTGTTCATAATACGTTCACAAATGCGCCACATAAATAGTAAACACACAGCGTCGAGTATCTTCAGAATTTTACAAACCTGCGATCACAAGATTTCTATTGCAACGAACTCTTTAGCATCCTCTCCTCCTTCTCCTCCTCCTTCTCCGGAACTAAATCAGCCGAAGGTCTAAAGAACCACTTACCTGACTGCTGCAGGACCGTTGTTACCTCCGTCTGAAATCCCAGACATAAGAGCGGAAGTAGAGTGCACACATACGAGGCGCCGCAATGCGCTCGCCTTCTCAGGTCCTCCGTCTATTTTTACAATTCTGCGCAGGAGAGGAGGAGGAGGAGGAGGAGGAGGAGGAGGAAGAAGAGAGAGATGTATTGCCTGGCGAATGGCAGCTGGCCAGCCGCCGCCGCCGCCGCCGCCGCAGCTGCTGTTGCGTTCCTAGTCAAAAGCTCTCGGCGAAATGGTATCTTTGGAATGGGGAAGATTAAACCCAACGCAAAACTCAGATTAATTCTTCACTTCAGACAAAAAAACTCACAAACACATTCACGTCTCATCTTACGCCGAATGACAAGAAATCGAACAGAGACCGAGGCTGCATATACTGTGGAGCAAAATAGATCTCTACGCTTTAGCGAGATTCAATTCAGTAATTGATACAACGGCGTCATTTCAAAATTTCATGACATTTTATAAAAACGATAAAGTTTCCCTCATTTATCAATTACAAATGGCCTCATAAGTGCAATGTGATTAAAATTAAAAGAACATCTCTAAAATTGCATCGCAATCCAACATTAATACTTCGAACCTCGCACAACGGAACATCCGCTCACGTGACCAACTGATGACATCATCACTGGCGGTTCTATATTTAGAATCGCGGACCTGTCAACAAAAAATTTTGCGGAAAAGATACGATTCTATTTGCTAGACAGAGCTTGTTGGCCGCCCAAGTTCCAACACACCCCCATCCCTCACGCGTCGTTCGGGAGGAAAATACGAAATTTGGGGACAAAACGCCCCCGGTAGGTGTTGGGGTATCCCCTTCTCTCCTCTTTCCACAAAATCTCCTCTGTTAGTTGTCTGCTTCAGTGTGAGGACTGAGTAGCGTTTATCTTTATCTTCGATGTACATAACAAAGTAATGATTGACTGTATTCGCGAAATGCTTGGATTGCATTTAATACATGATACTGTAAAGAATCGTCAATACTCTTTTACATCTCGGTTTTCTAAAAAGAATCTGTATTTTAGCAAATGTATAATAGCGGAATGTGTTGTGTAGTTGTTAGCTAAGAGTTGTGTTGTGTGTTCTTTTTTTTTTTTCTTTTCTGTCTTTTTTTATGTTGTCTGCGTTTGCGAATAAAGTTATATATTACAGTCTTTGATAGAATCGTTTTAACATTCATTCGCTAGGTGGTGGTGGTGTTGCAGATGGTTGGAAGTCGAATGAAGACATTACATTTGAACGCACAAAAGCAATGGACAGAAATTTCAAAAAACGAAGCTTTTGCATTAAAACCGTTTTTCGTTTGAATCGAACGACAAAAGAGTTCGTCTCTTGACCCAAAGACAACTTTCGCACGTCGCTAAGAAGTTATAGCGCCCAAAATACACAATTTCATATCGACAATGCTGGATTTACTCAATACATAAAGCAAAAGCAGCCCCTATGATGCCTGCGACTTGTCATCATCATCATCATCAGCAGCAGCAGCAGCAACAACAACAACATCGTCATCTTTACAAATCACAGTGACAACATCTCCAACAAAATCTGCATCATTATATATGATCACAAAACAAAATCATGGACAACAACATCATGGCTAATAATGTCGTCGTCATCATGTTCATCATCATAGTCAAGGACGACATGACTAGAGAGAAGGTCATCAAAACAAAAATGACGAGAGTTTTTATTTAAATCTTCATCGTCGTCGTCGTCAGTGGCGCATGGGTTTATGGACAATAAGATTAAAGACAGATTCACATTAAGTGCTACGCACAATAATTCTGTACTAAATGCAACTATGGTTAAACTAGACAAGTGATCAAAGCTCCCGTCGACTAATCTTCTTCTTCACATTATCACAGCAATGTCAATATTTCGAACGTTCTGCGAGCATTTCAGCCTCTAATTGGCAAAAACCAAATCAAGATTTTCCTATTTCAAACCAAAATCAATTCGAAAACAAAATTGAACTTCGAAGCGACTAAAGAAAGGCAAAGACATCCGGGAATTCACGTACCGTAAAAACTCTCAGTACTCGTCTTCGTTGGACGCAAGAATTAGACGAGCAAACTGCATTAGGCCGAGTGCGTTTGGCGCTTTCGAGTACGGCGTGCAATAATAATTTCCCTAAGGCATCAATTATTCAGCCCGGTGCCGTTTGCCCTTGTCTAATTTGGCCTCTCTCTCGATAGATCGTTCGTCCAATACCTTTCATGCATCGCTGTCATCCTGCAGAAAATAACTCTCTTCCGGTTCTTTTCCCAGGATGCTTCGACTGGACCGATAAACCCCTTTGACCGGAAGACAATCGAACTGCTTTCGGTAAGATCAATGAAATTCCAGCTGTATTGGATTTTCACAGCAGTCACCAGACAATTGAATTTATATGGCGCCAGCTTATCCTGCCTTCGTAGTGTCATGCCCTTGACAATTACATCAATTACATCAATATTTGATGCAGAAAAGTGGTCACCATGCCGAAGCAGTCGATTTGGGGGCAGAACACGTCTGCTCTATAACAGTCGCTTAATGTCAGGAAAAACTAAATCAAAGTCAAACACAAAAGCCAAAAATTTGTCAGAAAATAATTTACCAAAAAATGAGACCACGTGAAATAAAGACACTGGGTAAGATGACAAGACATCTAGCAGGCAATTAGGGCTTTCTCTCCCCCCCCCCCCCCCAAACAGATAGATTACCCTTCGGTGCGGAGAGAAGAGAAAAAATTTAAAGAATGCAGCAATGGCAATGAATTCAAGATCTAAAGCGACATTAAAGCAACTTCTTAAGACGAACACGATACCCTTCCCCTCTCCTTCCCCCACAAAGGTCAAATCGCCATTAAAGGTTCATGCACGAGGATGGAAGGATCGAAGGAGCAGATGTTCTCCCACTCCACTGCCAAGGAAAATCGCTTCAAAGCAGAAATGTGGGGATCTGAGAGAGATAGAGAGTGTCACATAATATGTGATATTTGTCAAATAAAAGAATAGCAGCCGTCAGAGGGGGGTCATATTGATAAGTGGCCGCAGCAGCGTCTGACGGTCTGGATACGCCCCGGGTTTTTAGTACCGGGCAATAATGAGTGCTGGTATTCCAGCAAGACAGAACGCAGGAGAAGAGAACTAAGATGGGGACATTATTAATTTCCTGTAAGAAATTAAAGAGGGGACGATCTTAAAACGCAAGAAGAAGAAGCAGCAGCAGATGAGGAAGAAGAAGAAGCAGTCTCCATAATAATAATAATAATAATAATAATAATAATAATAATAATAATAATAGAGCTACAGCATTCCGTCCTTCTCGTCCCTCGAACACTGTCGAACGCTTACATTAGACCGCGATCTCTTCAGCATCGTCGCTATCTTGACGGTCAGCGTGTCCTTTTCCCTGACCTCTTGACCTTCCCTGCCCGACCCGCTGCCCCCGTCGTCCCTCTTTCTCTTCTTCTTCTTCGGCTTCTCCCTCCTCGCCGACCCTTCCCCGCCGGGGGCACCGTCGTCGTCGTCGTCGTTGCCGCCGGCGCCGGCATCGGAGTCTTCGCTGCCGGAGCTCGGCAGCGGCGTCGCCCTCATGATCAGTTCGTTGACCATGCTGATGTCCGCCTCGAGGTCGTCTCTGTTGCTGAGGATCGAAGGGTCTTTGCCGATCTTGTTCAGTCTCTCGGCTGCTACGCTCTCCATCGTCCGTCGCATCAGAGGATAGCGCTCCAGGACGGAGTCGAAGTGTTCAACGGACAGGGAGAAGAGGTTGCAGTAGGTCTCCGCCCTTACGCTGGCCACGCGCTTCGTATTGGCCAACAGAGCCACTTCTAAAGAACAAGAACAAGAACAGAGCCACTTACAGCGACCAACTCACCCAGCCACACATAACGCCTTCAAAGGGCTATTTTTTCACAAATGGTCCCCAGGGCCAGGATTTCTTTGCAAAAACTTATCATAAATACTAGAAACCAGGTTAAGTTGAAAACAATACATTAAAATATAGTTCGTATGTATTAGAAGGTTATTTATCGTTTGGGTATCTTCGCGGGCCATTTCACACCCTGTGGCGGCCCGGATCTGGCCTGCGGGCCGCCATTTGAATATCCCTGTTATAGGCATTTAGCCCAACATAATAGATTATATACGCTATGGACATCCCACGACAGTCGATAAAATCCGCAATAAGACATAATCATCAGAATAGGAAGCTATTGTACACAACAAGCGGTTATAAGCAACAGAGAAAACAGGAATGCATCTAGGAAGATGGCATGCTTATCTGGTGAGCATTGAGCGAGGCAATAATAATAATAATAATAATAATAATAATAATAATAATAATAATAATAATAATAATAATAATAATACAGAAATGAATAAACTGCACTGGATAGAGTAACTTTGAATGTCCAGTTCGTAAGTCATTCAAAATTACCTGCTGTGAAAAGGAATACGCGTATATGCGGCGATTGAATAATGAATGATGGCGTCATGGCAAATTGAAAGACTTTTTGCTCTGAAAGAGAGCGACGACCAGACAAGAGACCAACGCCACAAGACGACGTCTCGAAAGGTCTTCTTCTGAATTCTAAATTATCTCGACAATTTCTTAATCAAAATTTACTGCTTATGACCGATAACACCGCAAGAGAGAGAATTAAGACAGGAGAGATAGCATATATCAAAGTCCTAGAAAAGAAAAGTCACGAAACGCGAAGCAAGAGCAAAAACAAGAAGAGGAAGAAGAGGAAGACGAGTGAGGGTTGGAGGAGGAGCATGAAACCAGACAGACGAAAGCAATCCGACCAATCGTAGCGTTCTCTCGAGCCACGTGACCGTACCGCCGAAGTATGATCCATCCGATAGACTGGTTGCGACCTCTCCGTTCTGAGTGATGATGTCGACGATTCCCTCCTGGATGAAGTACATCTTATTCCCGACGCTTCCTTCGCGGATGATGTAGTCTCCGGGTTGGAACATCTCGTGCCTAAGATTCGTCACGACGTCCGACACGAAATTCGGATCGGCATGAGTGAAGAAAGGAACGGAGGCGACCAGGGCACGACAGTTGAAGTTTATGATCTCCTACAGTCAAGTCCAAATTAAAGGCAATCTAATAGATAGATATACATCTCCTACAGTCAAGTCCAAATTAAAGGCAATCTAATAGATAGATATACGAAGACTGAGCGTAGAATAGGCTTCTAAAGATGCACCAGATGCAGCTTCGTATAAATGTGTAACTTATAAGAATACTTATATAGCGCCTCTTCTGAAGAATCACTCATAAGTGTTACCGCTGCGATTGATGCATAATGCGTCTATCGCAGGTTGTTGTACCTTGGATATCGGGCGGGGAGAGGGAGAGGGAGAGAGAGAGAGAGGGAGAGGGAGAGGGAAGGGGTGAGTTGCTTTTTTGCCCTGCACTTGGATCGAGTGATCTCTCCGACTTCGTCGATATCAACGCTCCAGCGCATAATCATCGAAGCATGGACACAAGGGAAGCAAAAGGAGGAGCAGGAGAAGAAGGGGAGGGGCAGTTAAAGCAGAAGACGAAGAGGAGGAAGATGAGGAGGAGGAGGAATAAGAAGAGGAACAAGTATATTTAGGAGAAGGAAGTTCTTGAGCGGAATAAAGAGAAAGAGAAAAGAAGAAAGAAGGAATTACATGAAAACACAGAACGATAAATAAGAAGAAAAGGAAGAGTAGAAGACGAAAAAGAGAAGGTCAGAGCAAAGGTCAAAACAGAAGGTCAGAGCAAAGGTCAACTGAATTATCAAGTTCACTAAGAACACAGAAAATAAGTCGAACTAATAAGTAAAAGTCAATGGACGCTTATCAAGAGCCTCTTTGAAAGGTCGAAGGTCGTGACCTGACTGACCTCTCGGAGGCATTCGTTGACCTCTGCCAGTATGCTCTGTTCGTCGAACATCTTGCCCTGATATCTATGCTCATAATATTCGGTGATCTTCTGTCTCAGTTTCCTCGGCAGTTTCCGATAAATCATGTACTCCTCCACCTGCTTGAACTGGTCACGTGCAACAGAAAGAACAGGATCACGAACACTGATGACGTCACGGTCTACGTTGTCTAACTCCAACAATTTTTTAATCAACTAATTGGCTATTTATAGCACATAAATAGATGACATCATCACCTCCGATGACGTTTAAAATAAGGTCTTTAGATTTGAATTACATACGAAATTTTATACTTCTATAACATCATCATCGTCATTGTCATCATCGACATTGTCATCATCATCATCATCATCATCATCATCATCATCATCATCATCATCATCAGTATCCACAAAGACAATGTAGTCGTCGTTGCTATATTCATCGCTGTCGTCGTCATGCTAAAATATCGCCATAAGACACGTCATTACGTCATCGTGACGTCACCTTTTCTCTGTAGAGTCTTCGTGACGTATCGAATGACTGGATGAGTGTCGTGGAGTGACCGACGAACAGCGCATAACAGGTGGCTCCGGTCAACATGCTGACAGTCGTCAGCCAGACGTCGGTGGTACTCTGTGGGGGGTAGCGACCGTACCCGATGCACAGCATGTGTGACAGGGCCTTGAAAAGCGCCCACGTGTATTGTTCCGACCAATGAGCATCCTGGGAAGAAAAAAATCACAGAAAGTACGGAACGCAGGAACGCAGCATGGACACCTGTTGTTATCTCCCTATTGAGTGTCTGGTCCACTCCACTGGGCCCCATGCTTTAGTGCACCCATTCTAAGCAACTAGACTATAGTCTAGGAATAGGGAAAATAGTTTCTTAGAAGTTGCCACCCAAACACCACCACCCCCAACCCCCACTTGCCAAATCCTGGAGCTGAGGTTTAAGAACAAAACGTTTACTTGAATTGACCCCCACAGACCCCCAAGGACCCCGGAGACCCCAAGGATCCCGGGGACCTCGATCTATCTGCGTCTTCGTGCTTTACGAAACAACATTTATACTTATCCTGTAATCGATTCTAAATTTGTTTGTACGGAGTAAATAGAAGACTACATATGCGCTATAAAAGTAATTTCGTCTAACAAGGACAGACGCCCGAGACCGAGACACACGAAGACGCCTCGGAACACTGTCTCTACGAACGTCTATCATGCAATCGCAGAGACTACAGCACTACCGATCACGTGACATCTGTCGGTTTCACGATTCGCTTTTGATAAACTGCGATGCCAGAGAATTTACAAGAGTAAAAAGGTAAACAACGTCTAAAAACAAAGGATAAATAAGAAGAGAAAACGATAGATTATTAAACACAGGTAAATGAACGAAATAAACACAAATAAAACAGGTTAAAAACTCTAAGAAATGAAAAATTAAATAATGGAAAAAATAAAACAATAAAATGAACAAACGAGTTATAGTGTTTGGGTAAATCAGTTAGTGATAAATCAGAGAGATAATCAAACGGATATCAGAATCCAAATTGATAATCGCCTTAAAGGCGAGACCGTCAAGCGCTCATCATCAGGTGTCTACCTGTCGGCGCTACCTTTTTCTTACCTGCAGCTCCTCCAGAGCCGCCCAACTGTCACGTGGAAAGTCCTGGAGCATTGGCACCAACCACTGCAGACATCCATTCCAGTGACCAAGGAGGAGAATCAGGCAGACGAGGTTCACTATTCGCATGAACTTACTGGCCACCGTCAGAAACTGAAATACAACAATACGACCATTTATCTATCCACCATTTTCATCTTTTCAATCTATCCAGTGGTTAAATCAACTACCATCATCATCATCATCGTCGTCGTCGTCATCATAATCGTCGATATCATCGTGCGTTGCAGTAGTCAAAGTCACGTGAGTCGACGATGTTGTGATGGCAGTTGACATGACAGAATGTCTCTGACACTCATAACTTGCTCGAGAACCCGAGTGAAAGTCTCCTCCTCTATAGTCAGTTCCTTTATTTGCCAATGTGTCCATGACCTGCGTTATGCGCTTTCATCGGGCGGCGTTTGACTCTATCGACTCTGCCTTAGATATAAGGCAACCAGCTCCTAATGAGGCGGCTGGCTCTTTTGGCACACACGGTGATGATGATGATGATGATGATGATGATGATGATGATGATGATGATGATGACATCAATTAGCCAATGAAAGACCGTTTACATAAGGAGTGCTCGATTGACTTTTCTGATGGTCACGTGATTCGATCGATGCCTTTCGCTGTATTTCCAATCGCCGTTGAAATTCGGTTCTTTTCAAAAGAACAAAATTGATTTGGGACTGAGAGGAAACATGGCCGACAGCACTAAATCAAGAGGTCAATTACTGTCAGAAACCCTTCCCTGAATAACACTCTGCTGATAGGGGGCGGAGGGAGGAACCGCCCACCCCACCGCAAGATTTAACACTCGCACAGTATCACCTCCACACAGCCAACGATTAACTTCCAGCATCGATGCTAAAAGTGGGCAGTCTATAGAACCTCCTCACACACGACATTTCAAACTGTCGGTCAAAGAGCTGCTGGTCATCTCACACAAACGCTACGGTTTCTCTCCTCCTCAATTCTACGGACAATATATCATATCCTGGGATCATACTCACTTCACCCCCATAAATTATATCATCACAAATTACACTCACAAAAACAGCTTGTTGACGCTGTCGGGTTTAGAACCCAATTCAAGCGCCAAATGCAAAGCTCTGCTCCCAGAAGGCATACTCTATCCACGCCCCACCAACCCACATCCAACCTGGTCCCCCGGTTTCCTCTGCAGAGAGAATGACTGAGGAACTGTGGAACGGCAAATGCGCGTCGACACCTGACCCCAGATCCACTGACCGCCCTTCAGCTGGTCGTCGTCGTCGTCGTCTGCTCGACGACGCAATCATGACGTCACAATTCGGTTCGGTTGTTGTCAGACGAGCGTCACGTGACCCCGGCAAAAGGATCGATTCTGTCGTCAGCCTAAGTCACCGACCACTCACTCACTTACCAAAATCTCCCGTTGCTGCTGCTGCTGCTTCTAATAGGCTGAGCGTAGAGAAGGAACATCTCATCTTAGAAGTTGAGAATTAAGAATTCTGAGAAAACTGCGGATCAAAGCTGGCAACAGTTAGCATGTTATTTGGGAGAAGAGAAGTCAACTGTTGCCATAGCAACGATTCCTATGGAGCCTTAGCATTCACCCGTTTACATAATTTATCAAATCTATTGCAATTATAAGTGGACGTATTTACTGTTTGGTGTCAGCGTCTTCTTTGTTCGCACAGATTAACAAGTGGTTGTGAAAGTGCGCTAGAAAAAAACTCACAAAACAAACAATCACCTGTCCCTCCCCCTCCGTCGAAATAATACCCCACACAAGCCGCTGTCCACAAGTACACGAACATCCACATGCAACGAACAAGTTCGTCGGAGTACAGTGTCCCTGAGTATGCGCATACTGCATGGGCACTTGTCTGATGCTATCGATTTCAAACGATGGACGCAGACTGTGGACAGATCGGCGGCCAAAGAGAATCCCGCTGCTTCTGTTTTTCTGCACCGATTTGCGGCAATTGAAGCGAAAGCGAGGCTAGTGTCCGAAATAGGAACCGGAAGAAGAGGTCGAGATATTAATAAGCAACAACACTCTATGCCTTCCTGTCGACAATCAATCTTCAATGGCGGTCTATATACTATTACTATCTTAGGTCACTTCTCCTCTCTCTCTCTCTCCCTTTCCTCTCTCTCTCTCTCTCTCTCTCTCTCTCTCTCTCTCTCCTCTCTCTCTCTCTCTCTCTCACAAATGATCTCCGACATTGAGCGTCGTTTCTGGTGGACGTCATACGTCATCGTCTTCCGGTTCCGCTTCGATGCTTTACCGTCGCCTGATACGACTGTGACGTCAGCGCGTCATCGTTTGATCGTCTGCTGACCGCGCTGACGTCACAGCGATTGGCGCCAGATTGATTTTCGTCGGGTACACTCACTATCTCTTGTATATCAAAAGTGCTTGGCATTCAGAATTTTGCCTGTGGTATTCTCTAATGCGTAAATTGGACATTTTTAAACTACAGAGAATGGTATTGGCAGACGTGTGAATGGCTAGCACTTTTGACGGAGAAGTGAAGAGCACCTGCTAATCGAGTGTTTTCAAAAACTAGGGCACTATGATACACTGCGGTCACGTGATTGGATATAATCATCATGACTATTTATAACTTGAATATCGAATTCGTGGAATCTTAATTATCGCATTTCCTGAATTCACGGACGAGGAGAGATGTCCCGTGGAAATCGTCCAGCGTTCGTTTCATTCATCGATTAATCGAAGGAGAATTAATTGGCAATTGATTCTAATGACCAGATCAACTGTCGCTTACCTGGCCAATGTCCTGTCGAAGTAGCAGCATGTAACAAAAGCAACACAACAACGTCAAGTCACGTGACATTTATTTGGCGCCACTATTTCAAGACCGAACGAATCTGCAAACGACAATCTGCAGCCGCCGTGCGTTCTGGGAAATAATGTCAGACTCAACGTTTTATCATTCTTCATTAGACATCAAAGATATTAGCCATACAACACCGAAGTTACGGACAGTCGACTAGAGCTATTATCTGTCAGACGATAAGCCATATTATGAGAAAAGAAGTAGAAGAAGACGAAGAAGAAGCAGAAGAAGTAGGTGGAGGAGGAGGAGGAGGAGGAGGAGGAAGAGGAGGAGGAGGCGGGGAAGGCGGAGATAAAGGAGAGAGAGAGAGGTGCACAACAGGGCCGTCATTTCGTTTCTTTCCAGGGGGGGCAAGACTTTCGACTGCAAGGCAGGCAGTATTTAAAAAAAATACCTATGCAGTAAGCAAATTGGTTTTGTCCATAGTATACATGATACAAACGATACTACATAGTACATACCAGTGATTGTAATAAAATTATAAAAACAATTGAGAACACAATGACTTTAAAAACACAAAAATTCGCAAAATTTTTCTCCCTAAAAATCAGGGGGGCAAAGGCCCCCTGCTCCCCAAATGACGTCCCTGGTGCACAATGTCCCCCGAAAAATACAGGAGCAATTCAATGTCCGTCAAAAGAAATGTCAAATCTCTCGTTTTATTTCTCCGATGAAAATATAAGCAGCATGAATGATGGTTAAAGAATTAATAAGGTCTGCGTCTATCTCTAAACCTCAGCAATACACATTAGACGCCATTGTGAAATTCCGATGGCGTTTCAATTACCCGCGGAATTTCTTATAGTTTTGCTTTGTGTTTACAGATCGATAAAGAAAGACGGCCGCTTTGGTTATTTACGATTCGGAGGAACTGAGTGGCGGTCGCAATGCTCAGGCTGTTAACCATGCATTGCATGGCTTATGGCTAATGGCTTCTGTCGACGCTTCTGGCTCGTTTATTTTGTCCACGATTTTGTCGGAGTTGCCGTTTGATTTGCGTCTTTACGCTGTTCGCATATGAACAGGGCCACGGAATGGCTACATGTCCTCTGGTCTCGCTTATTCACTTCCATCGAATTCATTTGCATTTTCTAGGCCCCAAAATCCCTCCTGCAAAAGCGCTAAATAATCCGGTTCGCTCCCTGACAAGTGACAACTGGTAGAACCGTCTGCTAAGAATAGCCACTACCTGTGGAAGGCCAGCGGGCATTTGTCTTTTATACCCCTCCACCCAACCCCACCCTCATCCCTATTTCATTATCCGTTCGCAAATAGAGGATTAGGTTAACGAACGAAAAGTAAAGATCATTGCATAGAGACAACAGCTGCAATACGAAGCCTATGACGTCGTCCTGACGTCACCGCTTTGCGTTTCTCGGTGGCGGGCGTTGTGTGGGTTCGTCGAAAGGTGGCGCTGCTCTCATAGGCTCCCATCACAGTCTCTTTAGAAATAAAACTGAGAAGAGAAGGGGCAGAAGGGGAAGCAGAATTTGCGATTTTTAAATAGATCTGACATCCGGATGATGCATAAATTGAATAATGATAATGGATTTTGAGCAATTAAATTCGTTTGTTCTAAAATTATTAAATAATTGTTATATTAATATAAATATTGATTAACTCAGCCTGTGTATTGAACTTGCATGCGGAGGAGAAATTTCTCATCGAATTTTGCTGTTTGCAGACAGAAGAACAGAAGCGAAACTGGTCATATATTCACAATGGCCACTTAACGTGTGAACTACTACTACTGGCCAACGCTCTTCTTTAGATTGGGTGGACCCAAGGACACAAATACCACAACTCAACCCCTCCAGGCACAACGGACAGACAGACAGACAGGCAGACAGGCAGGCAGGCAGGCAGACAGACAGACATAGCCTGGTGTGTGTGGGCACATTTACTTTCAAACTGAGAAGAAATTATCCAAATGAGTTTTTCTTCTTTCGTCCACTTAAGAAATGAAAGGAACAAGAAGAAGGTCGCTCTCCAAGTCCCTTCGTCTAACCTTAATTGGTTGCATCATGCGACCTCAGTCTATGGCTTTGAAAGTCTTGCAACAGGCACACACACACACACACACACACACACGTGACGAATATTCTTCTACAGTAAAAGATCGAAGCGAGGTTTCATTGGCGCAAGGAAAATGGCGGACATTTCACTCTTGTTTTGGGTTCTTGCCGCCGTCAATTAACTAGTACTTCCGAACGGATCGACTGAAGCGGAAATCCAATTTCCCGCTTCCGGCTTTTACGAGAAACGGCTCTGTCCTATACAATCTGGCACCCTGCTATACCACCAGACAACATCACACTATATTGGTTCCCTGTCGACATGCTCAAGTCAAGTCGATAAACCAAGACTGAATAAAATGGTCATAAGACATTGCGTTCTTTTATATGACGTCAAATGACGTCATATAAACATGAAAATCATACCTTGGCGCTATATAAACTCAGATATACTTCAGCCACAAAGGGTCCTATTATGTCAACTTAATCTCTTCGTAAAATTGAAATCATAAACAGCATAAAATGGTCGAAAACAGTTCAAACAAACGATGCTATTTAACCGCGCAAACAACTATCTTACTCATCGACCGAATGACGTCACGTGCGTCCTACCTCTTCCCATTGGTTGACGTAACGGACCAATCGCGAGAGACGCAGCAGCCGCAGCAGACTCAGCAGCTTCACCAGACGAAAGATGCGCAGCGCACGACCTAATTACGCAAACAATTATGCATAAGTTGACCTATTTACGATAACATAATGAATATTCATTTACGTTAAAATTGAATGAATATATCAATTAATTATCTTTGCTAATACGCTGTATTAAGAGAGTTCTTTTTCAGAATAGCCTTTGAAATATCTTTAAACGAACGATATAATAAAGTCGGTCTCGTTGTGGTGGACAGCCAGTCAGCTAGCCAGCCAACACTGGTCATTCATTGACAGAGGCAGTCAGACACCGATAGAGAGCGACATACACAGCAAAACACACGGACAAAATGGCGGACAGATGAAAGATCTCTCGAGCTGTTGGCAGAAACGACGGGCAATTTTTAAAAGCTTCCAGGCACCGGAAGTGGGGAACGGAAGACTTCCGGAAGTGACCGGAAGTCAAGTCAGAAATTTCGCTCGGCGATTCCAATGGAGCAAAAGCGACGGAGGGGGCGAAGAAGGGCATTTATTCCCGTTCATTTCTATAGCGCCTACGATGAGATGTTTCGATCGTTCACAGAGCTTAAGTATTCGTTGATGGCGGCAGTCATTGTCAACGGAGGGGGGGGTAACGCTTTCAAATGGAGGAGGGGCGATGACGGAACTTCCTAATGCCATACATTTTGCTACCTGCATGTATCAGTTGAGTGACGCTGGCATCGGGAGACAGAATCAGGATGATGTAATCGAGTGGGATGGAGCTGATCAGATCCAGAAGAAACCACGTCCTCAGGTAATGCTTGGCAATCTCCTTCGGCTCAAGAATAATGTCGTCAGCAAAGTTGTCGGCAATGATACCTGTCAGCAAAACGCCAGAAAGTGTCATCCACGACGCATGACAACGTCACTGGGTGACACAGCCCCAGTGACGTCACATCTCACTAACGAGAAAAGCGTCATAAGTGAGCAGATTTACGATTTATTTAGCGCAATATTATCTGTCTTAGCCAGAGAGCTTTGTTTTGATGCTTTACCTGTTCTGAAATTGATGACGAGATCGAGCAGAAAGACGGTGTCGGAGATTCCGTTGAAGACGATCCAGTGTGTGCTAAGGTCGTCGTTGAAGAAGGAAATGGCGACCGGGAGGATGATGAGGTTGGCGATCAGCAGGACGAGCATAAACAAGTCCCAGTAGAAGCTGAAATCAAACGATTTATATACACATAGGCGCTACATGATCAGACGATTAAGGGAAAATGAGGTCACGTGACGCAGAACACAGCCGTTCAAGAAACCTTTCAAAACAGAAACATTTAACCTTTTAACACTCGAGGCTTAGAGGATGGAATGTCTTCACTTCTGTAGCGCCATTAAAATGCACTGGACATCAATCTATGGTCATCGATAATTAACGTCTTAGCAACTACACTGCGACCCCCAAATCTAACAATTCTACAATTCTGCGCACTCCATGGATCACCTAATAAAGCCCTTGCAACGAGTTTCCGTATTCATCCGTCTGTCCATCTATCATCCTTCCATCAATCCTTCTTCCATTGAATGAATACATCTATACTTATATTCGATTATCTATCATTTTATCCATCCGTTCCTCATTTTCATCCGTCCATCCATAAATCCTTTGGTCCGTTAACTCGTTTTATCCATCCTTCCTTCCATCCATGCGTCTATTCATTCACTGACCGCTGTACTGGCCTCTCCGTCCATTCGTTAATTCATTCATGCATTCGTTCATTCGTCTGTTCTTCCGTTCATCCAACCGTTCATTCATCCATTAGTTTGCGATTTGGATTTTCTGCAAGTGAGATCAGGAGACGATAATGGCGCTACAGAAGTGGGGTAGGGTGGGGTGGGGTGGGGAGAGGCTAGGGGGATTGGTCATTTACCTTTTGGTTCTTGGCAACTCAAATCAAATCAATCGATATCGACTGCGATGTCTCTCACCTCCATTTATCTTTAAACAGAGAGGGATTAATCCCTCCTCCCTCCCCCACCAATCCCATCAATCGAACACCGTATCTGGGGAAAACTAAGGCCCCGTCGACACCTACAGTGCACTCCCCCCCCCCACAACAGCGCACCAGATTTCTCGTAGTTTTCAAGGGGAAAACGACATTACGAGATGACGAAATCCAGAAGCAGATTACACACACACACACGACTAAAAATGTCATCCCCTACAATCGCCTTACCCACCCTAAGCACCCCCTCCCCTCCCAACTACTTTGCTTGTCCTGCGCAGTGTCCCAAACGCGCGTCGCACCAAATTCAGTCTAATTCATAATTAAGTTCCCACGGAAGAGGACAGTCTGTTTTGACTCAGAAAAATTACACGAAGGTTCGCATATAAGAAGAATTTCTATCAGAAAGGTTGCGCAGTAAAACGAGATGTCCTCGTCCAGCTGTTCCTCTTTGAAATGACGATGAGTGAAGGAGAGTAGAACGACGATGGACAACGTCAATGAAGCGCCCATGCTGCCCTCCCCTCTCCCATCACTCGGATGACTCCCCCACCCCACCCCCCACGCGGATCTGAACCCGTCATTCGAGTGACGCTGCATCCTGATCTAGCGCTCATCCTCCTCCTCCTCTCCGCTTCCGCTCCGATCATGACACGCCATTTATCACGAAGACCTCACTCCCCGTCCTTTCCTTCTCCTCCTCCCCCTCTTCCTCCTCTCCATCCTTTTCTGTCTCAGACGGTCTCTCGAGTGGCGAGAGCGAGATTTGCCCGACTGACGGCGAATGCTGAAGAGCAGCGAAGGAATTGGAAGAAATCGAAAGGATAATATACGACAGAACAGTTGGAAACTGTCTCCTCCTCCTCCTCCTCCTCCTCCTCCTCCTCCTCCGCAGTTTAAATGGCTCTCCCTCCTCCTCCGTCACTTCATGTCCTTCCTCCTCCTCTCTCTCTCTCTCACGCCATAAATATATACGCATACAAATAGAACGACACGGTAACAAAGTACATTCATAAAAGGCGCCGCAGTCGATTTATTATGCGCCACATAAACCTTGCGAACGCCCCCTTCCCCCCACCCCTTCAGCATGCTGCAGGACATTGTTTTTCATACAACGTAGATGCAGTTACATGAAAATCCCAAATGGAGTCGTTTTAACGGGACTCGCGATTTTATTTTGACTTTCTGCTTCGACTTTTTGCACGAGAAAAATTAATCTAAGTGAAGCGATGCAGCGTACGGCCTTGAGTTTATGGTTTATTTGCTACAGCGGCAACATCATGTGCCAGCGTCATCCTAACCCTACAGGTTGCTGCCAAGTGGAAGCACTAAATGGTGCTAAGCGCCAAATGGAAGTGGCTGAATGCATTCACTTGAAGTGCTGCACTCCAGTGAAGACTACGAAGATTCAATCTATATATAGGCGACGAAATCCCAGCTGATAAATTGCGGTGGGACGATTTATTACTGCCGCAGATATTTTTTTAATAAACACAAACGAATCTTTTACATTATTCTACTGGAAAACCCGCCGACGAAAGATTCACACCTTTAACAAAACCGTTGAATTCTGTTGCATCACCATTTCAGTGGCAGCTTTAGACAGCATTGCAGTCGCATACGCCACTGGGGAACCCTCTCTACTGAATGTTCCTATTTCCCGACTCATAGAAATTCATTTTTTAAAATTCCAGAATTCATCATTACCTTGAACTTTTCATAATCCAACCGAAAACGTCCAAACTAATCAAAATTAACATCAATAACATTAACATAAAAGTTAAACTTAATCTTGCTAATCCTGTGCTCGCAATATGTTCTGTTATATAAAGAGACGCGTTAAAATAAATAGAATTGATACACTTTCTGCCTGTGTGTGTGTGTGTGTGTGTGTGTGTGTGTGTGTGTGTGTGTGTGTGTGTGTTGCAGTGAACAGACTGAACTTGAGAGCAAATCTGTAATATGAATAAATCTCTAAGATCTTGATGCTGATAACAGAACAGATATGAAACATTGAGCCACGATCGTTAATACATTCGATGGAGAATACGAGAGACGAGAGAGTCGCCCAAGATGAATACAGTCCGTGATTTATAACAGAAGAAGGACCTTCTGACCAAATGACATATGACTCATCGTTATGACCATATGAAGGAACATTTTCCACTGAACAGATTGGCTGCAAATCGAATGTCTGTGGGGTGGGGGTGGGGTGGGGTGAGGTATCGCTGATGGTGGGAAGACTTCTTGCAAACAGAGGCACATTTAATTATAATGTCCTTTAATTATATCCTCTCATTCACCTTACTTACTACCACCTTATATCTAATATCCATAATCCACATACACACTTGTTCGTAGCTGTCGACATGTCTGTCTGCCTGTCTGTCTGTCTATTTCTCTGTCCTACTTTACCCTCGTGACTCGAAAAGCAGAATTTCCAACTGCCCATCGATTTCTCAGTCCAGTTTCAAATGACCAAGTAATTATCTTAATTCATCCGTCACTCCATCAATCAATCAGTCGATCTAACTGACGTCCATATCACGTCTCTGCTCTGCAATGCAAAGCGCATCAATCAATCAATCAATCAATCGGCGATTCCTCCGCCGATCTCTCTGCTTCGTTCCTTCGTTCCTCTGCATCGAACGGTCACAATGTACAGTATATATATATATATATATATATATATATATATATATATATATATATATATATATATATATATATATATACACACGCATTATAAACACCGCGCAAAATGCATTCCTCCAAATGCCCACAATCCCTTACCTATACTTCCTGATTGGAAATCTGCATTCCATTTATCCAGCATTTGCTTCGTGGCTCGACCTGTCTCTGTCTGTCTGTCTGTCTGTCTGTCTCTCTCTCTCTCTCTGTTTGTCTGATTTCTTTGCCGCTCCATACGAATGTCATAGTCGGACTTTATGTAGCGCTATTTGTTCTAAGTGTATTTGATGCCAAAGGCAGACCAAACATCCGACTGCCCATGTTGGCTGTTGACAAAGAATAATATAATAAGTGAAGAGCCGACGAGGGTTCGAATAATCTATAAATGAGTTCTAGATTAAAGGTTACAATCGGACGCAGCAAAGCAACGATAATAGCAGACAGAGGCAGACGGACGGACAGTCAGCCAGACGCACAGAGACAGACACGCAGACACAGAAGCAGTGAGAAGCAAACGTCTAATATAATTATTGTCCATCGATTCTGACGCAAAGGAAAGCAATTTCAAGATCAATTCTCAACAAATATTGCATTTATAGAGCGCCAGGTCTCAAATCTCAATTTAATTGGAACGACGCAATGAAGAGAATTACGAAGCATTACTTCGATCGATGGCAAGCGCCAGCCAGACAGCCAGACAGACAGACAGACAGACAGGAGAAGCGCAGAGACAGATATGAAAACCTCATTAAAATCGGCCTACATCTGGAAAAGTTATAACCAAAATACAAATGGGTCCCGATTGAATGAAACACCGTGTATCTAATAGCTTGTTAAATCTAATCTAATCTAATAATCTAATAGTCTGTTAAAGGCATTTTGTTTTCGGTCGCTGAAATGTGTAATCAGCAAGAAGACTTCGCCGCCCGAGGCAAGCAAAGGGGGGCCATTATTTATGACTGTCTCCTGTTAATTAACAAAATGGCGCCGCTCTGACATCGCCACCGGAAGTGCGCCATCGTCATAATCTTCTTCAGTTCTGATTAAAAGAGAAAGAACGAAGAACAGGAAACTCAAAGAAGGGAAAGAGCCACTAAGTCCAAGAGAACCACTGTTATATATGTGGAGTTCACATTCCGTCGTCCACTGCCTGAGAGACGTTCACTGAATTAATTTCGCAGGAGACGCAAATCTGGAAGAGACACATCAAGAGATGAGGCATGCTCATGTTCTACGAGTGTAGGCTTTAAGTGGTTTCATGATTACTTCATTATTTTATTTATTAAAATTAAAATACACAGATTGACTAAGAGAAGAAAAGGGGATCCAAGACTGAAAGGCAGGCTGGAAATAGAGCAGAGTGGAAATACACAGTCAATGTCCAGCCAATACATAGAACAAGAATAAAAAGTATAAAATTTTAAATAATAATAATAATAATAATAATAATAATAATAATAATAATAATATGATGATGATGATGATGATGATGCTGATGCTGGTTTGGATTTTGGAAAAAAGACTAATAATTTATAATTCCTTGTTTTAAAAAAGAAACCTCCTATCAAAATTCATGCAACCCCCAAATTCCAGCCAGCATTTCTGCGTTGAATATCATCATCTTCTGACTCCGTCACTGTTTTCCAATCCATCTGCTAAATGGTCGAAGAGTGTCGTTCTCTGTTAAATGCATCACTTATCAATCAAGCTTCCTATTGTAATGATTGATGCATCAAATGGCGCATCATCAGCATCATCATACACTATAGTTCTGGACTGACCTGACAGATCCATAGCCAGGTAAGACCTCCACCTGTGGCTCATGCTCCTCCACACGGTGCACTCATTAACCTCGCCGATCACCTGGGCTTTCTCCGTCGTCACTCCGTCACTCGATCCCTGTGTCCTTTACGGTCGTCCGTCCGTCCGCTCGGATCACGAATGACGATCGCCGACCGTCGTCTCCGTTTCTGCTCTGCGTACCTTTGCATCCGCTCACCTGAGCACCCCATACCTGTGCTCTTACTCGGCGAGGTTTCCTCCTAACTAAGGTGTCTGTGTGAAATCGGACTCATTAGGCGCTGCAATCAAGAACGAGGCGAAGATAGACAGATGGATGGATGGATGGATGGATGGATGGATGGATGGATGGATGGATGGACAGGGAAAAGAATACAACGTGCACTATGTTGACTACAGAACTTGATTGAGGGAATGGAACTGTAACTTTTGAGGCGCTATATAAATCCGCCGACAGAACTGTGCACGTACAGTATTATCTGCAAATATATCGCTATATCTGTCACGAGAATTAAAGATTCTTCAGAAGAGACGGATTTTGGAGAGAAATAGTCACTACAAGTCCTTGGATTTAATAGGATATCCATTAACAACAATTGGTGAGTAAACACTAACGCATTTAACACTAGTTCCGCTTCTATAGCGCCCTCTTTTCGTACATATGTTTAAAGAGGAACTTAGCAGTCGAAAGACGTCCTCGCATTTCTCGAGCTGTTGTTGATGACAGCATTATTCAGTCCGCGATCTTTGCGGGGGTGGGTGGGTGGGAGGGAGGTGGCGGCAAATACTGCAGCGGCTCTTCCATGGTCCACCCACCCAATCCACCCATCCTGACTCCTGTCCAGTCTGATTGCAACCATCGATCAAGCGTCGGGTTCCACTCTGCATTGAAATTGCTCTTCCTCTCCTTCTTCTTCTCCTCCTCCTCCTCCTCCTCCCTTCTCTTTCCTGTCTCTGGTACAGTACCTGTGTGGCCACCTCCATCTGTAGGAGAGGCTGTGGTTAATTGATTCGAGCTAATGATACTTTGTGCGGATAAGGTTTAAACTTTAAAAGATACGTTTGATAGAAATTGCGCCTCTAAATTGCTTAAATTTCTTAAAAAATAGCGCCGCATAAAGGCATTAAGTTCGAGATGCAATGTCGAAACTAACTCCGGAGCAAAAGATGATAATTGTAGTCACGTGAACAGCTTTCTCTTTCTCTTTCTCAGCGGAGGCTCCAGGATTTGGCAAAAGGGAGAACAACAATTTTCACAAACCATCACATGCAGAATGCGTGCGCTAAAGTATGCTGGTCCACTGGCGGGGGTGTGGGGGGAGAGAGGAGGGGGGAGGGAGGGTAGTCATTCAGTAGCGAAGCACGGGTCTCTGGCACCGAACCTGTGTAGCCGTCTCCGCTCTTTATCATTGGGCTGAATCCATTTGTTTACTTGTCAAATACGCAATTTTCGCAACATAAACAACATAAATTCCAATATGAAATTAAATCCTAAATAAAAATATCCACGGTTATTGCTTTGGCTTTATCAATTTTTAGAGTTGCACAAAGAAAAACATCAAACAGATAACGGCATCCTATAATATAGGCCTAAGGTCGGACTTGAGAACACCAACCAGTGCACGAGATGATAGCGAGAAGAAAACAGTGACTGCAAAGGACGAATGAACGCACTCCTCGAATAAGGCCGCGAAGGATCTCTCGACCTGTACAATGCCGAGTCAAACAAAGTACGCGGCGCGTGCTTCGATGAAAGTCTTCGTCCGTTTACGCCACTATTCCTCCGCCGCCGCCGCAAAGAAACTTATCTTTGAAGTTCTCGCATCAAAACCGATCTGCAGGTCGATCAAAGCGCACCTCTGCAGCCGAAGCCCAGCGCAGCCAACCACTGCCTTTCATCAACAGCACAGCATCGTATCTGCCACGCCTTCTGCCCTCCTCCTCCTCCTCCTCCTCCTCCTCCTCCTCCTCCTCCTATTCTTCCTCCACTTCTTTCTTCTTCAACGACGCTCCTCTTATTCTGTTTGGAAGCGCCGGAAAAACGAATGGTCGCTATGTTATTCGCTCTGCCACCAGATAATCAACAAGAACACACACACACACGAACACACACACACGAACACACACACGAACACACACGAACACACACAGGGATATATCCACTTTGTATAATTTCCAGTTTAAAGGCAAAACGAATACTACGTGACTGAAAAATAACAAATAACACGCAGACCCAGAAAAAGATTCTCAAAATTCTACAATACTCCTTAGAATAAATGAAAGTGCGATCGAAGGATGACTGCACTGATCCTTTGAGGGATGAGTGATGAGTGAAGATAAGAAGGGCGTTGTCTCTGTACCTGCCTCTGTACCTGCCTCTGTACCTGCCTTTGTCCTTCGTCGGGTGCGGTTAGACAAATTCGCCAAAGCGGAAAGAAGAAGCACCTGAAGGAGTGACTTCAAAGCCACCGACACGCTCCGGGTAGGATAGAGGATGGGAGAGGGGAGGGACTACAGACACTTTTTTACACTCACCCAAGTTCAGGTCATCAATAAGAGGCCCAGCGCTGCTTAGCGTTCACAAAGGGTTAAAAGTTAAAACACTATAAAACCCTCCAAGCCCCTCTCCAAGATTTTCTTAAAGCTAACCAAATTGAGCAAATTGTCCATAATTAACGAATCAGCCACCAGCCAGTCAATGGATAAATGAAGGAGCAATCGAGAGAGAGAGAGAGACAGAAAGATTCGACCAGAGCGTTTAGTCGTTCTTGCATTCGACCGGAATTCTGCTCAGTTCAGTCGGATGCTACCCTTCTCTCTTGAACACCTGTTCTCTAGACCGACCGCTGGCGCCATCTGAAGTCGAATGAGGAAACCGCTGCACGTTGCCGTTGGGTCCCCCAAAAGTGGGAGGGTTGGAAGGAACAGCCGGGCATTCGGTGAGGAAGGGGTGGGGGGCAATGGGACACGGAACGCACTCCTTGACGAACAAATTGAGGGACAGGATTGACAGCAGGATGCGATTGATTTCCTGCTAATCAGACGGACGGACGATTGTCCGGACAAAAGGCGCGAAAGGAGAGAGAGAGAGAGAGAGAGAGAGAGAGAGAGAGAGAGAGAGAGAGAGAGAGAGAGAGAGAAAGCAGGAGGATGGGGTGAAAGCACCAGGGTTCCGTTCCACAGCGTCACTCTAATTGCAACCAAGGTCCGTCACTTGGAGTGACAAAGTGACTTTCAACATACAACCAGAACTCTTCCATAGACCGTCACGTGATCTTCTCTTTACTTCGTCTTCTTTTACTAGGCGCGGCATCTCTTGATAATCACGTGATTATGCCCCAGCTTCATTATGACTCATCTTCGTCTAATGTTAGTTGCCACAACAACCACCAACAGCGTAATGTCTCCAAACAAACTGTCATCATGGTGGCACACAGGCCAGACTCCTTTACTAAACCCTCAAAATATTAAGAGTAAGACAGAGAGAGAGAGAGAGAGAGAGAGAGAGAGAGAGAGAGAGAGAGAGAGAGAGAGAGAGAGAGAGAGAGAGAGAGAGAGAGAGAGAGAGAGAGAGAGAGAGAGAGAGAGAGAGAGAGAGAGAGAGAGAGAGAGAGAGAGAGAGAGAGAGAGAGAGAGAGAGAGAGAGAGAGAGAGAGAGAGAGAGAGAGAGAGAGAGAGAGAGAGAGAGAGAGAGAGAGAGAGAGAGAGAGAGAGAGAGAGAGAGAGAGAGAGAGAGAGAGAGAGAGAGAGAGAGAGAGAGAGAGAGAGAGAGAGAGAGAGAGAGAGAGAGAGAGAGAGAGAGAGAGAGAGAGAGAGAGAGAGAGAGAGAGAGAGAGAGAGAGAGAGAGAGAGAGAGAGAGAGAGAGAGAGAGAGAGAGAGAGAGAGAGAGAGAGAGAGAGAGAGAGAGAGAGAGAGAGAGAGAGAGAGAGAGAGAGAGAGAGAGAGAGAGAGAGAGAGAGAGAGAGAGAGAGAGAGAGAGAGAGAGAGAGAGAGAGAGAGAGAGAGAGAGAGAGAGAGAGAGAGAGAGAGAGAGAGAGAGAGAGAGAGAGAGAGAGAGAGAGAGAGAGAGAGAGAGAGAGAGAGAGAGAGAGAGAGAGAGAGAGAGAGAGAGAGAGAGAGAGAGAGAGAGAGAGAGAGAGACGTAACCAACAAGATATTACGAAAAAATCCGTTTAATATTCAAGGAAAACACAGAATCTGGGTTTAACTCGGTAACCGTTTACCCAGATAGCTTCTATGGCGCTATTTAATAACGCACTTGGCATCAGTAGATGGTCTCTGCAAACTAAAAAACTAAAAACCCTAACCGGGGCCAGATAAAAAGGCCAAGGTCAAACTGAAATGATGAAAATAAAAGAAACCCTCACAAAGAGAGACTATGTATTTGCAATATAATGATTTGCCACAAAGAACGGAGAAGGGTTTGTGGTTGGGGGAGGGGGTGAAGATGGAGAGAATGTCAGCCGAGACAGAGTTCAGGTGACGACTTCCGGTTAATAAGTGCGGCGTCTTGTATAGCGCCATTATGCGGTCTCCGATTCTTTTTGATGCCACTGAGACGTTCTTTGATCTTGTTGCTTCTCCACCGGTTCACAGTCCCAAGGCGGTTGAGGTGAAGGGATGGGGGACGCCTTTATACTGCGACATCATGGTCACCTTCGATACAACAGCCACACCCCGACATCCACCGAAAACACCGGCTTCGGAGCATATTTGCGCAAGATAACAACCAGAGATATTTTTACACCCCCTAACACCTCCCCCCCCAATTTGAGGTCAACACCCCCTAATTTGAGGTCGACACCCCCAAATTTGGTAATGTGACAATGGTATGCATACAAAATGCATACTAATTATCCCTGAACACCCCCAAATGGAGAAGTAGGCTACACCCCAACGTATATTCTACGATGACCTTTTTTGCTTGTCGGCCTTTCTCGGCAGAGACTTCCAAATTCCGACACCCCTAGGTTTTCCCGACACCCCCCCAATTCACAATCCTAGAAATAAACCTGATAACAACCGATGAGCACAAGACTCATTTCTAAAGACCGTTTCTAATGTCTCGTATCGCTGATGAGACGAGATTCTGCAAACAACAGTTTAGTCTCTGGCAGCAAAAACGGGCTCCAAGACTAACAGACTAACAGGAATTATGTCTATCGTAAGAAAAACAGCGTCGCATGCAGTCGCAGCTAACAACCAGCCAGTCGGGAATATGATTTGGTTTTAAGAAATTCCTATCGATCGCAGACACCACTCATCGAAGGTAATGTTTCATTGAGTGGAGGTGTTGAAGGTCAACGGAATCCAATGCGTCTGGAAACATGGACTCGAGCGCTACATGAAGACCTGCGTAAGTAAGGAAACGCTTGAAACGAACAGGCGGACTTTGCACTCGCTGAACCTTGCTTCCGTTGCGTGAAAGCGCAATTGATTTGGAAGTCGTCGGGAGCATTGAGAGGCAGAGACCGCCGACCGGAGCATCGCATTCAATGCAATTTATTAGCAGCGAGTGGTTGGTGGAAATCAAAAGGCCCTAAGCAAAGCAGATGGCGGGAATATCGACTGAAAGCACATCATCGTCTGCCTCTGCCCAACGACAAAACCAATCAACCGGCAAAAGCCAGACTCCGACAGTTTAACCAGTGGCTTCCATAAATACAGTAGAGCTTCGTTATAACAACACCGGTTACGCCGACAACTGGATTATTATATCGACATATCAGCTATGGTCCCAAGTTCCCAACGATTACGCACCTGTTGACCGCCGACCGCACAACTAGTCTGTTCAATTTCTTTCAAGCTAGAACGAAAAGTCAGGGGAACGGATTATTACACGCTTAGCATTCCACGTTAGTCATGCGCTAATTAACGTGCGTACAAAAAGAGAATTAAGATTCTTATGTTTTTAAAAGGCTATCAAAGGCGACGTTAGCAAAAAGATAGTAACATCGCACCTATTTTTATCAAGCAAATTTAGTTTGCGGGCCGGATAAACTGACCTCGCGGGCCGGATGAGGCCCTGATATTGTTCAGTTTGTATAGACGCTTACAACGACAGTTAGATATAAGGAAGCATTTTGTTCGTTATAACGACGTTCTACTGTACTTGGAAAATGTTCTCAGTCAATGTCTATGCTCCTGCATAGACAATTAATTATCTAGATGTTACAGAGGGCGCCCTCTATTCTAGGGGCTCTCATCTGTCTTCTGGATGAAATCTCGCAGAGACGTTTGTTCGATCATCTGCTTTTCTAAAGTAAAAGAAGAGGGAAAACGCGGGAAAGGGAGATCAGCACTGATTCACTCGTCTCACTTATCTGACGTCAGGACTTGACTTCACTAAGTCCCGACGGGAGAGGGAGAGAGAGAGAGAGAGAGAGAGAGAGAGAGAGAGAGAGAGAGAGAGAGAGAGAGACAGACAGACAGACAGACAGACGAAGATTCGTACAAACTCCCGGGAGGGAAAGACATGTCGGATTTATATAGCGCGTGGGATTTTAAGCACGCGATGTCCTTGGGCGACGTGACAGGAGAGACGCTCAGAGGATAAATTGTCATGTGCTTCATCAGCGCCTGATGACAACGATTTGTCACTGTTTGAAAAGAAACGAAGAAAACCGAAAAATGAAATAAATGCCGAAGTGAAAACGAAGAAGAAGATGAATAGCAGCTGACACCTATCTCACTGGCCCCCTCCCCTCCAGAATATACAGACTGCACGCGACAGGTGTGTCCAAGAGTTGCAGGAGAGGAACAGACTTACAGAAAATGTCCAATTCTATCAATTTGAAAACTACGTTGAATGTCCTTCTGTAATAATGAAATTATATTGGAACAAAATTACACATTCTAGGAATAACAGTTTTGAAAATATCTGAATTAAGAGTCATCTAAATATTGTTATGATTAATAAATTGTCGTTCAAACCCTGCATGATTAGCCACAGTGGTAATCATTCTAAACAGGCTGAAATAACAATTTATAAAATCATTTTAAAATGCTCGTTTTATCGTTCAGGAGAAACGTATTCTCTGAAATGCAATGTTTCAGTTTTCCACTCGTTTTCTCCCTAACCGACAGTGACACTGAGTAATGGAAAATTCATTTCGATGGAATTTTTTCCTAAGCTTCGCGATTCGAGATCTCGAAAACCATATTCGTATGAAAAAATTGGCAATAATCTTAAGAGACAAATCTCTTCTGACATGTTATTCCAATGAGGGGCTTAGCTCAACACACACAGCGGAAAAAGCGCAGATGTGGTCGAATGTCACGTGACAAACAGACCAATCATCTGTAATTAAGATCAAAGACTTCGACAGCGACACAGAGACCGTAGAATTAATACGATTACACAGGCGTTTAATATTCTATGGTTCTTCTAGGAACTCGTGTTATAACACGTCTTACAGATGGGCGCGGCCAAATTGTATCTTACTTATTGGACGATTTTTACTTTAAAAACTTCTGCAATAGATCGCTAATAATAATAATAATAATAATAATAATAATAATAATAATAATAATAATAATCTTATGCGACAATCTGGAGATGAAAGAGAAACATCCTTTCTGCTACAGCGAATATCAGTGACACTCCAGAGATTTTCCGCTGTCGCCTGTCGCTTTGAACAGGAACTTTCAAGACATAATTATAATAATAATGACGCGAAATAATAATAATAATAATAATAATAATAATAATAATAATAATAATAATAAACAGAACAGAGAAAATGAACAAGCAACGAAATAACATTAGACATATTCAAACGTTTTCCATAAAGCAGAAACATTAGAAGCCTGAAGTCCACATTCACACAAACACACATCATCAAAATAACCACTAGCATGATGATGATGATGATGATGATGATGCTGTCAATCCTCCTCTTAACTGCTTCAGATCTTCCTCTACCCCTCCCCACTACACAAACACCACCACCACCACCACCACCACCAACAACAACAACAACGACGACAATAATAGAAGTAATTAGCAGCAATATGGCGGCGTCTCTCGTGCAGTGATTTCGTTCTTGTGTCTGGAGACAGAAAAGAATGCAGTCATCAGGAAATGGGGGAAAGAACGGCACTTGCAGAATAACATTAGACGCAATACGCCACACACACAGAGGACACGTACGCTAATGGAGGCGAGGAAGAAGAAGAAGAGGGCGTCGTCTCTCTATCTCTCGGGATAAGACACCAATCATCACCAAGATCCAATCTCCCCGCGTGATTTTCACGCCTGTCTCCTCAGATGTCTTCCTGCATGTCAGTGTGTCTGTATTCGTGTCAATCTGTCTGCCTCTGCTGTGAGAGTGATGTTCAGTTAAGACCGTAAATTTAGTCTCTTGTTACGATGGACGAAGGATTCAGAGGACCAGAGACCAGAGTCAATCCCCCAACCATCGAATTAAGAGTCACTTCATTGAATGAGTGAGTGAATGAGTGACTAGTTAATTATATATCTATCTATTGCATATATTATGTTATATGATCTTAGATTAATTATATTATATTCATCGGGGTAATTTTATAAATAATTCCATCAAGAAGTCTCATCACAAGTAATGACTTCTTATATGCTCATTCGCGTAGCCACAGAGGAGTACGGGGGAGGCGACCCCCCCCATTCGGATCGGGGCCGGTCGTAAGATTTGTCCAAAACCGCTGAGTAGTTGGGGGAGGGGGGGCGTAATATTAGATCGAGGAAAACGCAGCAGATAGCGGACTTTAATGTGTTCGAGAAGACGAACTTGTTTGCTTGTCAAGACCTTTGGGCTGAAAAATTCCAAGAGCCCCCTATTCTGGAATCCTGGCGACGCCACTGCTTACCTTCATTCTTATCTGTGAAATCATATTATCTCGACATCAGACATTCAATTTTCAAGGCGTCAAGAATCAATTCATAAAAACCAACTCAAAAACAAATACTAGGACAGACGCTCGATCTCCAATCGGGTGCTATCTAATGTTTCCCATCTGGAAGGAGAAAGACGGATTGATCTCTCTCGGTTCCATCTGGTCACGAGTCTGCCTCTCTATCTGTCTGTCTGTCTGTCTGTCTGTCTGTCTGTCTGTCTTCTTATCAGATGTCGTTTCCAAGTGCATGCAACTCGTGTAAAATATGTTCTTTGCAATTGCTGTCACTCTGTCATTTTGTCATGAGTCATGACAGACAGCGACAGCTAGTGACGCTCTGTGTTAATACGACGGCGACTCATGGGATTATGTGCAACCTGAGGCAATTGACAGCGGGGGCTACAGCACCCACCCACCCACTCACTCCCCCCACTCCACACTCTTTCTCAGCGCAAACGAGATGACCGGAGAGCAAAATGCGAAAACTGTGGACTGGCGACATTCGATGATTGACAGAATGATACATGACTATTGACCAGTCGATTGCATCGAAGATACGCGCAAAAAGATGACGACGACGATGACGTCATAAGCAAAGAATCATTAACAAAAAATATAACTTCTTCAAAAGATTCGAAACTAATGACTGATGATATCAGGTTGCATAATAAGTAGTAATAAGTAAGAGTAGCAGATATTTATTGTTTCAAACTTATTAACAATTAATAAGTAAGTAAATATATGTATATATATACAGTATATGCATAGACGTCGGGAACAGACAGGATGCATGCTATCTCCATCTCTCTCTTCATAATAATCCTAGAAATAATCTTTAAAATAGCAACCGAGGATTTAAACATTGGAGTGAATTGTAGTGGAGAAAGTATACATCAAACCTAAAATTTGCAGACGATGTAAGCATATACAGTACTCACTGATAATGCACGACGAGGATTACAGAGGCTGACAGATCAAGTAAATCAAACGAGCAGAAGATCTGGACTCAGGGTTAATGCAGCAAATACTAAAGTCAAGTCCGTCAACAGAAAGACAAAATATACACATGTCATTAGAAGGAAATGGCATTGAACAAGTAAAGCATTTTACATACGTTGGGTCGAGGAGAAATTACAAGCGATGGAAGACACGCACAAGATATTAAAGAGAGAGCAGCACAGGGACGACTACAGACAATGGGAAGACTTAGGCATATTGATTTGGAATGCAAAAGAAATAAAGATCGGCACCAAAATTCAACTGGTCAACACTATCATTGCACCACAAATGATGATGATGATGATGATGATGATGATGATGATGATGATGATGATGGATCAGAAACACGGATCTTAGAAGGAGCAGACGAAAACAGACTGCTAGTGGGATAAATGAGCCGCTTGCGAAAGATCTTGGGAGTAAACAGACCACAAAGAATAAGAAATGAAGACATCGGAAAAAGACTTGGGAGATGCAAGAGACAATAATAGATAAAATGCGAAGAAGAAGAAGAAGAAGAAGAAGAAGAAGAAGAAGAAGAAGAAGAAGAAGAAGAAGAAGAAGAAGAAGAAGAAGAAGGTTATAGGACCCATAAATCAAGAGGCCCTTTGTTTTATCAGCGAGCTTGGTCGTCGTCTTGCCCGGCAACCCGGACACACCAGAAGGAAAGAAGATTCCTCATGCAACGATCATCAGTCACTCTGCATGCAGCCATTCAATGCCGAGGAACTTTTCCTGACCTTGAACCGGACGACAGTTAGCCACACAATTTCTTAATGTCTTCAAACGCACTTTTCACAAGTAAGTCATTCGCCGGTACTTATACATACATACATATATATATATATATATATATATATATATATATATATATATATATATATATATAATAGCCATTATCAATCAATGCCAAACCGCTCCGATGAAGCAGTGTTGACACCATATTGCAAACACAGATTAGAAATGTTTGGGTTATGGAGCTAAAGACAATATACAAATTATATGACGTCACTTCAATCGGTAAACTGAAATTCAATAGAGAGTATGAGGAAGGTGGATCTTTTAATGGAGTTAATGTTTTAGAAATCTTACTTACTTTTGCTTGCTTTTAAGCCATCGTCTCCACAGAGTACGTACCCACTCACACACTCACAAACACACACACACACACACACCTCCAAACACATCAAGCAACTCAATAAACAGAATGTGGCTTATGTCTGGTGGCAGTTCAGGCGCAATGAGATTTAGAAATGAATGTGAAAGTGACACACAGATTGGAAACTCTGAAGTGAAGATAACACTCTCCAATTCGAAGCACTTAATAAGCGTTTCATTCGCCTTCATATTCACAATCACGAATTCACTGCAAACATCAACACGTTTACCTGTAAGGCGTCATGTGCTGACGTCATCATTTACCTGTAAGGCGTCTGCACAAAATCCAACTGAAAGCAGAAACCGGTGACTTCATCAATCACTCCTCCCATCCCACGGATTCTGCTGTCACTTAATCAGAACGAGTGCAGTTAATCTGCCAGAGGATTATCAGACGATTTGGGAATCGTTCTCCCTTGAAGCTATCACAGATCCGGCGCCTATGTCCTAATGGTGTAAATGGAAAGACACAAGGGCCAGAACGAGGAAGGAAATACCAGGGCTGGAAGGGGTTGCCCACCGCCCCCGAGTATTTATACAGGTAATGCATAATACTTCAAAATATGAGACAATGACCTGTACCGTTCTTTTGGTGCTCAACGCAGATAGAAATTGGCCGATGTTAATCCAAATACCTTTATGGCATTTCAATGCTTAAATCACTCGAGCAGTGAATGACGAGTGAATGAAAATGAATGAATGAACTCACCGGAAGTTGCTGCACGGGTGAATGACCCAGTTTCCGGCCGCCTTCTGCCTCAGCTTCTCCCTCATCAGCGCGTTCTTGTTCCCAAAGAGTTTCATGGCCAACTTGTTGTCCGACGGTTGAAAGAACGAGATGATCTGGTCGCGGAGGAAATTGCTGGTCGAAGTGGCTACGCTCTTCTGGTGCTCGAGCCCCGTGTCCTTCGGCGGTGACAGCTGCTCCTTCGGGGTCCCGTACAGACTCGTCTCGTCCCCGATGTAGGCGGCGCTGTTGAACACCCCCGACCGCTGTAGAAGGGGTCGATGACCCCGCTGCAGCTCCTCGTCCGAGTGGGTGGTGATGGTGATCGCCGGACCGCGACCGTCCTGCAGGGTGGGGGTCGAACGGACGATGGTCTTACGGGCGATGGGGTGAACGAGGGGCTGGCTGCCCCCCGGGGGCATCGCGTGCATCTGGCGCTGGAATTTCAGGCTGGGAAAGCGTCTGACGCGACCGAACAGAGGGGCGAATCCAGTCTTCTTCGTCGTCATCGTCGGGGAGTTGGGGAGGGTGCTGCAGTCGCCCTCGGCCACTCCCTTGACGGGAACTCCGTTCGAGAAGTTCCTGGAGTCCGATCGTCCGTTGGCGGTGGCGGCGAATGCCCCGAAAGCGCCGAAGAGGGTGCGCCTCGCCCTCTTCTCCACCGAGTCGCTCCTGGCCAGGGGTTGCTCCAGGGCGAAACCGGTCGAGTGCGACGGAGTGGGACCCCACAGGAGGATCGAATTGTTATCCTCCTCTTCCATTCCCTCCAGAGTCGTTTTATCATCGAGACAGACACTGCACTGTACTCCGCCGTAGACGGGAAGTGGAGGCAGGTGGGAACTGCTGCTGCTGCTGGTGCTGCTGCCCTTGTTCGCAGCAGCGTCCGCTTCCACCCTTGAGCGCGTCGGGGGCGAGTAGGGCATCGGTGCCGTCGGTTCTTCCTTGATCGCCTGGTCGATGCTCGACCGGCTGCTTCCAGGTGAGCTGCAGGTGGTTCCGTACTGCTCGGGGACTGACCAGGTACGTTCAAACGGCGGTCTCCACAGTCCGGCCAACCGCCCTGCGGCCGAGTGAAGTCGAGACGACGATCGAGCGGCGTGAGGAGGAACGTTGATCGGCGGACTGACCACGGCGGCGCCGTCCCTCGTCGGCAGATCCGCTCGACGAACGACAGACGGCGCCAGTGAGGAGCCGCTGTCACGTGACTGAGATGATGCAGGGTCAGCCATTCTTCTTACTCCTGTTCGATATAGAATTCTCAATCTCTTCTACGTTTACGACGAAAACTTCTGACGGAAATATCCGCCGACAGATAAATCCAGAGAGAATTCGTCAGCAAAATGAAGAAAAACTCAAACGCTGACAAAGAATCAAAATGCTATTCAGCAACAAATAGTTTAATTCTGATCAAATGAATAACAATAAAGTCAACCAAAGCGCCAGGCGAAGATACGACTTTCAAAATCAAAATTGAAAATAAAGAAACTTTTCATTCAGTCATTTCAAAGTGTACTGTAATAGACAATGAATTTGGAAATACTTGTGCAGGAAAAGATCTTTAAAATATAATTTCTGTCTATTTCGCTGCTGACGTTAGTCTCTTGGTGAGTTCTGCGATTGCTAGTTTATAATATAATATAATTATAAAAAGCATTGCTGCTAAGAGAGAGAGAGAGAGAGAGAGAGAGAGAGAGAGAGAGAGAGAGAGAGAGAGAGAGAGAGAGAGAGAGAGAGAGAGAGAGAGAGAGAGAGAGAAAGAGAGAAAGAGAGAGAGAGATGCACTTAACAACAGACGCAGTCAAACGGTGGCACCGTAGTTTGTTGCGTCAAATACTTTTACCTGGACGTCCAGGCCGAGTGGAAAACAGAGCGAAGGTCAAGAGGTCAAACGGGGTCAAATCATGCGAAAGAACGACTCAGAAAATACTTTACAATGACCTCACTTCCGGTTCTCTTCCAGATTAAAACAGCATTTTCTCGACGTCATCATCGTCTTTCTCAGTGAGATCATTCCGGAGCATCTTTCGACGACGACGGATACGCCCTCTCCATCCCTCCCCTCTCTCTCTCTCTCTCTCTCTCTCTCTCTCTCTCTCTCTCTCTCTCTCTCTCTCTGACCGGGACAAGAGACAGCAGCAGCGGTCGGTCGAGAGGAGCACCGGCGGCGGGCGATATGCCCCAGAGTCCCTCGTCGTCCGCCCAGGACACGTAACCGTCAAAGCGAACGATCGAAGGCAGGCGAGCCGAGCACCGCCGCCGCACGCTCTCACCCACTGATCAATACGAATGGCCGGCGCGTCCTACTGCTCGTATCGTCCTCAACTACGCCCTCTGTAGACGTCGTAACCCTCCGGTGCGTGTGTCGGTGTGTGTGTGTGTGTGTGTGTGTGACACTGTCCATAGTAGGCCTATATGCGAATCCTTGTCCATCCAGAGGCAATTGTCCGACATCACGATCTCGGGTGTTTGTCTTTTGCCGGAGCTCGGAAAACATAGAAACGCATTCGGCATAGATTCAACGCACACACACAGTGGAAGATCACGTGACGCACAGAGAGGAAAGAAGTGAGCGAGGGAGTGAAGGAAAGGAGGGAGGGAGGGAGGAAGGAGGAGAGAGAGAGTGAGGGAAGTAGGGAGGGACGGAAAGGATGGGATGGAGGGGGGATGCAGGAAAGAAAGGAAAAGGGAAGAAAGGAAAAGGAAAGAAAGGAAAAGAAAAGAAAGGAAAAGGAAAGAAAGGAGGAAGAAATGAAAGGAGGGAGGGAGTGGGGGAGAGAGACGAAGAAGCCTATACCCACATACTCGTAGAGTTACATCAAACACGAGACGAAAATCAAATAGGCTCAGATAATTGCGATTAAATACAGACCCATAAATACATTATTCAAGTTAATCTGATGTCTGCAAAGGCAGCCAACCGCAGATACTTCAATTTCCAAACCACCCGAGATAATATAACGCCACCCCCGACTCCCAGAAACTCTGAGACTACTAAAATTAGCAAATCATTTCTTTCCAGAAACTTCCATAGTCTGTCGAAGAACTTTCGTACAGCCGTTATTGCTTTCGCTCGTCAGGACTTTTCGATCGGTACATCCGCCACTTTCTAAGCTTCCCAGTTTCGGCGGCCCCATCATATTCGTTTGTCGCCATTCAGTCACAAACATTTTAATATTGTATCAAATAAGTTTCTTGCATCAGGCCCCTCCGGGTCCTCCTACGAGTCGCCCGACCCCTGAGCCCTGTCCATTTTCAACAGACCTGATCCCAAGGCCCAGACGTAAGTACCACTCCCCAAAATTCGACTCCTTCACGGTCAACAAATGCGCGAGCGATAAAACGTTGCCATAGAAACTTACTAAGAGTTTTCCAGCATTTCACAGAAATTGAAAGTGGTCATCGGTCTCTTTATAGTGACCGCCTGTCCAAAGAGGTTAAAACACTTATAAGGCCGAGACCTCCAAATTTTCTACCGCCACTGTTGAATCAGCAGTAACCAGCAAGAGCAGACTAGAAATCGTATCTATAACCTAACGGGATTCACTGTGTTTCCATTCAGCTGATCTAATCTATACAGTATATACAATAGCGTTCGATGTGGTTCTACTATACAAGGACAAGTATAGCATGACTGAATGCGAGAGATGGCAGCTGCATTATCGCTCGAAAAGAACAGAGAGAGAACATTTCGAAGAAGAAGTGACTTTCCACTTGACCATCTAACCGTCTAAGCGCAGCGAACGCTTTCACTGCACTGGTCCACTGGTTCCGAATCGAATGAAATTATGTCATCCGCCATCATAGTCAATGAAACTGTACGACGATCCTCGAAGATATTGATGTGGGTGGGCGGGGGGAGGAGGACCGGAGGGGGAAATCTGATCGCCGCTCCAATCCATTTGTATCCACGAGGGGGAATTCCCCGAGCAATATCTTCCATTTTGTCGGTCGCATCGACTGCCATGGGACGGTCCATGAATGTCTGGCGGTTAAAAAGACCGCGGACGGAGTCTCTGCCCCCTCCGCCGTTATCAACGAAAAATCCGTTCACTTGAAATGCCTTCTGTATCGGCGACTAAATCGCGCCAAGACGTGCGGTTTGTTCGCTCTTCGGGCAGAATAAAAACTGCAAACCGCACGGAGTGAAAGATCAAAAGCAGGGCCTACGTGATAACAGAAAAAGTACGCTGCTTGTTAGCTAAAGGATGCAAGTTCTACTCTTGACGCTTTACACTCGAGTTGTAATTGAGGTGTAAAATACACAGGACTTACTGCAGTGTCGTAATGCATGATATGTAATGATATAAGAATAGATTAGATCATCGATGTCAAAAGTGTGTGGGTCTATTTTCCCTGGGAAGCCGAGGGATTTCTTCCAGGGGAGACGTGAATTATTAATACAAATTAATCATAATTTTCTTTTTCCTGTTTTTGCTTTTTAAAACCGTTGGGTCTTTGGTACCAATAATCGATAATGAGGGACATCAACTAAATGATGAAGAAGAAGAAGAAGAAGAAGAAGGAGGAGAAGAAGAAGAGGTACAAGAAGCAGAAGAAGAAGAAGAAGAAGAAGAAGAAGAAGAAGAAGAAAAGATAAGATGGCGCTTAATAGAGCTGGTTTCTTTTATTACAGGTTTTATAGACCACAGAAATATTATAAAATTGCTAACCTGTTTGAAATTGGACAATGCTAGTGCTACAGTAGGCTATAGATATGCAAAAATTCAGAAGAGTGATGAAACGAATTAAAACCACATATTCGTGTGTGCCCATCTTTGCTGTGCCAAACCGTACTAGAATTGTCAATATATTCCGCCTCAATTTTGTACTACACCCTAACGCTATTGCTATTGACTGTACGAGAACGAAGGAATCAACTATATGAAGAAGAAGAAGAAGAAGAAGAAGAAGAAGAATATATATGTATATCAATGAGACAGTGGCGATGTATCATACTACTACTACTACTAATAATAATAATAATTCAGAATGAAAGTCGTCTAGGGCAGTAGGCCTACGAAACACCGTTAACCCCTTATATGGGGACCCCGGATATATCGGTCCATTTTACATTGAGTTACAGTTAAATACACAGTTAAAGGGTTAAGGGAAAAAACGCACTGCGCCGGAAAAAGGAGCACTGCGCCTTAAGCATGGAGAACTACTACTACGACCACTTCTAGCACTACTACTATTATTACATCAACAACTGCAACTACTACTACTACTACTACTACTACTACTACTACTACTACTACTACTACTACTACTACTACTACTACTACTACTACTACTACTACTACTACTACTACTACTACTATTACTACTACTACTACTACTACTACTACTACTACTACTACTACTACTACTAATAATAATAATTCAGAATGAAAGTAGTCTCCGCATTCAGAAGGCTTTATCCATGACCGCCCTCGCTATTCCATTATGCTAATAATGCGTAGGATTTGTGCAAGATCAAGCCATTTTTGACAGTTATTTCGTCCTGTTAAAGATCGTAACCCTAACCCCAAGAAGAAGAAGAAGAGGAAGAAGAAGATATATATATATATATATATATATATATATATATATATCAACGAGACAGTGGCGATGAGAAACTATAGGCCTATGAAAGCTATAGGCCCATCTCTTTCTCCCGCTCTCAGTTTCTCTACCCCCTATCTCTCTCTCTCTCTCTCTAACTATGTCTCTCTCTCTCTCTCTCTCTCTCTCTCTCTCTCTCTCTAACTATGTCTCTCTCTCTCTCTCTCTCTCTCTCTCTCTCGAATCGACAATAGGGGCCGTCCAATTACGTATGTACGCAAAAAATTCACATTTTGAGCGGAGATATAGACGCTTTATGCTCAGATTAGAAAAAGAAGAAGAAGAAGAAGAACAAAAGAAGAAGAAGAAGAAGAAGAAGTGCCATTTCAAATGACATTATACAAAGTCTTTCAGAAATCTATTCTATGTCAAATGGCTAAAAAATCAATCGAGAGATAAGATGACGTTTAAGAGAACTGGTTTCTTTTATTACAGGTTTAATAGACCACAGAAATATTATAGAATTGACACGCTGTTTGTGCCACAGTTGCTATAGATATGCAAAAATTCAGAAGAGTGACTCTCTCTCTCTCCCTCTCCCTCTCTCTCTCTATATATATATATATAAATATATGTATACATTTAAATTTAAATATAAATTTAAATTTATATTTATATTTATATTTAAGAGCTATAGGCCTATCTATTTCTCCCGCTCTGTCTGTCTGTCTGTCTGTCTGTCTGTCTGTTTGGGCTACAGTAGGCTATAGATATGCAAAAATTCAGAAGAGTGATGAACCAAATTAAAACCACATATTCTTGTGTCCCCATCTTTGCTGTGTCAAACCATACTAGAATTGTCATCATATTCTGTCTCAATTTTGTTCTAGAAGAAGAAGAAGAAGAAGAAGAAGAAGATGATGAAGAAGTGCCATTTGAAATGACACTATACAAAGTCTTTCAGAAATCTATTCTATGTCAAATGGCTAAAAAATCAATCGAGAGATAAGATGATGGCTAAAAAATCAATCGAGAGATAAGATGATGCTTAAGAGAACTGGTTTCTTTTATTACAGGTTTTATAGACCACAAAAATACTATAAATTGATACCCTGTTTGAAATTGGACAATGCAAGGAC
>CM030869.1:11825739-11830739 GCA_018105865.1 Metaphire vulgaris | reverse complement strand
CAGTAGCTATAGATATGCAAAAATTCAGAAGAGTGACACACTCTCTCTCTCCCTCTCCCTCTCTCTCTCTCTCTCTCTCTCTCTCTGTCAGTCTGTCTCTCTCTCTCTCTCTCTCTCTCTCTCTCTATATATATATATATATATATATATATATATATATATATATATATATATATATATACACACACACATTTTTAAATTTAAATATAAATTTAAATTTAAATTTATATTTAAGAGCTATAGGCCTATCTATTTCTCCCGCGCTGTCTGTCTGTCTGTTAGTCTGTCTGTCTCTCTGTCGGTTTGGGCTACAGTAGGCTATAGATATGCAAAAATTCAGAAGGGTGATGAAACGAATTAAAACCACATATTCTTTTGTCCCCATCTTTGCTGTGTCAAACCGTACTAGACTTGTCATCATATTCTGTCTCAATTTTGTTCTAGAAGAAGAAGAAGAAGAAGAAGAAGAAGAAGAAGAAGAAGAAGAGCCATTTGAAATGACACTATACAAAGTCTTTCAGAAATATATTCTGTGTCAAATGTCTAAAAATCAAACGAGAGATAAAGGTTGATGCTCGATGCTTAGAGAACACTGTTTTTTTATTACAGGTTTTATAGACCACAAAAATACTATAAAATTGATACCCTGTTTGAAATTGGACAATGCTATTTTCCCTGGACTAGTGCTACAGTAGGATAAAGATATGCAAAAATTCAGAAGAGTGATGAAACCAAATTAAAACCACATATTCTTGTGTCCCCATCTTTGCTGTGTCAAACCGTACTAGAATTGTCATCATATTCTGTCTCAATTTTTTTCTAGAGCTTTCGAATTGACAAAATGCACGAAAAATAATGAGCCATTTGAAATGACACTATACAAAGTCGATCAGCAATCTATTCTCTGTCAAATGGCTAAAAAATCAATCCATAGATAAGATGACGATTAAGAGAACTGGTTTCTTTTATTACAGGTTTAATAGACCACAGAAATATTATAGAATTGATACCCTGTTTGTGCCACAGTAGCTATAGATATGCAAAAATTCAGAAGAGTGACATACTCTCTCTCCCTCTCCCTCTCTCTCTCTGTCTGTCTGTCTGTCTGTCTCTCTCTCTCTCTCTCTCTCTCTCTCTATATATATATATATATATATATATAAATATAAATTATTTAAATTTAAATTTAAATTTAAATTTATATTTAAGAGCTATAGGCCTATCTATTTCTCCCGCGCTGTCTGTCTGTCTGTTAGTCTGTCTGTCTCTCTGTCGGTTTGGGCTACAGTAGGCTATAGATATGCAAAAATTCAGAAGAGTGATGAAACGAATTAAAACCACATATTCTTGTGTCCCCATCTTTGCTGTGTCAAACCGTACTAGAATTGTCATCATATTCTGTCTCAATTTTGTTCTAGAAGAAGAAGAAGAAGAAGAAGAAGAAGAAGAAGAAGAAGAAGAAGAAGAAGAAGAAGAAGAAGAGCCATTTGAAATGACAAAGTCTTTCAGAAATATATTCTGTGTAAAATGTCTAAAAAATCAATCGAGAGATAAGGTGATGCTTAGGAGAACTGGTTTCTTTTATTACAGGTTTTATAGACCACAAAAATACTATAAAATTGATACCCTGTTTGTGCAAATTGGATATGCATGCAAGGACTAGTGCTACAGTAGGATATAGATATGCAAAAATTCAGAAGAGTGATCAAACTCTTAGAACCCACATATCTCTGTAAATTTGTCTATATGTTATATTATGAATTTAAATTTAAATTTAAATTTAAATTTAGTCTATATTTAATTTAAGAGCTATAGGCCTATCTATTTTTCACCAGTCTGTTACACTGAAGTCTGTTTGTATAGGCTATAGATATGCAAAAATTGTGTAACGTTATGATTAATTTAATTAAAACCACATAAATTGTTACCCATCTTTTTTGTAACCTATAGTGTATAGAATTGTCAAATCAGAAAATAGCAGTGAAAAGAAATAATAATCAATAATAAATAAGCCTGAGGTCCCATAGAAATAATACATAGATGATAATTACCCAAAATCAATTTAGAGAAACAAAGAAACAAAATCAATCTCTGTATATGACAAAAACGTTTAAGACCAAGTTTAATAGAACCATATTAAATTTGATATGAGTTTAAACAGTAGCTTTATGCAAAATTCAGAAGCTGACTTTCTCTCTCTCCCTCCCTAGCCCTCTCTACAGATTTATGCATATGCAACATTTAATATAAATAAATATAACCCTTATTTTTAAGAGCTATAGGTCAAATTTAAACTTAATCTTTGTCTTTGTCTGTTGTCTTTGTCTGTTTTTTATATTGTATGCTATTACACTATATCCAAAAATTAAAAAATTTGATGAACCAAATTAAAACCAAGTTTTCTTGTGTCCCCATCTTTATGGTGTCAAACTTTAGAAATGTTAATGTAATATTCTGTCTCAATTTTTCTAGAAGAAATTTAAAGAAAATTTGGGGTTAACTTATTTGAAGTTTTCCCAAAGTCTGTTTAAATCTATTCTGTGCATGGTTTCAAAAACACCTGGTTCTGTTTTGAGTACAAATCAATTGGTTTTAAGATTACACCAAGAGATGGTTTCTGAATTACCATTACAGGTTTGGTGTAACGTTAATATTATAGAATTGACATTTGTTTGTGTGCACAGTATTCTTGTATAGATCTGCAAAAATTCAAAAGAGTGACTCTCTCTCATCATATTCTGTCTCAAAATATTTTCTATAGCTATATAAATGACAAAATATGAACGAAAAATAAATTTAAATTTAAAATGAAATTTATTATAAAGTTTTATCAGCAATCTATCTATTTCTAAAATCGTTATCTGTCTGTCTGTCTGTCTGTCTGTCTGTCTTTGTTTGGGCTACAGTAGCGTTATAGATATGCAAAAATTCAGAAGAGTGATGAACCAAATTAAAACCACATATTCTTGTGTCCCCATCTTTGCTGTGTCAAACCCTAATAGAATTGTCATCATATTCTGTCTCAATTTTTTTCTAGAAGAAGAAGAAGAAGAAGAAGAAGATTTGAAATGACACTATACAAAGTCTTTCAGAAATCTATTCTCTGTCAAATGGCTAAAAATCAATCGAGAGATAAGATGACGATTAAGAGAACTGGTTTCTTTTATTACAGGTTTAATAGACCACAGAAATATTATAGAATTGATACCCTGTTTGTGCCACAGTAGCTATAGATATGCAAAAATTCAGAAGAGTGACTCTCTCTCTCTCCCTCCCTCCCTCTCTCTCTCTCTCTCTCTCTATATATATATATATATATATATATATATATATATATATATATATATATATATATATATATAATATATAAATATTTTTTAAATTTAAATATAAATTTATTTAAATTTATATCTAAGAGCTATAGGCCTATCTATTTCTCCCTGTCTGTCTGTCTGTCTGTCTGTTTGGGCTACAGTAGGCTATAGATATGCAAAAATTCAGAAGAGTGATGAAACAAATTAAAACCACATATTCTTGTGTCCCCATCTTTGCTGTGTCAAACCGTAATAGAATTGTCATCATATTCTGTCTCAATTTTGTTCTAGAAGAAGAAGAAGAAGAAGAAGAAGAAGAAAAGAAGAATAAGAAGAGCCATTTGAAATGAAACTATACAAAGTCTTTCAGAAATATATTCTCTGTCAAATGTCTAAAAATCAATCGAGAGATAAGATGATGCTTAAGAGAACTGGTTTCTTTTATTACAGGTTTTATAGACCACAAAAATACTATAAATTGATACCCTGTTTGAAATTGATATGCAATGCAAAGGACTAGTGCTACAGTAGGATATAGATATGCAAAAATTCAGAAGAGTGATGAAATTTAAATTAAAACCACATATTCTTGTGTCCACATCTTTGCTGTGTCAAACTATAGTACTAGAATTGTCATCATATTCTGTCTCAATTTTTTTCTAGAGCTTTGAAATGACAAAAAGCAAAAAATAATGAGCCATTTGAAATGACACTATACAAAGTCTTTCAGAAATCTATTCTCTGTCAAATGGCTAAAAATCAATCGAGAGATAAGATGACGTTTAACAGAACTGGTTTCTTTTATTACAGGTTTAATAGACCACAGAAATATTATAGAATTGATACCTGTTTGTGCCACAGTAGCTATAGATATGCAAAAATTCAGAAGAGTGACACACTCTCTCTCTCCTCTCCTCTCTCTCTCTCTCTCTCTCATCTATACTGTCTAAATCTGTCTGTCTGTCTGTCTATCTCTCTCTCTCTCTATCTCTTTTCTCTAAATATATCTATATATATATATATATATATATATATATATTTAAATTTAAATTTAAATATAAATTTAAATTTAAATTTATATTAAGAGCTATAGGCCTATCTATTTCTCCTCGCTGTGTCTGTCTGTCTGTTAGTCTGTCTGTCTCTCTGTCTGTTTGGGCTACAGTAGGCTATAGATATATGCAAAAATTCAGAAGAGTGATGAAACAAATTAAAACCACATATTCTTGTGTCCCCATCTTTGCTGTGTCAAACCGTACTAGAATTGTCATCATATTCTGTCTCAATTTTGTTCTAGAAGAATTTGAAGAAGAAGAAGAAGAAAAAATGAAGAATAAGATGCCATTTGAAATGACACTATACAAAGTCTTTCAGAAATATATTCTGTGTCAAATGTCTAAAAATCAATCGATAGATAAGATGATGCTTAAGAGAACTGGTTTCTTTTAAATTTACAGGTTTTATAGACCACAAAAATACTATAAATTGATACCCTGTTTGTCTGTGGTCTGTGCTGTTTAGTGCTACAGTAGGCTATAGATATGCAAAAATTCAGAAGAGTGATGAACCAAATTAAAACCACATATTCTTGTGTCCCCATCTTTGCTGTGTCAAACCGTACTAGAATTGTCATCATATTCTGTCTCAATTTTGTTCTAGAAGAAGAAGACAAAAGAAGAAAAAGAA
>CM030869.1:11815739-11818239 GCA_018105865.1 Metaphire vulgaris | reverse complement strand
TAAAACCACATATTCTTGTGTCCCCATCTTTGCTGTGTCAAACCGTAATAGAATTGTCATCATATTCTGTCTCAATTTTGTTCTAGAAGAAGAAGAAGAAAGAAGCCATTTGAAATGACATTTGAAATGACAAAGTCTTTCAGAAATCTATTCTGTGTCAAATGGCTAAAAAATCAATCGAGAGATAAGATGATGTTTAAGAGAACTGGTTTCTTTTATTACAGGTTTTATAGACCACAAAATACTAAATATTATAGAATTGACAATGCTGTTTGTGCCACAGTAGCTATAGATATGCAAAAAATTCAGAAGAGTGACTCTAGAACTCTCTCTATATTCTTGTGTCTCTCTCTCTCTCTATATATATATATATTGTCATCATATTTAAATTTTTTTTCTAAATATAAATTTAAATTTATATTTATATTTATAGATTTGAAATGACACTATCTATTTCGATCAGCAAATCTGTCTGTAACATTAAAATCTGTCTGTCTGTCTGTTTGGGCTACTGTCTGTCTGTTTGTTGGATGTGCAAAAAGACTCAGAAGAGTGAAATTCAGAAGAGTGATGAAGTGATGAACCAAAATTAAAACCACATATTCTTGTGTCCCTTTTCTGATTGTGTCAAACCTGGAATTGAATTGTCATCATATTCTGTCTCAATTTTGTTCTAGAAAGAAGAAGAAGAAGAAGAAGAAGAAGAAGAAGAAGAAATGACACTATACAAAGTCTTTCAGAAATCTATTCTATGTCAAATGGCTAAAAATCAATCGAGAGATAAGATGACGTTAAGAGAACTGGTTTCTTTTTATTACAGGTTTAATAGACCACAGAAATATTATAGAATTGATACCCTGTTTGTGCCACAGTAGCTATAGATATGCAAAAATTCAGAAGAGTGACACTCTCTCTCTCTCTCTCTCCTCTCTCTCTCTCTCTCTCTCTCTATATATATATATATATATATATATATATATATATATTATAATATAAATATATAATATATAATATATATATATATTATATATATATACACATATTTAAATTTAAATATAAATTTAAATTTAAATTTATATTAAGAGCTATAGGCCTATCTATTTCTCCCACTCTGTCTGTCTGTCTGTCTGTCTGTCTTTTGGGCTACAGTAGGCTATAGATATGCAAAAATTCAGAAGAGTGATGAACCAAATTAAAACCACATATTCTTGTGTCCCCATCTTTGCTGTGTCAAACCGTAATAGAATTGTCATCATATTCTGTCTCAATTTTTTTCTAGAAGAAGAAGAAGAAGAAGAAGATTTGAAATGACAAGAAGAAGAAGAAGAGCCATTTGAAATGACAAAAAAGTCTTTCAGAAATCTATTCTATGTCAAATGGCTAAAAATCAATCGAGAGATAAGATGACGCTTAAGAGAACTGGTTTCTTTTATTACAGGTTTAATAGACCACAAAAATATTATAGAATTGACACCCTGTTTGTGCCACAGTAGCTATGGATATGCAAAAATTCAGAAGAGTGACTAGTCTCTCTCCCTCTCTCTCTCTCTCTATATATATGCATATATAATATTTAAATTTAAATATAAATTTAAATTTAAATTTATATTTATTTATTTAAAATACCATCATATTCTTGTGTCTGTCTGTCTGTCTGTCTGTCTGTCTTGTCTGTCTGTTTGGGCTACAGTAGGCTATAGATATGCAAAAATTCAGAAGAGTGATGAACCAAATTAAAACCACATATTCTTGTGTCCCCATCTTTGCTGTGTCAAACCCTAATAGAATTGTCATCATATTCTGTCTCAATTTTTTTCTAGAAGAAGAAGAAGAAGAAGAAAAAGAAGAAGTGCATTTGAAATGACACTATACAAAGTCTTTCAGAAATCTATTCTATGTCAAATGGCTAAAAATCAAATCGAGAGATAAGATGAAGAACTGGTTTCTTTTATTACAGGTTTAATAGACCACAGAAATATTATAGAATTGATACCCTGTTTGTTTACAGTAGCTATAGATATGCAAAAATTCAGAAGAGTGACACACTCTCTCTCTCCCTCTCCTCTCCTCTCTCTCTCTCTCTCAAAAATCTCTCTCTCTGTCTGTCTCTCTGTCTCTCTCTCTCTCTCTCTCTCTCTCTCTCTCTCTCTCTATATATATATATATATATATATATATATATATATATATATAATATTTAAATTTAAATTTAAATTTAAATTTAAATTTAAATTTATATTTAAGAGCTATAGGCCTATCTATTTCTCCCCTGCTGTCTGTCTGTCTGTCTGTCTGTCTGTCTGTCTGTTTGGGCTACAGTAGGCTATAGATATGCAAAAATTCAGAAGAGTGATGAACCAAATTAAAACCACATATTCTTGTGTCCCCATCTTTGCTGTGTCAAACCGTAATAGAATTGTCATCATATTCTGTCTCAATTTTGTTCTAGAAGAAGAAGAAGAAGAAGATTTGAAATGACACACTATACAAAGTCTTTCAG
>CM030869.1:11808239-11810739 GCA_018105865.1 Metaphire vulgaris | reverse complement strand
GAGAACTGGTTTCTTTTATTACAGGTTTAATAGACCACAGAAATATTATAGAATTGACATGCTGTTTGTGCCACAGTAGCTATAGATATGCAAAAATTCAGAAGAGTGATGAACCAAATTAAAACCACATATTCTTGTGTCCCCATCTTTGCTGTGTCAAACCCTAATAGAATTGTCATCATATTCTGTCTCAATTTTTATTCTAGAAGAAGAAGAAGAAGAAGAAGAAGAAGAAATTTGAATGACACTATACAAAGTCTTTCAGTCTGTTTGTCTGTCTATTCTGTCAAATTTAAAAAATCAATCGAGAGATAAGATGATGCAAAAATAAGAAAACTGGTTTCTTTTATTACAGGTTTAAACCACAGAAATCTTATAGAATTGATACTTTGTTTGTGCCAAAGTAGCTATAGATATGCAAAAATTCAGAAGAGTGACTCTCTCTCTCTCCCCCTCCTTTTCTTCTCTCTCTCTCTCTCTAGCTATAGATATGTCTCTCTCTCAGAAATGACTCTCTCTCTCTCTCTCTCTCTCTATATATATATATATATATATATATATATATATATAATTTAAATTTAAATTTAAATAAATAAAAATTTAAATTTAATTTATATTTAAGAGCTATAGGCCTATCTATTTTTCCCTCTCTGTCTGTCTGTCTGTTAGTCTGTCTGTCTGTTTTTGGGCTACAGTAGGCTATAGATATGCAAAAATTCAGAAGAGTGATGAACCAAATTAAAACCACATATTCTTGTGTCCCCATCTTTGCTGTGTCAAACCGTAATAGAATTGTCATCATATTCTGTCTCAATTTTGTTCTAGAAGAAGAAGAAGAAGAAGTGCCATTTGAAATGACACTATACAAAGTCTTTCAGAAATCTATTCTATGTCAAATGGCTAAAAAATCAATCGAGAGATAAGGTGATGCTTAGGAGAACTGGTTTCTTTTATTACAGGTTTTATAGACCACAAAAATACTATAAAATTGATACCCTGTTTCAAATTGGACAATGCAAGGACTAGTGCTAAATTTATATTTATATTTAAGTAGGCCTATCTATTTTTCCCTCTGTCTGTCTGTCTGTCTGTCTGTGTTCTGTTGTTTGGGCTACAGTAGGCTAGAGATATGCAAAAATTCAGAAGAGTGATGAACCAAATTAAAACCACATATTCTTGTGTCCCCATCTTTGCTGTGTCAAACCGTAATAGAATTGTCATCATATTCTGTCTCAATTTTGTTCTAGAAGAAGAAGAAGAAGTGCCATTTGAAATGACACTATACAAAGTCTTTCAGAAATCTATTCTGTCAAATGGCTAAAAAATCAATCGAGAGATAAGATGACGTTTAAGAGAACTGGTTTCTTTTATTACATTTTTAATAGACCACAGAAATATTATAGAATTGACATGCTGTTTGTGCCACAGTAGCTATAGATATGCAAAAATTCAGAAGAGTGACTCTCTCTCTCTCTCCTCTCTCTCTCTCTATATATATATATATATATATATATATATTAAATTTAAATATTAAATTAAATAAATTTATATTTATATTTAAGAGCTATATAGATCTATTTCTCCCGAGCTCTGTTGTCTGTCTGTCTGTCTGTCTGTCTGTCTGTCTGTCTGTCTGTTTGGGCTACAGTAGGCTATAGATATGCAAAAATTCAGAAGAGTGATGAACCAAATTAAAACCACATATTCTTGTGTCCCCATCTTTGCTGTGTCAAACCGTAATAGAATTGTCATCATATTCTGTCTCAATTTTGTTCTAGAAGAAGAAGAAGAAGAAGAAGAAGAAGAAGAAGAAGAAGCATTTGAAATGACACTACAAAAGTCTTTCAGAAATCTATTCTATGTCAAATGGCTAAAAAATCAATCGAGAGATAAGATGACGTTTAAGAGAACTGGTTTCTTTTATTACAGGTTTAATAGACCACAGAAATATTATAGAATTGACATGCTGTTTGTGCCACAGTAGCTATAGATATGCAAAAATTCAGAAGAGTGACTCTCTCTCTCTCTCTCTCTCTCTCTCTCTCTATATATATATATATGTATATGTATACATTTAAATTTAAATATAAATTTAAATTTATATTTATATTTAAGAGCTATAGGCCTATCTATTTTTCCCGCTCTGTCTGTCTGTCTGTCTGTCTGTCTGTCTGTCTGTCTGTCTGTCTGTCTGTCTGTCTGTTTGGGCTACAGTAGGCTATAGATATGCAAAAATTCAGAAGAGTGATGAACCAAATTAAAACCACATATTCTTGTGTCCCCATCTTTGCTGTGTCAAACCCTAATAGAATTGTCATCATATTCTGTCTCAATTTTGTTCTAGAAGAAGAAGAAGAAGAAGAAGAAGTGCCATTTGAAATGACACTATACAAAGTCTTTCAGAAATCTATTCTATGTCAAATGGCTAAAAAATCAATCGAGAGATAAGGTGATGCTTAGGAGAACTGGTTTCTTTTATTACAGGTTTTATAGACCACAG
>CM030869.1:11787007-11799507 GCA_018105865.1 Metaphire vulgaris | reverse complement strand
TATATTTATATTTATATTTATATTTATATTTATATTTTATATTTATATTTATATTTATATTTATATTTATATTTATATTTATATATTTATATTTATATTTATATTTATATTTATATTTATATTTATATTTATATTTATATATTATTTTATATTTATATTTTTATTTATATTTATATTTTTATATTTATATTTATATTTATATTTATATTTATATTTATATTTATATAAATATATTATATATATTTATATTTATTTATATTTATATTTATATTTATATTTATATTTATATTTATATTTTTATTTATATTTATATTTATATTTATATTTATATTTTTATATTTATATTTATATTTATATTTATTATATTTTATATTTATATTTATATTTATATATATTTATATTTATATTTATATTTATATTTATATTTATATTTATATTTATATTTATATTTATATTTATATTTATATTTATATTTATATTTATATTTATATTTATATTTATATTTATATTTATATTTATATTTATATTTATATTTATATATATATTTATATTTATATTTATATTTAAATATTTATATTTATATTTATATTTATATTTATATTTATATTTATATTTATATTTATATTTTTATATTTATATTTATATTTATATTTATATTTATATTTATTTATATTTATATTTATATTTATATTTATATTTATATTTATATTTATATTTATATATATATTTATATTTATATTTATATTTATATTTATATTTATATTTATATTTATATTTATATATTTATATTTATATTTATATATTTATATATATTTATTTTATATTTATATTTATATTTATATTTATATTTATATTTATATTTATATTTATATATTATATTTATATAAATATTTATATTTATATTTATTTATATATATTTTTATATTTATATTTATATTTATATTTATATTTATATTTATATTTATATTTATATTTATATTTATATTTATATTTAAATTTATATTTATATTTATATTTATATTTATATTTATATTTATATTTATATTTATATTTATATTTATTATATTTTATATTTATTTATATTTATATTTATTATATTTATATTTATATATATTTATATTTATATTTATATTTATATTTATATTTATATTTATATTTATATTTATATTTATATTTATATTTATATTTATATTTATATTTATATTTATTTTTATATTTATATTTATATTTTATATTTATATTTATATTTATATTTATATTTATATTTATATTTATATTTATATTTATATTTATATTTATATATATATATATATTTATATATATTTATATATATATATTTATATTTATATTTATATTTATATTTATATTTATATTTATATTTATATTTATATTTATATTTATATTTATATTTATATTTATATTTATTATATATATTTATATTTATATTTATATTTATATTTATTATATTTATATTTATATTTATATTTATATTTATATTTATATTTATATATTATATTTATATTTATATTTATATTTATATTTATATTTATATTTATATATTTATATTTATATTTATATATATATATTTATATTTATATTTATATTTATATTTATATTTATATATATATATTTATATTTATATTTATATATTTATTTTTATTTTTATATTTATTTATTTATATTTATATTTTATATTTATATTTATATTTATATTTATATTTATATTTATATTTATATTTTATATTTATATTTATATTTATATTTATATTTATATTTATATTTATATTTATATTTATATTTATATATTTATATTTATATTTATATTTATATATATTTTTATATTTATATTATTATATTTATTTATTTATATTTATATTTATATTTATATTTATATATTTATATTTATATTTATATTTATATTTATATTTATATTTATATTTATATTTATATTTATATTTATATTTATATTTATATTTATATTTATATTTATATTTATATTTATATTTATATTTATATTTATATTTATATTTATATTTATATTTATATTTATATTTATATTTTTATTTATATTTATATTTATATTTATATTTATTTATATTTATATTTATATATTTATATTTATATTTTATATTTATATTTATATTTATATTTATATTTATTATTTTTATTTATATATTTATATTTATATTTATATTTATATTTATATTTATATTTATATTTATATTTATATTTATATTTATATTTATATTTTTATATTTATATTTATATTTATATTTATATTTATATTTATATTTATATTTATATTTATATTTATATTTATATTTATATTTTATATTTATATTTATATTTATATTTATTTATATTTATATTTATATTTTATATTTATATTTATATTTATATTTATATTTATATTTATATTTATATTTATATTTATATTTATATTTATATTTATATTTATATTTATATTTATATTTATATTTATATTTATATATTTATATTTATATTTAAATATTTTTATTTATTATTTTTATTTATATTTATATTTATTTATATTTATATTTTTATTTAAATATATATTTATTTTATATTTATATTTATATTTATATTTATATTTATATTTATATTTATATTTATATTTATATTTATATTTATATTTATATTTTTATATTTATATTTATATTTATATTTATATTTATATTTATATTTATATTTATATTTATATTTATATTTATATTTATATTTATATTTTATATTTATATTTTATTTATATTTATATTTATATTTATTTATATTTATATTTATATTTATATTTTATATTTATATATATATTTTATATTTATATTTTTATTTATATTTATATTTATATTTATATATATATTTATATTTATATTTATATTTATATTTATATTTATATTTATATTTTATTTTTATATTTATATTTATATTTATATTTATATTTATATTTTATATTATATTTATTTTATATTTATATTTATATTTATATTTATATTTATATATTTATTTATATTTATATTTATTTATTTATATTTTATATTTATATTTATATTTATATTTATATTTATATTTATATTTATATTTATATTTAAATATTTATATTTATATTTATATTTATATTTATATTTATATTTTTATATTTATATTTATATTTATATTTATATTTATTTTATATTTATATTTATATTTATATTTATATTTATATTTATATTTATATTTATATTTATATTTATATTTATATTTATATTTATATTTATATTTATATTTATATTTATATTTATATTTATATTTATATTTATATTTATATTTATATTTATATTTATATTTATATTTATATTTATATTTATATATTTATATTTATATTTATATTTATATTTATATTTATATTTATATTTATATTTATATTTATATTTATTTATATTTATATTTATATTTATATTTATATTTATATTTATATTTATTTTTATATTATATTTATATTTATATATATATTTATATTTATATTTATATTTATATTTATATTTATATTTATATTTATATTTATATTTATATTTATATTTATATTTATATTTTATATTTATATTTATATTTATATTTATATTTATATTTATATTTATATTTATATTTATATTTATATTTATATTTATATTTATATTTATATTTATTTTATATTTATATTTATATTTATATTTAAATATAAATTTTTATATTTATATTTATATTTATATTTATATTTATATTTATATTTATATTTATATATATTTATTTTATATTTATATTTATATTTATATTTATATTTATATTTATATTTATATTTATATTTATATTTATATTTATATTTATATTTATATTTATATTTATATTTATATTTATATTTATATTTATTTATTTATATTTATATTTATATTTATATTTATATTTATATTTATATTTATATTTATATTTTTATATTTATATTTATATTTATATTTATATTTATATTTATATTTATATTTATATATTTATATTTTATATTTATATTTATATTTATATTTATATTTATATTTATATTTATATTTATATTTATATTTATATTTATATTTATATTTATATTTATATTTATATTTATATTTATATTTATATTTATATTTATATTTATATTTATATTATATTTATTTTTATATTTATTTATATTTATATTTATTTTTTTATATTTATATTTATATTTATATTTATATTTATATTTATATTTATATTTATATTTATATTTATTTTTATATTTATATTTATATTTTATTTATATATTTATATTTATATTTATATTTATATTTATATTTATATTTATATTTTATATTTATATTTATATTTATATTTATATTTATATATATATATTTATTTATATTTATATTTATATTTATATTTATATTTATATTTATATTTATATTTATATTTATATTTATATTTATATTTATATTTATATTTAAATTTTATATTTATATTTATATTTATATTTATATTTATATTTATATTTATATTTATATTTATATTTATATTTATTTATTTATATTTATATTTATATTTATATTTATATTTATATATATTTATATTTATATTTATATTTATATTTATATTTTATATTTATATTTATATTTATATTTATATTTATATTTATATTTATTTATATTTATATTTATATTTATATTTATATTTATATTTATATTTATATTTATATTTATATTTATATTTATTTAATATTTATATTTATATTTATATTTATATTTATATTTATATTTATATTTATATTTATATTTATATTTATATTTTATATTTATATTTATATTTATATTTATATTTATATTTATATTTATATTTATATTTATATTTATATTTTATTTATATTTATATTTATATTTATATTTATATTTATATATTTTATATTTATATTTATATTTATATTTATATTTATATTTATATTTATATATTTATATTTATATTTATATTTATATTTATATTTATTATATTTATATTTATATTTATATTTATATTTATATTTATATTTATATTTATATTTATATTTATATTTATATTTATATTTATATTTATATTTTATATTTATTATTTATATATATATTTATATTTATATTTATATTTATATTTATATTTATATTTATATTTATATTTATATTTTATTTATATTTATATTTATATTTATATTTATATTTATATTTATATATTTATATTTATATTTATATTTATATTTATATATATTTTATATTTATATTTATATTTATATTATATTTATATTTATATTTATATTTATATTTATATTTTATTTATATTTATATTTATATTTATATTTATATTTATATTTATATTTATATTTATTTATATTTATATTTATATATTTTATATATATTTTTATATTTATATTTATATTTATATTTATATTTATTTATATTTATATTTATATTTATATTTATATTTATATTTATATTTATATTTATATATTTTATATTTATATTTATATTTATATTTATATTTATATATATTTATATTTATATTTATATATATTTATATTTATATTTATATTTATATTTTATATTTATATTTATATTTTTATATTTATATTTATATTTATATTTATATTTATATTTATATTAAATATTTATATTTATATTTATATTTATATTTATATTTATATTTATATTTATATTTTTATTTTTATATTTATATTTATATTTATATTTATATTTATATTTATATTTATATTTATATTTATATTTATATTTATATTTATATTTATATATAAATATATTTATATTTATATTTATATTTATATTTATATTAAATATTTATATTTATTTATTTATATTTATATTTATATTTATATTTATATTTATATATTTATATTTATATTTATTTTATTTATATTTATTTTATATTTATATTTATATTTATATTTATATTTATATATATTTATATTTATATTTATATTTATATATTTATATTTATATTTATATTTATATTTATATTTATATTTATATTTATATTTATATTTATATTTATATTTATATTTATATTTTATATTTATATTTATATTTATATATTTATATTTATATTTATATTTATATTTATATTTATTTTTATTTATATTTATTTATATATTATTTATATTTATATTTATATTTATATATTTATTTATATTTATATTTATATATATTTTATATTTATATTTATATTTATATTTATATTTATATTTATATTTATATTTATATTTATATTTATATTTATATTTATATTTATATTTATATTATATTTATATATTATTTATATTTATATTTATATATTTATATTTTATATTTATATTTATATTTATATTTATATTTATATTTAAATTTATATTTATATTTATTTATATTTATATTTATATTTATATTTATATTTATTTATATTTATATTTATATTTATATTTATATTTATATTTATATTTATATTTTTATATTTTTATATTTATATTTATATTTTTATATTTATATATATTTATATTTATATTTATATTTATATTTATATTTATATTTATATTTATATTTATATTTATATTTATTTTATATTTATATTTATATAAATATAAATTTATATTTATATTTATATATATATTTTATATTTATATTTATATTTATATTTATATTTATATATATATATTTATATTTATATTTATATTTATATTTATATTTATTATATTTATATTTATATTTATATTTATATATATTTATTTATATTTTATATTTATTTATATTTATATTTATATATTTATTTTTATTTATATTTATATTTATATTTATTTTATATTTATATTTATATTTATATTTATATTTATATTTATATTTTATATTTATATTTATATTTATATTTATATTTATATTTATATTTTTATTTTTATATTTATATTTATATTTATATTTATATTTTATATTTATATTTATATTTATATTTATATTTTTATATTTATATTTATATTTATATTTATATTTATATTTATATTTATATTTATATTTATATTTATATTTATATTTATTTATATATTTTTATTTTTATATATTTATATTTATATTTATATTTATATTTATATTTATATTTATATTTATATTTATATTTATATTTATATTTATATTTATATTTATATTTATATTTTTATATTTATATTTATATTTATATTTATATTTATATTTAAATATTTATATTTATATTTATATTTATATTTATATTTATATTTATTTATATTTATTTATATTTATATTTATATTTATATTTATATTTTATATTTATATTTATATTTATATTTATATTTATATTTATATTTATATTTATATTTATATTTATATTTATATTTATATTTATATTTATATTTATATTTATATTTATATTTATTTTATATATATTTATATTTATATTTATATTTATATTTATATTTTTATATTTATATTTATATTTATATTTATATTTATATTTATATTTATATTTATATTTATATTTATATTTATATTTATATTTATATTTATATTTATTTATATTTATATTTATATTTATATATATATATTTTATATTTATATTTATATTTATATTTTTATATTTATATTTATATATTTATTTTTATTTATATTTATATTTTTATTTTATATTTATTTTATATTTATATTTATATTTATATTTATATTTATATATTTATTTATATTTATATTTATATTTATATTTAAATTTATATTTTATTTATATTTTATATTTATATTATATATTTATATATATATTTATATTTATATTTATATTTATATTTTATATTTATATTTATATATTTATATTTATATTTATATTTATATTTATATTTATTTTTATATATATATTTATATTTTATATTTATATTTATATTTATATTTATATTTATTTTTATATTTATATTTATATTTATATTTATATTTATATTTATATTTATATTTATATTTATATTTATATTTATATTTATATTTATATTTATATTTATATTTATATTTATATTTATATTTATATTTATATTTATATTATATATATATTTATATTTATATTTATATTTATATTTATATTTATATTTTTATATTTATATTTATATTATTTATATTTATATTTATATTATATATTTTATATTTATATTATATTTATATTTATATTTATATTTATATTTATATTTATATTTATATTTATATTTATATTTATATTTATATTTATATTTATATTTATATTTATATTTATATTTAAATATTTATATTTATATTTATATTTATATTTATATTTATATTTATTATTTATATTTATATTTATATTTATATTTTTATATTTATATTTATATTTATATTTATATTTAATTTATATTTATATTTATATTTATATTTATATTTATATTTTATATTTATATATATTTTTATATTTATATTTATATTTATATTTATTTTATATTTATATTTATATTTATATTTATATTTATATTTATATTTATATTTATTTATTTTATATTTATATTTATATTTTTATATTTATATTTATATTTATATTTATATTTATATTTATATTTATATTTATATTTATATTTATATTTATATTTATATTTATATATATATATATATATATATTTATATTTATTATATTTATATTTATATTTATATTTATATTTATATTTATATTTATATTTTATATTTATATTTATATTTATATTTTTATATTTATATTTATATTTATATTTATTTTTATATTTATATTTATATTTATATTTATATTTATTTATTTATATATTTTATATTTATATTTATATTTTATTTTATTTATATTTATATTTATATTTATATTTATATTTATATTTATATTTATATTTATATTTATATTTTATATTTATATTTATATTTATATTTATATTTAAATTTTTTATATTTATATTATATTTATATTTATATTTATATTTTATATTTATTTATTTTTATATTTATATTTATATTTATATTTATTTATTTATATTTATATTTATATTTATATTTATATTTATATTTATATTTATATTTATATTTATATTTATATTTATATTTATATTTATATTTATATTTATATTTATTTTATATTTATATTTATATTTATATTTATATTTATATTTATATTTATATTTATATTTATATTTATATTTATATTTATATTTATATATATATATTTATATATTTTATATTTATATTTATATTTATATTTATATTTATATTTATATTTATATTTATATATTTATATTTATATTTATATTTATATTATATTTATATTTATATTTATATTTATATTTATATATATATTTTATATTTATATTTATATTTATATTTATATTTATATTTATATTTATATATTTATATTTATATTTATATTTATATTTATATTTATATTTATATTTATATTTATATTTATATTTTTATATTTATATTTATATTTTATATTTATATTTATATTTATATTTATATTTATATTTAAATATAAATTTTTATATTTATATTTATATTTATATTTATATTTATATTTATATTTATATTTATATTTATATTTATATTTTATATTTATATTATTTATATTTATTTATATTTATATTTATATTTATATTTATATTTATATTTATATTTATTTATTTATATTTATATTTATATTTATATTTATATTTATATTTATATTTATATTTATATTTATATTTATATTTATATTTATATTTTTATATTTATATTTATATTTATATATATATATTTATATTTTATATTTATATTTATATTTATATTTTATATTTATATTTATATTTATATTTATATTTATTTTATATTTATATATTTTATATTTAATATTTATATTTATATTTATATTTATATTTATATTTATATTTATATTTATATATTTATATTATATTTATATTTATATTTAATATTTATATTTATATTTTATATTTATATATTTTATATTTATATTTATATTTATATTTATATTTATTTATATTTATATTTATATTTATATTTATATTTATATTTATTTATATTTATATTTATATTTATATTTATATTTATATATTTATATTTATATTTATATTTATATTTATATTTATATTTATATTTTATATTTATATTTATATTTATATTTATATTTATATTTATATATTTATATTTATATTTATATTTATATTTATATTTATATTTATATTTATATATATATATTTATATTTATATTTATATTTATATTTATATATATTTATATTTATATTTATATTTATATTTATATTTATATTTATATTTATATTTATTTTTATTTATTTTTATATTATTTATATTTATATTTATATTTATATTTATTTTTATATTTATATTTATATTTATATTTATATTTATATTTATATTATATTTATATATATTTTATATTATATTTATTTATTTTATATTTATATTTATATTTATATTTATATTTATATTTATATTTTATATTTATATTTATATTTAATTTATATTTATATTTTATATTTATATTTATATTTATATTTATATTTATATTTATATTTAATTTTTATATTTATATTTATATTTATATTTATATTTATATTTATTTATTTTTATATTTTTATTTATATTTATATATATATTTTTATATTTATATTTATATTTATATTTATATTTTTATTTATATTTATATTTATATTTATATTTATATTTATATTTATATTTATATTTATATTTATATTTATATTTATATTTATATTTATATTTATTTATATTTATATTTTATATTTATATTTATATTTATATTTATATTTATATTTATATTTATATTTATATTTATATTTATATTTATATTTATATTTATATTTATATTTATATTTATATTTATATTTATATTTATATTTATATTTATATTTATTTTTATATTTATATTTATATTTATATTTATATTTATATTTATATTTATATTTATATTTATATTTATATTTATATTTATATTTTATATTTATATTTATATTTATATTTATATTTATATTTATATTATATTTATATTTATATTTATATTTATATTTATATTTATATTTATATTTATATTTATATTTTATTTATATTTATATTTATATTTATATTTATATTTATATTTATATTTATTTATATTTATATTTATATTTATATTTATATTTATATTTATATTTATATTTATTTATATTTATATTTATATTTATATTTATATTTATATTTATATTTATATTTATATTTATATTTATATTTATATTTATATTTATATTTATTTATTTATATTTATATTTATATTTTTATTTATATTTATATTTATATTTATATTTATATATATTTATATTTATATTTATATTTATATTTATATTTATATTTATATTTATATTTATATTTATTTTAAATATTTATATTTATATTTATATTATATTTATATTTATATTTATATTTATATTTATATTTATATTTTTATTTATATTTATATTTATATTTATATTTATATTTATATTTTATATTTATATTTATATTTATTTATAAATATTATATTTATATTTTATTTATATTTATATTTATATTTATATTTATATTTATATTTAAATTTATATTTTATTTATATTTATATTTATATTTATATTTATATTTATATTTATATTTATATTTATATTTTATATTTATATTTATATTTATATTTATATTTATATTTATATTTATATTTATATTTATATATTTTTATTTAAATTTATTTATTTTTATATTTATATTTATATTTATATTTATATATATATTTATATTTATATTTATATTTATATTTATATTTATATTTATATTTATATTTATTATTTTTATATTTATATTTATATTTATATTTATATTTATATTTATATTTATATTTATATTTATATTTATATTTATTTATATTTATATTTATTTATATTTATATTTATATTTTATATTTATATTTATATTTATATTTATATTTATATTTATATTTATATTTATATTTATATATTTATATTTATATTTATATTTATATTTATATTTTATATTTATATTTATATTTATATTTATATTTATTATATATATATTATATTTATATTTATATTTATATTTATTTATATTTATATTTATATTTATATTTATATTTATAAATTTATATTTATATTTATATTTATATTTATATTTATATTTATATTTATATTTATATTTATATTTTTATATTTATATTTATATTTATATTTATATTTTATATTTATATTTTTATATTTATATTTATATTTATATTTATATTTATATTTATATTTATATTTATATTTATATTTATATTTATATTTATATTTATATTTATATTTATATTTATATTTATATTTATATTTATATTTATTTAAATATATTATATTTATATTTATATTTATATTTATATTTATATTTATATTTATATTTATATATATTTATTTATATATTATATTTATA
>CM030869.1:11757007-11784507 GCA_018105865.1 Metaphire vulgaris | reverse complement strand
CAGCGAGTCTATTTTGTAGAATGTAACTATCATCCTAAATATTAGTTGAGCAAATACCAGTGATTGCAGTCCATAGACGTATAGGCCTAGAAGGGAGCCTTGTCATGTCCAACTGAAGTAATATTGGAATGGCGGCATCTACACAGAGTCGCTTAATAGCAATTAATAGCAAGTGGTTTTTCGAATATTCTCAATATTATTTTTCTGTTCAACAGGTGCATGGGCGATTCGATTGAATGGGTCTTAGTAGGCCTATTATGTAAAGACAACTGTCAAATGCTTATAAAGTTTCTGTCTGTCTGTCTGTCTGTCTGTCTGTCTGTCTGTCTGTCTGTATGTCTGTCTGTCTGTCTGTCTGTCTGTCTGTCTGTCTGTCTGTCTGTCTGTCTCTCTCTCTCTCTCTCTCTCTCTCTCTCTCAAAAACAATACAAGCGTATTACAAGTTAAGCAACCAATATATTATAAATTATTGGCTCACCCGCTTCTTCTGCACAAATAGATGATGTTCATCATATCCAGATGAAAACGAATTCAGAGAAACCGCAAAAGCAGCGAAGGCCACGAGTCCTTTCCCAGCTCCGGCGCGTCCTGTCTTGCTTCGTCTTGTCTTGCGTTGTCCTCCTGTCTTGCGATGAGCTTAAGGTCCCAGTTGGAATAAGGCGCAGATACGACTCTGTCTTTCTCTCCATCCGACGAAATGAAAGCACTCAGCTAGGGACATCTGACACACTAAGACATTTTCAAGCCGACCGCTATATTATCAATAGTGTCTAGGTGTGTGTGTGTGTGTGTGTGTGTGTGTGTGTGCGTGAGCATTCGCTAGGGCGGCGCACCAAAAAAAAGTGCAAATAGTTTTACGAGCATCCGCTAGAGGCGCGCTAGTTGTAGTTGCAGGGTAAGAAAAATCATACGACGACAATCTGAAATAATTAATTAGAAGCTGATTCGTCACATTTAACTAATTTCTCGTCTTCCATTTTATGTCTGTCCTTGAATGGGGCTTCTGCCTTCACGGTGCAAGTTTTCATAGATACAGCATTTCTTAGCTGGAACTAGTTTCTTTTCGCTGAACGGCCTTGCCTCGGTTATTTCCCCAGGGTAGAGAGGCCGGGAGTCAAGGGTAGGTGGGCCGTAACAGCGGGCCAAGTGAGCGGCTGGCCGGCCCGCCCTCAGACGAGAGCAAGGCTCCGTCGTTCGACCAATCAGAAGGAGAGGCGTTCAAACGACGACACAGATTTGGTTTTTTTGCAAGGGAAGTTTCGAACTTTGGCGGCTGTTGTAGGTTAAAAAAATTCAAAAGCTGAGATTGTCAGATTCAGAGAATGTGCTAGAAACGGAGAGGGGGAGAGGGGGAGTGACAAGCGTGGGCGGTTTAACTGAAGACCGTATCCTCTTCGACTTTGAATTTGTGTGTTGAAAAAGTACATTTAATAGTACTTGCCGAAGTTCGATGGTTAGTATCCTGTTGTGATGTCTTATTAAGAGGTTTAATCACATTATGTGGCAGTATTTGAAGGCAGAATAAAATATAATTGAATTAGATTGGCCTCAGATTAATTATCAGTAGGCCCCTATTGTATTGTATCATTGCGCGCCTGTGCTTAGGTCAGGAATCGAACCATAGACTACCAGTCGTTCGTTGCTCGGAGAATCATCGCTGTAATCTACAGTATCTAATTATATAGCCTAGCTACAATATATTATTATCTAATCGTCCAACATATACAATCTGTGGATAATTTAATGGCAGATTTCGGGATAAAGCCTGTAGAAAAAGTTTGGCAGGCTCTATTATTAAGCTCGTTATACCAATGTGACCTTGCTTTCCTCATTCCCAGCGGTTTCACTGGTTTCAGTGACCGGCGTTCCCAAATCCGGTTCCCAAACTAATAAAAGTTGAGGCCTTTCCTTGTGCCACCTCTCCGAGTCTCTGCCATTTGGGGCCCCATTACATAGGACCCCATCACAAGGGTGGGCTGAGACAACTTGTAGTCACTGAATCGCTGAATAGTCAGATTACTTATTTTGGTAATAATTGCGTGATTCGCGTCTTAGTTCTCTAACATGTTCTCCAATCTGTTTCTAAGGCGTGCATGCAGTTTATCATATGATAATGCTACATAATAATAGCTAATATATCCGGATACTGATGTCAGCAGCTCTTGTGGTTATGAACAGTGGGTATGAGGAGGGGTATATCCGGTTCTATTATATATATATATATATATATATATATATATATATATATATATATATATATATATATATATAGGCATATGCCCAGCCAATTCTTAGGCAATTGTTTATGACGGAGAGCAATTTAAATTTGCGTTATATCATCTGGGTCGTTTTCTGTCTAAAAATCCATCAATAACTGGTTAATTTCCATTTTTCACGGTAGGAGGCCTGTTGCTTCTTTACTCTGGACTTTAATAGCTCTTTGGCAGCACGTATTAGGCCCTATAGTTGTCTCAGAGCGCTTTAATTTTTACGTAGGCGTTATATTACAGAGGCGCCATAGAAGTTGATCGATCGACTGTTATAGTCGTCCGTTGTGTGAAGATGCTGACTTCGTATTTTGTGTGTTGTAGATTTACTCACCGTTCGGTCGTCAGCCTTTGAGTGGACGTGACATGGTATACAAGCACATTTCGGAAGAGGTAGATGGTTGTATGGTATGAGAAGAGTCTTACCACTTATAACGGAGCACCGTACAACCTTCTAACTCTACCGGAGTGTAGCGGTTGCGACGGGCCGAGAAGGAGGACTATAGACGGATCGAATTTTGATCTCTTTAATTAATTTAACATATTATGATCCAGTCTGCGTCCGATTACAGAAGTCAGTTTCAAATGTGAGGTGTACACTTCCAATCTTTCTGGATCATCTCCGCCATGCACTTTGTCCTCACTAATCTCCAATAGGGTCTGTGTATTTCGAGCGCACTTGAATGTAGGCCCCTAATGCATCAATCGACCTACTTTCTTTAGCGCGATCTGAGAAACGCTAGTCCGAGGTTAATTGCTTATATGAAAATGGCAGATGAAGTATTTTATGTAAAACCTAATACAAAAGATCCCAATGGGCCTACAACCGAACCATAACAAGCACACTGGAAAGGCGCTATAGGCATGGGCGTCCACAGAAAGTGTTCCAGGGGGTGCAAAAGAAGGTCTTGTGACGAAAGAAACAAGTAGTTTTACTTTTTCATAACTCCACAATTTTCCAGGGGGGTGCAATTGCACCCCCCTCCGAACGCCCATGGTTATAGGACTTAGAAAAAGTTGCAAAGCGGCAACGTTTTTTTATTACAATGCCGTCACCTGGTGAATGAGTTGAAGAGCTATTCTTAAATTCGCATTTTTTACTTTATTTTTTAAATTGCTTGTGAAGGGATCTTCTAAGCCTCTCCGGTTACAATCAATTGAACCCGATTTCTACGCGATGTGATTCACGTTTTCAATTGAAATTTTTATATTTATTCATTTTCATGCGCTAGATGGCGGCGGAGTTTTAGGTTCGACGTTAACCGGTTAGTAGTCTGTCTGACCGCCACTTCAATGTTCCTATATTGTGCCAAGAAGTCATGCGCTATATAAATTGAACACTTTCGCTTATAAGCATAAACCTACAGTGCAGCGGTGTTTAATTTCCCACCATAGGCCTACTAAAAAGACCGCTGTGGAAGTGTCCATGCCACTGACCAGATGGAGCCACTTAGGCTCTGGCCCTTGACATTTGCCATGCATTGGCCTTTCTGATCCTAATAAGAGCGGAAGTGACGAAATGCCCATTTAAGCAATATACGGGGTGGTCACACTTCAGGCCCTGTAAAAGTATCAGGAGGTATGAATTATTTTTAGTGTTGTCATTTGGAATGACGCATGACAGCATGCGAGTGAAACTGATCGAATTTGGTGCTATCCGAGCTTTTACTCGTCAGTCAAAAGATGTTCAAAAAAATATCTGATAGATTAGTTTTTTGCTTTCTTTTCAAACGGTGCTTTGTATGTGTGTGTGTGTGTGCATTGTCGGGGGGGGGGGGAGGAGGGTATGCGAGGGGCAGCCAAAAAGGTCGCAGGAAACGAAAACCATTTCTCGTTTATTAACGTTAATATTTTGGAGAAAATGACCCCTCTTCTGTATAGACGGCGAACACCAGGGAAGAACATCACCCCTCCCTCCGCATTAGCTGTCTCAGACTGTCCATACTGTCATCCTCTCTCTCTGTCTGTCTGTCTGTCTGTCTGTCTGTCTGTCTCTCTCTCTCTCTCTCTCTCTCTCTCTCTCTCTCTTCGTGTCCTTTCATCTGTCTTCGCTGTCACATTCTCTTTTTGCGTGTTTTTCTTGATTAATGACATCCGCAGAACAAAACAAACGACAGAATAATTCTGCTTTTCAACATAAAAACACCTGTAGCTGTTTCTTATGACTAATCGCTGACTCATGGATATATATATATGCATATATATACATATATATGTGTATATATATATATGTATGTGTATATATATATATAATGAAAGACAGAACTCGTTGGCGTGGGGATATTGTCTCTTTTTGACGCGTAATCCGAGTAAGAGATAATCGTCATCTTCGTGATGTCACTGACCAAAGGTGGACATTCAGGTGGTTGGTTGGGAGGGGTGGAGGTGGTCAGTCGTGCCAAAATACGACCGACCCCCACCTCACCTGGACGAGAACAAAGAAACGAAGCTCGGCAGCGCAGGTGAGGATAGGTGAAGACGCGGTGGGTGGAAGTGGAGGAGAGGGAAATGGAGGGAAATTGGAGATGCAGCGACTGCGGTTGCTAGGCAGCCATTAATCCAACTGGAGGGGGAGCGGAGGATGTCACGTGCCACTGGAGAGGTAGAGGAGCAGGAGTGACGCTGAAATTGGGTGAGTGGTGGAAGAGACTGCATGGAGTCAGATGGAAGACATGGCAGAATTATCAAGACAATTTTTATTGCGCATGACTATGGCGCCAAATGAATTCGTGATTCAGGAATCGAAAATGACAGAGACAAATAAAGAGACAGACGGACGTTTTTTTCCTACCCCTCCCCTTCTTCCCCTTCCCCCATTTTTTCCTCCAGATTTTTAAACGGGAATCTTGAAATTTTTTTAAAGAGGAAAGTTTTCTATCCATGGATGTTTTATTCAGTGGAGGCCTAGGGGCTTAGTGTGGCAGTATGAACGACCAAACTACCGTAAAACGGTGACTCTGAGGTAAGAATTCTAACCGAAAACCTACATGATGACAAGCAATGCATCACTACGCCACATCGCCAGGTCAACAGTTCCACTCACTTTGGTCCAAGGGATTGTTCTGGCCCTCAATACTGCTTTAAGTGCAATGTTCTCATTTAAAATGAGTGATTGAAGAAGACGTGATTGATTGGATGAAGAACTGAAGAAAGCAAATCGGTGCAACATAAGTTTTTATTTATAAAGATACATCGTTTTATGCCATTGTCGTAGACACGGGGGCGCCCCCTCCCGCCCCCAATTCGGGTTGGGACCGGTCGTGGGATCTGCGCTAAACCGTTGAATAGTTGGGGGATGTGGGGTAGAAGTTCAAAGCGTTGGAGATTGAAACGATCACGTTTTTTTCCTTCGCTCGCCAAGACTTTTTCTTGTGAACACCTGAAAATGTCCATATGCCTCCCCCTATTCCGGAATTCTCAATGCGCCACTGTTTTATACTGAGCCTTCGTATTCCATTTGGTTTTATTTTTCTCGGGTTCTAACTCAATCGGCTTCGTGTATTCTCTGAGCGCCTGCAATGAGCAGAATGTCAAAGCACAATCTCCCTCTGACCAATCGGTTGTATTCAACAAAAAATAAATGACCTTTTCGGGAAGCGAAGATCTAGAAAAAACAGACACATTTGGAAAAAACGAAAACAATTTGGAGACAATTAGAAACCAGTTTATCCAACGCATCAGCCTCCTATCAACATTCCCGCTCTTTGTCTGTTTATCTTTCTGTCTGTCTGCCTGCCTGTCTGTCTAGCTGTCTGCGCTCTATCGATTTTTTGGCAGACTTGACAGTATAGTCATCAGTCACGTGGTCGCCTTGGAGAATTTTGTGGAGGATGGCTGTTGGTAGAGGAGAGGCAGGAGAGTAAAGTTATTCGACGCAAAAAATGAAAAGACAAGAGTGAAGAAGAGGCAACGGAGTGAGAGAGTGAAGACGAAGCGTCCAATTAAAGCGATCTGCCTTCAGGCGCTGATGCAGGGCACGGCCAACTGCATTGGCCCAGAAAATTAATACTGAGAGAGGGGGAGAGAGAGGCAGAGAGGGAGAAAGAGAGAGGGGAGAGAGAGTCCTGATGTCATGTGACCTGTGCTCTATTTTGTAAACTCGAATGCATTTACATTGGCACTGGTTATAATCATCGTGCGACAGGGGAGAGAGAGAGAAAGAGAGAGAGAGAGAGAGAGAGAGAGAGAGAGAGAGAGAGAGAGAGAGAGAGTGGATCATGTCACTTCCAGACGCCTGTTCTCTTAATTGGCGGGATTCGAACAGGTAGCTTAACCCCAACAAGGGTTAACGAAGCCAAGTTCTTCTGACCGTTCTATATTAGAATCCCTGGGGGAGCTCCGATGCCTTTTCCGAGTCCCCCTCCCCTAATCCACTCCTCCCCTCGGGTACACCCTACCATACACCCCCACATCCCCACAGCGAATGTCAACCTCACCAGTTCAAAGGTCAAGTTTCGAACCCCGGGAACAATTAATTACCCTTCCCTAATCCTCCGTTCGTTCGATCGGTTTTCACCCAGTAAACGACGTCCCATAAATCACCGCGCCACCCAAGCGCATCCCATAATGCATCGCGCCACCGCTGATGACGTCAGTCGACGCGACAGGTCGTCGTCGTCGTCGTCGGTGCAGCCGACAGTGGCAGCGAAACACCCTCTGACAATCTGTCGAGACTTGGCAGTGCATTGTCGGTGGCCCTGTGATCTGTAGGACATAATGCATCGTCAGAATCCACGTCAGTGGCAGGAGGACCGCTAGATGGCCTCCCTCAGAAGACTCCGTAGAACATCATCAGTTCATCCGGTATATAATGAATATGAAACTGTGGAGATTTACAGCGTACAGTAGAACTTCGTTATAACGTACTCAGAGTGTCTGTAAAATGCAGTGCCTTACATACGACGTAGGCCTATCTTATATATGCGCCACTAAGTGATACATAATGTCATCCGCGTATCACTTTCTGACAATATTCGGTGTGTGTGTGTGTTTACATTTTCATTATTAATCCGAAAAAGAGATTTGCTTTGAATTAAACTCACAACAGAAAACGTTATTATTGAGTAATAATCTTGATTTCTGTTTTCTTTATGATCAGCACCGTGGCTTCTATGGCGACAGAGACACGCCAACACTGAACCAATCTATCGGAGATTGAAGTAGAAGAAGATCTCTCTTAATGTCAAAGGTCGTGGATCTGAGAACGCAGTCGACGGTGTCATTGCCCGTCGACAGGTGGCAGTCGCCTACCTGTACGGCCATTTATCAACCTGTATCTGAAGTGTTGTTCTCGCATCGTTGATTGTCGATTCCGAAGGACAGAGGGCGTTTCAGTGATGCGTGAAATTCCGGAATTAAAGATAACTTTGGCGCCAAATGTCACTGGAGACAGAGTGAGAGAGAGAGAGAGAGAGAGAGAGAGAGAGAGAGAGAGAGAGAGAGAGAGTTTCGGCGCCAAATTCAAATATTGACCATCTTAAAAAAGAATAAATAAACAAAACAGGAAGTTGGATTCGTTCACTGTTTTCCAGATGTCGCCAGCGCTTATTGACTCGGTTTGATTACGTCAACATCCGAGTGTTCCCTCCTCGGGGATATCTATTCTTCGCCGCGCGTTTTCTCGTTCTTGTTTCCCGTTCTTTGATCGCATTCGAGCTTTTCCGCTTTCTGATCGGTTGAGTGGTGGATGAATGAAGGATGAATTAGAGAGTGATGTGGAGAGAGAGAGAGAGAGAGAGAGAGGGTGCGTTTTTACACCAGCAATGTTTATTTTTATAGCGCCGCTTTTCAACAGAATTGGCTTCAATTTCGCATAAGAGGAAAATGGGACGCTCGCACCCGATGCGAAATGCTCGCCTAAGAAACCGAAATTATTTCTGGGAATTAGGGAAATCAAATGCATGTGTTGGTAGAATGGCGACCTGTTCACATTTGCTGACGGCACCTAATGTAAAAAATCATGCGTCGATCGCTCTGTGATTATTGTAAATCCATCTTGCTGTACCCGGTACAATTTACCAGCGTCCACTGGGCGATCGCGTTCTTTCTGCACCGCGCAGATGCAGCCATATGTCTGTCCAGTTGTGTTAAAACGAGGCCGAAAACAGGAGTGTTGACTTATGGATGGACGCACTAGGGGAGGGTGGGGTGGGTTGGGTCAACTGGTCACTACAGAAGCCGATGGCGTTCCAACCGATAATAACAACTGCGACATCCCCGACAACAAAGGTTCAGAGCAATTGAAGACGCCCCGCTGCGTGACCTCTGACCCTTGGCCCTCCCGAAAGAGGGGAGGGATCAGACAGAGAAAATTAAAATTAGTAATAAATTTAATGGATGGCTAATAATAGTCTAACGAAAGACAGACAGACAATAATAGATTTGAAACACAAAATACAAAACTCTATTCGTAGAAAACTCTTATACAAATAACACGGGAGAAAATGTCTGACAATAATCTCTATACGTTCTGCATTCGGTCAAAAACGCCTACAGGCAGTCACAAGCACGCGCAAACAGGTTACACAGGTAATTGTAACTACAGTAGTAACAGTACAGCTAGAGATCGTAAAGAGTGAACATCTCTTACAAAAATACATACAAAATATCATTTTGTCAGACGCAAAAGTTGACACATTTACATTTAAAATCAAATATAAAAATATACTCTATACTCTATATCAAAAAGTACACCATAGAAAATACACATACATCGACGCAAAACTTCACTTGGGCTTTTCTTCAGATGCTCCGACCGATATACATGCTGCACGGACTAATTAAAACTGTGAACAGACATTGCTACGGAATGAACGCTACACTTAGAAACGATGACGCTGGCAAACAAGACGAAATAAATACCTTTATAATCTTTAAAATGTGACTGTCTCAACATTCACAATTGACAATTTAAGACGTTTTAAGCTTAGAAACTGCAAGACAAGCAGTTGCCTAATCAATCCCCCCTCCCCCCCACTCCCAAAGTGCTTTGTTGACTTTTAACAGACAGAATCTGATGAGTATTTTTGAAAATTGAAACTGCAGATTGATTCATGAAGCGCATTTTCTGCTTGGAACAATTACTGGTCACAATGAGATGTTTTGCAGGTTAATTTATACTATAGCGAAACTGTCCATAAAAAAATTCGAGAGACTGAAATTTGTGAAAAAAGCAACTCATGGATAATGGTTTTCCCCAAAAACACTTCACCGCGTCTCCGACTGTCAATGGGGGCGATCGTGCTCGAGGGCTTCTATATAGTTTTTCTCCGTTAATGGCGTCGGAGTTGGAGATTAATTGGTTTTTGTTAACAAAGGAAGTAATTTTTCTCGGCTTTCCTTCGTTGTTTTAACGCGGTATTTGAAACGCAGAGCGATTAATCTGTCACCGGCGAAATAATGGCAACACAAAATGTCAGAGCCTAGCAGTCCCTTCACGCCCCGTCTTTCACCCGCCTCCCCCCACCCCCCAACCCAAAGCACGGCAACAACGGGGTTACGCGGGGTCATCTCCCGCCAATGATTCATGCTCTTAACGGGGCAAAAAATTTCCCCATACGCCTACACCATTCACCATAAATCATCATCCTCCGAAAGTTACAAAACGCGAAGAGGAAAAAACCGGGCAAACACATTGTCCCAAGGGTCCTTGAATAAAGCCAGCGACCCCTCCCCTCCCCGGCTCCTCTCAGTGGAGGAAAAGACAACATCGTTTTCCGCTTCCGGTAATTCATCTCCGGAAAGAACACAGACGAAGCGTCAATTGAGAACTGACGCTGTCTCTGACGTCATCTATGACGTATCGTTACGCTAACAAAGTTGAGCTGAAAAAAGATGAGCATCCGTAGAAAGGCAAGAACTGGCAAAAACTGCAAAATTCAATGCATAGAATGTTACCATGGAAACAGCAGAGATCAGTGGACAAAAATCGTCAAGGGGAATTCGTTTTTTCTCCTAGAGAATAAAATGTCTGAACTGTGTTTTAAGAGATCAAATAAATGATTACCTACTTGATAATCCAACTTAGCGTTCAGCTACAGTGAAGCTCCATTAATACGCAATTGGCTGCAACGCAACCTTAGTTTAAGCCTTAAATTGGACGATTTCCGTGACGTCCGCGCATAAACGGGGTCTCACTGTACGTTTGGGCGGCTGAAGGTCAGGGGTCAGGGCCAACCGAAGTCGATTCCGGTCATTCGGTAGAACTTCCTGTTGTAAGGACGAAAGAATTCTCTTAATCTATTGATGACGTCACGTCTCACCTGTGGATGACTCCTGCCTTTGTTCTTGCCGAGACAGTGGAGCCCCTGGCGACCGGTCGACGCGTCGTAACCGGACTTCCGGCGACGGAGGAGGCACGGGAATCCCTTGGTGCTGCTGAACTGAAAGTCGTGATCCGTGAGAATCCGGCGGAGTCCGAGGAAGTCCTGGACCTTTTCCAGTTCCGTTCCCGGATCTCCGATCAGTCGCTCGCCGCTGACGAAGTGGAGTCTTTCCAGGGGAAAGACCCGCAACCACTTTTCCAGGTAATCGGCGTACAGTCCGAGCTGGAGCGCTCCCCACGCCCTGTTGATCGATGGCGGAGGGGGAGGAGGGCCGGCTAGCCCGGAGGAGGAGGAGGAGGAGGCGTTGGAGAGAAAGGCGAGCTGTTCGAACGGAGGGATGTTGTTGGATCGACGCTTGGCGAGCACCTGAGTGTAGTGAGAGATGGCTCTGGTGACGGGGTCACGCACGACGACGATCAGTCTGGTGGAGTTGGACATCCGGAAGATCCGTTCCGGAACTTCATCCGTCACGAAGTAACTCGGCGTCTTTTCGATCGTCGTCTGGTCCGGACTGGAAAGCGGCATCTGTCGTCTGCGAGAGAAACACAGAAGACCAGCTGCATGGGCGTAGCCAGGGTTCCGGAATATTAGAGGGCCTCAGAGGGGGACACATCGACATTTCGAGTAAAATGTCTCCGGCGAGCAAAAAATCCCACCAGGGCATTAAGTGAGGAACTCTTCTCACACAGTCTCCTTTGCTCTTCCGTTATGCTACCTATACTCCCCCCCCGAATTTCTCAACGGCTCTTCTCAAATTCCACGACAGGTCCAGGCCAGAATAGGGGCGCCCTTCGCCCTCCTCCCTCCTCCCGAGGCTACCACGTGCAGCCAATGCCCTACAGCCTCAAGACACTGGAAAAATTGTGATGACGACAAATGCATTTGAGACAAGAGCATCAAAGACACGAAATCGATAAGACAAACCACATCCAGTTTACTGACAATATGGTCAGGGGCGTAGCCAGGAATTTGATTTGGGGGGGGGGGTTATAATGTGATTGGTGGGTATAACTCTTTAAAAACTTAAAAATCTTTAAAAACACATCAAAAACTTTAAGGTAGACTGATTTGGGAGAGGGTAATATACCGATATACCCCCCGTCGCTACGCCCCTGAATATGGTTACCAACATCTGTTTACATTATACTTAAATAATAAATAGACACCAGTTTCTCACCGTGGCGGCTCTAGGATTTGGCAAGTGGGGGGCCGTTGGGGTGGCAACTTCTAATCATGGGGGCCCAACCATTTGTTGTTTAATGTATGTAGCATTAAGTATAGGGTCCCAACTGGGGGCCACTGGGAGGCCAGGCACTCAATAGGGGCACGGGCCTCCCTGCCCCCCCCCGGTGGAGCCGCCACTGGCTTCTCATATGCACAGCACTTTCTGTAATCGCAAAATATCCAATTTCTGACTGGATATTTATTGCTCGAAATCTGAAGACGACATAGTAATGTCTAATAATTACACGCAGAGACATCGCTTCCAGTTGGCATAATTATGGCGTAACTGATCTGGATTTCTAGACTTCGTGAATGTCTTAATACGAGAAGAAGCAAGATGCCGCAGAAGAACAGAGGACGACGTCCAATCGCTTCCTTAATCGGATCCGAAATCACTTCCCGGATTAGGGTAATTAATCGTTAATCCTCTCTCCTCCTCCTCCTCCTCCTCCTCCTCCTCCCACTCCTCATCCGCTGCCAATGTGTTCAGTGAAGCGTGAACCGCTTGCATCAAGGTAATTCAATCACAGACTATCTATGTAGCCTCTCTCTCTCTCTCTCTCTCTCTCTCTCTCTCTCTCTCTCTCTCTCTCTCTCTCTCTCTCTCCCTGCCATTCGATTCGTACAACAAGAACAGGATCTTCCTGCAAAAGGATTAACTTCCGCACCAGCGGATAGCGATGAGTTCATCAAAGGATAAACCGCATCGGGCGTGATAAGAATTAGAATTGTTCGAAGCGATGAAAGGCTGAGCTGAGTCATTTCTCGAAAAGCTGCTCAAAATAAACTCCATTAAACGTCGGACACTTCAACGGCTTAATTTTCCATCTCAGTTGGGACAAAAATTACGGATTTGATGAAATGAAAGTCATGAAGCTGTAAGTCATTTAAGGCGTCATTTAGTCATCACACCTAAAGGCTTTGAAGGGCAGAATAAAAGGGAGTTAGGCCCACCTGTATCTCCTCATGACGACGCTAATACAATGACGTCATTGTAGTGAGGAGTTTGATCCAGTTGCGTTCGAATTTAGGGATTTCAGTGATAATAGAGTTCCTAATTATTTTCAAAAAAATTTGCGTCTGGTTGGATAGAACGAAATTTTTCTTTCTATATTCTCCCTTGGCCGTAAGTAGGGACACACTTGGTCTTTGCTAAGCTACGGCGCTATAGAAGTTGTCATATATATATATATATATATATATATATATATATATATATATATATATATATATATATATATATATATATACTGACTTTAAGACTGCGCTTTTGTCATGGCTGTTTGTATTATTGTCAATTGAAGTGTCTGACTTCCAGTTGCTCACCTGTACCAGTCAAAGCCAAGGTCGTAGAACCTGTCGAAGAAATGTGTTTCCGGTCCAGTGGCTCGCACTTCCGGGTGCGCCCGAAGGAACTCGAGCAGAGCCCGGGTTCCGCATTTCTTCACTCCTATGATGATTGCCGTCGGCAGAGATCGGCGGAAGTGACGTAACGGTCGACTGTCCACAGTGACGTCATTGTAGACGGCCTTGAAGAGAAGAGTCTCTTGTAGAGCGGGATGTGGCGATGCTGAGGGGGTTGTTGCAGTAGTCGAGACGAAAGGTTCGTTCGTTGGATGTATCCTAGCGATGTTGCCACTGGGATCATGTTGATTGATGCCATCTGGGGATATCTTTTGAGTTGATATCGTGTAGTTCTTATCTTCTCTTCTAAGCAGATCTCTAACCTTATCGACGTCTTTCCAAGCAATGGACACACCGGACGCAGTTTCCGGTTGGACGACTTCCGGTGGAGACAAGAACAGCGGCAAGAACGAGCTGCGGAGAGCATCATCGGTCACGCTTCGATGACGCAACTGTGACGGCGATGACGTAATCGTGACGTTTCCAATTCGTTCCATTTGGCGTTGCAAGAGCGAAGATGACCTGGAATTCTGTCGGACGACAACAGTTGCATCTGGTTCCGTTTTCAACAACGCAGCAGTGGTCTGCATTAACCCACCATCACGAAAGCGAGCCACAGCGTCGTTGCCCACAGCAGGACAACCGGCGAGCAACAAGGAGACAACCGTTGCATTCACAAGTGCAACGAACAACCGATGTCCTGGCGCCATATCAATGCCATCACCATGGAAATTTCTGAAGCTCTAAATTCGCGGAGAAATACACGAGAAAAGCGTTTCTGTCTCTGCATCCAATGCCATTCGCCGCATCGCATTCGGTGCTGTTTGTCGCTGCCGTCAAATTTGGAAGCAACAATCTACATCGAATGGAATAATTTAATTGAGTTCCTTTCCGAACACACGCCGCCCAAATATACGGCCACTTTCCCCAGTCCTCCGATCTCCCCTAATTCCGTTGCGTACCTGGTGTCGCTGAAGGATGGTCAGAATTTGAAGAAGTCTCCATTTCCATCCCCCATTATCGTCTCAACTGAGCTCACCTCTGCGGCCGGCAGTCTTAACACCAGACCCCCTCCCCCACCCACCGTCATTTCGTTGGCCCGGTCTTAGTGGGCGTGGCCTTCGTCTGGTCAGCCAATTACAATCTTCGTTTTCGGAGAACGCGATGCATTGGAGTTAGACCCAGTTCATGGCGTAGTCCCTATTAGCCCCCCTCTCCCCACCACAACTGAGTATACTTAACATTGGTTCCTTGGATTTTCCACTTACAGGCTACAGTATGCAAGATTCGATGACTCCACTCAGTCAGAAAAAATGTCCCCACTGAGATAATAAAACTACAAACAGTTTCGTAATTTTTAAGACAGTTGAAAGTGTATCGGATCAACTGTCAACAGCCGAATGAAAATGAATGAATGCTACCTGCTAGCATGGACCATCTGAAGACAACAAAATCATCTAATTCAGACTTAGACTTTACTGGTCCATTAACAGTGGCGTCGCCGGGAGTTTTTGGTTGGGGGAGGGGGTTGGCGTGTCAGATTCCTTACCCACCCCTCCACAGAAAACTTTCTCACCGGCTTTGCGCGAATCTGGTAGGTGGTCTAGAGCAGAGGGATTCCCCACTTGCCCCCCGTGGCGACGCGAATGGTTCCGAAATATGTGCATTTTAACACGGTGAGCATTTGAACGCGGTGAGAATTTGGACGCGAATTTTTGGTTGGGGGTAGGCAAAAAGGGGCTGGCGTGTCAGATTCCTTTCCCACCTTCCCACCCCTCCATAAATAACTTTTCACCGGATTTGCGCGAATCTGGTAGGTGGTCTGGGGCAGGTTGGGGGCAGTTGCTCCCATTTGCCCCCCCCCGTGGCGACGCTAGTGTCCATTAAAGATATTTAAGGGAACGTCTCAAAGCTGGAATGATCACAGCATGTCGTCATAATCCACTAAGTCTTTCTTCTGTTTATCAATGGAAAAACCAGCAAAACATTTGTCAGATTGTCTCCGGTGAAAGTTTAGCCAAATAATGAATGGCTTTTTGTTAGTTAGTGATTTTTATTAACTCATAAGTTCATAACAACTTTTTATGCAGTAGCAAAGATTGAAAATAATTTTTAAATTACAGAATTAACAAATCTGAACGATGCATCAAGAACAAACACATTCAAACACGAAAGCTTTAACAGGAAATGAACCGTAAAGCGTGAAAATACGGATCACTGGAATGCATCGGAACCGATTTTTAGAAAGACCCTTCACTTGATATTCCAATCAAAATACACAAATTACTAAATAAAGACATTTCATACAGTGCAGTATAAACTACAGAGCATTTCAAGGGGTTCATAACTTTGTTAACAAACTCAGTAGTACAATGAATGAACAGCTTGGATGAAAAAGTGGGGGCCATACCCTATACCTTCTCCTTCCCTATTGTAGCCTCTCAAAAAGTGGGGGACTCTAGCCTATGGGCCTAATATAAGTTTACACTTATGAACAACACTACAAGAAAAAAGTATTAGGGTATAAAAGACAAATAACCTGAAATACAGTGGCACACTGGGTTACAAAATGTGACCCAGGGAACTGTTGACCTCAGGGGCCGGGCCCTGGAAATAATCGGAGGGACCCATCAGCCACAGTTTCAGCTACAATCCTGCTCTCAAGACGACGACGATTAATTATTAGGCTACGGTCCAGTTTTGATGCATTTCACTAGAAAAACTACAATGAGAATAGTTACCATAATTTGAAAATAATAGGCACTCAGTTTATGGGGGCACGTGAAGCTCATTCACCTTCAGGGGGTCCTGGAGATCTCCCGTGCCACTGTGTGGCCAGAAGGCCCCTGGTCAAATCGTAACTGACATCAAATTCAAGGACTCGAATGAGGTATTTATTTTACGTTACTGTCAACTGGGAATTGTTGTCGACCAAATACGAAACATCATAAAAAATATAATTCATAGAAAATATTTACACTTGCAAATGAGAATTGTTAAAAAGAATATAAAGAAATAATCTGAGACCCAACTCCAAAAAGATTCTGCACGATACAAATACAGAATTATATCACAATCATGTAACATGATTACATTATAAGGCATATCATAAAAACTCAATGTTGTAAATATTACGCTGACCTACACCAAAGAATTCAACTTACCGGTGAAACTCAGATTAAAATACATAATTCATAAAAATTAAACAGTTCTTCTCTTCAAGGTTTGCAAGAAAGCAAGAAAGACCTCATTTTTAAACAAGATTTTTTGCCTAAATTGAAATAAATTAAGCAGATCTTTTATATAGAGAGATGTACCATACGTGGCACAAATCGAAAAAATTGTCTGTTAAAGAATGGCAGGATCATCGTAAATCATAAAATATATACCGGTAAACAGAGTGAAAGAAATGAATGAACAATGAACAATATTCAGAGTCTTTCAAACTTCAAAAAAGTGAACATTTGAAATCAAAAAAATTCAATAAATGTGCAAAAAGCAAAACTGCATTGAAACGCCTCCAGAACACACACTCTTCTATGTTGCTGAACCAGAAGATAATGAACTTACACTGTACTAAAACAGTCTTACCATAGACTGTCTCACTGATTTACATGCATCAAAAACTCAACATCATACACCTGTATCATCAAATAATTCGCCTATACTAAGATCTAATGATCAGAGAATTGCTTAGAGCGTGCACACATCATCACAGAGTCTCAAGCAATGTATTCCCATTTTGCTCTCTGTGCTTTGATGTCGAAATAAAGATTCCAAGCAAAGCAGATTCCAAGAATCTAAAAGAACAAAGGTTGCAATAACTTCAAAAATGCAATAATATCCAGAAAATGTTTGGCGCTATTATGAGGAATGCCTGTAACGATGTACAGCCGGTACCACCCTCCTATTTCACTGCAAATATCTGTGAAACCACTGGGTCAAAATGCATGGAATTGGTCATTGGTCATGCGTATGCAGTATTTTGAATCTTGAATGCAGCCATTTAAAGTGTTTCCTTCAAATTCAAAAGCACAGCAGCGCCATCTATCGAAACCCAGATTAGCTGTAGGAATCCGCGTTCATCACAGATAAGAGCTACCATGTTTGATCGCTAAAATCAGTGGACTGAATGCCTTCTCACCCCCTTGAGATCAAACATACTTGGGTGGCCAAACCATTTGGTTTCCTTCTGCATTTGTCATTGTCCCAGTCACAGCGGTGCTATATAATGTTCTGGAAATGTGTAAATCAGAAAAGAATGACTGAACAAAGCACAGAAGTGAAACCATTCCGACCTGGATGACGGCCACAGCGACAACAGACCCAGCAATTGGAATAATGTAATGTTTGAACCAGTCGTCCCCCTTGTCAATGCATCCTTTCGGGTAGATTACAGAAGGCGGTAACGGCGCTCCTTCCTGAAAAACGCATCAAAATATAAAGGACAATAAAACTTTGGAACATCTAACAGAAACTCCGACGATGCCTCAAACAGATTTTCAAACAGTGACGTCAAATCAACACAGACATTAATTGCCACCCGACTTCTGAAAGACAATCAAAACCTAATGATGGCGGTGGAGGTGGCAGTGGTGGTAGCAGGAAGTAGCAGTAGGTGTATAATTCAGCGGTTTATATTGAGAAATATCAGACAGAGTTGTGCTTATGAGATAAAGATCACTCTTGAATAGACAAGCAAAGACAAATACTGTCAATCCATTTGTAAGTATGCCAAAGTACTGCATACTGAATTACTGTAGAAGTTAAATCCAAAGACAAAGAGAAACTCTGAAAATGAGAAAGCATCGAGTGGTGGAATTTCTAGTTGACAGTCGTGAAGCAAAGTCTTAACTGAGCACTGTACTACTTACTGATTGTACTCTAGCTTTGTAGCCACATTGCATGTTCTGTATTGAAGCCTACAATACAAGTAATCAAATGTTGTGCCCATTCAATCACAAATTCAATCCGAATTCAATCAACTGTCATACACCAAACTATAAGTGACCTTATGTAGACAAACGCTATTTCAGGACGCATGACATAATAATCTCTGTTACTAAAATAAATTATTTTCTCTCAAATAAACGAATTTAACTTAACAAACAGCAAGAGATTATGAAAAAAACCATAGAAAGTAACGGAATAAAAGTAAGAACTTGGTAAGCATAGTATCCATGATCGAATAGAATGAATAAGAATGGTATAATTCAAAGTGCTAAATCTCAACGCCTTGTGATTAAACGTGAATAGCAAAGGATGAAAACAGGCGTATATTGACCGTTGGATCCGGAACGCAGCAGGAGAAAGGTACGCCGCATGCCTCGGCCCCTGGAGATGAGCAGTTGAAATAGATGTTCAGATTCCAGTCGTCCATGTTGCTCATTCCACAACACTTCAACTGAAAACACCTCTCAGCAATATATCTATGGCCAGAAACTCCCAGAACAATTAAGATCAATCAATCAATCAATCAATCAACTTCTATGGCGCCACTATCATAATGCCTGGGGCATCAACCGGTGGCACACCAAGTTCAAGCCATTTTCAAGAACCAGGTCAAGTCGGAAAGGTCAGCTATAAATGCTCTAATGGGACACATAGAACATGCCACGGTCACGTTAATGCAATTATAGAATAATGTAAAAACTAATTAGCTATTCATTGCTTAATGTTATTGGACGTGGACATAAAAGAAAACATGACCATGATCAGGATAAAAATAGACTTTAGACAAAGAAAGGCTTTTAGATAACAGTCTCTTCAACTGCGTGTCAAGAAAATGCAATAGGAATTATCATCGGCCGCATCATCTTCATCTCAGGCACTGATTTTGAGCTACAAATAAATGCTATGATGTCAAGATGTGGTCATCTTTCAGAACATGCACTACATGAATATTCTTCTACATTACGTTACAATGATTACATCATAACAATAGAAGCAACCTGAAGCATAGATGAGAGAGAGGGAGAGACAGACAGACAGACAGACAGACAGACACAGACAGACAGACAGCCACTGCGGTACCCAATCACGCTGAACCCAATCGATGAGGTTCTGGAGGTCTGGGTCGTCTCTGTATTTCGGAATAATGTCTTGAACACTTGACTTAAGAATGGCGTCTTTCAACTGAACAAAAAACACCGCCTCAGAGTATTAATTAAGTTTACTTCAACCGCCACAAATGAGAAAGCACATTCTTTCATAAACTGCATAAATTTCAATAATTATTTCACATAATTCTCAAAAAGCATCATTAAAAATTTTAGGTTAATGCAAAATAGAGGACGATTCCAACTTTTGTTCCAATTGACAACTTTGTCTTACCCAGTCTTTACAGGCAAATGCCAAAATGGCAGCGGCAACAAGCAGAAGAAAGACAATGACGAGGAAAATCATGTACTACAAAATAATTAGACTTGGATTTTTAAAAGATTTTCATCAAATTATAAATAGAGAGTAATTGATTTGGATTAACCTCAAGAAATGAAAACCTTGAAAAGGCAATCTAAAGTTTTTATTCAATGAAAGAAAGCAACTATTTCACATAAATTAGTACTTCACTTCCCAAAACAATATAAGAAATATGAAAAAAACAACAAAGCAATTATTACAAGTAAACAGGTGACATTCACACCTCTGAATATAAATATAAGATGCTCTAGATAAATGCTACCACTATATTACAAATTCTTCTATATATTTAGCACCTACTACAAATGCTGAAGACTGCAAAAGCAAAATAATATAAATAAGGTATGATATTCACCAAAATGAGCATGACGGTGTTTTCCCGCAGCGCCCCAACGCAACCGAAGAAACCGATGACGAAGATGATGCAACCGGCAACCAAGAGCAACAACACCGGGTCAAAAACAGAGTTTGTCAATTGGTTAATGTTGGAAATGCTACTCTTTTCAGTGACCGCCCAAATGCCGATCGCAATGAGAGTGCAACCAATCAACTAAAACACAAAATATATGACAATCAAGCTCAACCACGACTCATCTGACCGCCCTTTCTGGTTTGACGTTGCTCTAATTCCGATTGGCTTTGGAATGCAATTGGCTGATGCCCTGGGCTGATATGCAGCGCCATAGAAGTTCGGAACATGAACATAGAAGTTCATTGATTCTTTGAGTGAATCACAAAATAAAAATGGAATTAACTGTAATAATTAATCTACCTTTTCAAGCAATCATTGAATATTAGTGTAATGTTTATCATTCTTTCTAATTGAAGGATTAAAGTCATGATTGCACCAGAATCCTACTATAAACAACGGCTGTGAGTTTGATGCGGTTATGCAATCGCATGTTTAACAAATTTTTTAATTTGCCCCATTTTCAGCCATTTTCTCTGCACATGCAATTTCTGTACTAATATGCAGCAATTTTATCCACATTTTTAGCCATTTCCCTCACACATTATAGTACATTTCACCATAAAACACCACAACTTCTGCAAATATATGGCAAATAAATGGAAAATTTAGGTGCATAAATGGAAATTCCACACTTTCCCCCGCATTTCCTCTCCGCATATTTATGACCACACCGCATCAAACTCACAGCCCTAATAAACAGATTTTAACTATTACATCCAGCTGAGTTACAGATATAATTGCAAGTCGGCTGCAGAAAGGGCTTCTAATGGAAATAAACTGCAAGAGCTCTGTCCAACTGTTTACTCTTCAGCTGGATTCAGGCATTTACTTACCCAAAAGACAACATTGAAGCCAAAGAGAAGGTACTTGATGACAACACTGACTTCGGTTCGATCACGTGGTCGGAACCTTGCCAAAGTCCTACGCCGAGTATGTCCTGATGACGTAGCCATGACGAGCACGACAGACCAGTTAGCCAAGTGTCACGATCTGGCGTAAAATAATTAACAGAGAATTTCATAAATATTTCCAGAATTTTCTAAGCAACTGAACTAAGAAACAATGGCTAAAAACAGTTGAAACCGTCGCTGTGCTCTCCGGTCTCTTAAGAGCTATGCATAAGCTACCTACCAAGCTACTCAGAGCTTTTTGGTGCTGCTGTTGTGTTAAGTACTTCCTACTGGTTTCATTTGAAACAATGACTGGTTGAACAGTGCGATACTGAGAATAGCAGATATTCAGATTATACACACAACCTTTAATTAAAACACTGTTATGATGAAAATCCATAATCGAAAATTTATAGATGGAGAAAATAAACAAAACAAAAACAAAAGGCGATAAAACGAGATCTTATAATTATCTGCGCCAAACTCAAAATTGGCACAACTAATTACACTCAGACGTAAAATTTCGAGAAAATCGCAATTAAATCTGGTTTAATAAATGATTAATCGAGTGATCAAAATGGCGATTAAAACCTCTTAAAACAACTTTTAACGCTCCGATGAACACAAATTCTACAGACCATGACCATCACGACCCACAGCTGGTGCTACCGTTCGCACTCATTAAAAACCAGTAGCAGAGATGATTTCTAGCAATCAACCAGTCAATCAGTCAACTTCAGTCCATTCGAGAAAGATATTAAGAACAATTACTAGATATATTTGAGAAACCGTGAGACAGACCATAAAGGAAAAAGGAACTGAAATTTGTGTTTTCTATATAAGCGAAACTTTAGACTGAGACCCGGGTCACTAGAAAACGTGAATTTGCGAACTTCCTATTGATGAAATGGTAAAAGTCCCTCCTGCAGCTGTCACCATTAAATTTAGGGTGTGGGCCGTATACCAATGTCGTAATTTAGATCCTCTCTGTAATTTTTTGTTCAAACTCTTATAGAAGAAAGTGATAGTAACTCCCAGTATCAAACGACCCCATTATAGAATCCAGTAGTTGCGAAGACCTGGTCAGCGCTGAATGGCTGCTAAGCGCTGCAGCGTGGTCGGCCAAAGCTCTTTTGAATGGTCTAATAGCGCTCGGTAATCGCTGTGTCAATCGGAAGAGGAAAGTGGGGAATTCCACGGCTTCACGGAAGCGAGAGTGGCGGAAATTCTCTTCATTTCGGCGACTGAGAGACAGTGAGAGTGCGGAAAACTTGTTTTCTACGCATTGAATCGATAGAAATACATCGCATCTAATTGGAAAGTTTCAATAGATGTAGACAATGCCGTTCTGAGAACAGTTCAATTGACCTCAAACCCGAAGGTTTCATCAGAATCCAGTTTCAAAAAGGATTTAAACGTCGAAAAGAAATTTCAGTTGGTAAGAAATTGTCTGACAGAAATACAGTTTAACATTTAACATATCGCATGCGTTAACATATACTCATTTCCAGATAACATATACTCATTTCCAGATAGAAGCCGTGAAATAGATTAATATACGGAGACTATAGTATTGCAGAATAATCCTGTTTTGTGAAATTAATATGGCTATGGGATCTATTTAATGTTCTGTTATTGGGACTTAATTTTTTATTGAGCTTTTCTTAGGAAAATGACAGTCAACTGGTAGGTGAAACCGGTTTATCATACCTCAAATTTGTTTTTGGTATATTTGATATTGACAAAAGTTGCCATCCCATAGTCCTATAGGTTCTATACAAGGTTTTTCAAAAAGCTGTCCTTAATGGATTACATTAAAATGACTGATTTTTTCTGTGTGAAGATGCTGTTGTAGTAATAATATGTAAAATCTCATGAATTTATGCAGTACTTTCGAAAGTAGTACTGCAGTGGCTGTCTATTTTTAGGCATTTAAAATAATAATATATTTAATAATAATAATAATAATAATAATACACCTGATATCGTTTTGTGTGCACTTAGAAGCGAAATATTGGAAATCTATTGTAGCTGAATTCAATAGTAGTATGAGTACTGGAGTAAATTTTGCCTATCTTGTTCATTGATGTGAATTGGTGGTGGGCATGAAGAATGTTTGTTACATTTAATTTTAAAACAATCAAGTACCCGTACATTTACCCACTAAGGAGCTGTCCATTAATTAGGTCAACAGTTGTTGACGTAATTCATGGACAGCCCCTAAAGTGCTATTTACATGCCATTATAAGTTACTCTGGTTTGTATGGGCATCATTGTATGTTACCACTGGTGATCTATGGTTGTCTTTTCATCAGCATCCAAGATATCAGCATCATGTCATCAGAGGAAACAATTTCGAATAATTCTGCCGTCATCGGCCAGTCAGCGGTCTCTCTTTCAACGACCGATTACCGAAAGTTGCTGACGACAGTTTTCAGTCAGAATCAAAAGATTCAGGCGCTTAAAAATCTGCACCACCTCGTTCAGTCTAAGGACAGCGAATTGAAGATGGCAAACGAGAAAGTCCAGAACCTTCAGCTGGCCCTGGACAGAGCAGAGACGCGACTGGTCAACCAGATCCGTCTGGCCGCAGCGTCAAAAGCCCCGTCGCGTCGATCGACCTTGGAAGCGGATTCCGCGGCGTGCTGCGACGATGTCAGGCGAGTTGCCACGCCGATGAAGTCGCAGGTGACGAGGGACAATGCCGATCCAGCTCCACATGAGCGATTGGGAACCTTTGTCCGGACTTCATCTCCCTTAACCGAGCTCGAAAGCAGCGAATATTCTGTAAGGGACACGGCTCTGCAGAGTTTTCCGCTGAGAATGCCCTCTAGCCAGTGTGTCAGTAACGGTGGTAATCTAAAATCGCTAGATGTCGATCGAAATGTCTCTCTGCCTTCGAAGTCTTTTAGTGCAACAGGAGGCGTTTCAAAAGATCTCCTCAGCAAACTCATGCAGCAGAATGCCCGGCTACGAAAGGTCGTAAAAGACATTTTGGAGCAACGGGGAACAACGCTTGAAACTCATTTGGTAAGATCAGTTGCTGTGCAACGCTCTTCTTTGCCTTTTACTTATTAGTTTATAATTGCATAAAGACATATTTACAAATATTGCTTTATTATTTATTTTATTTTCTGCATGCTTTTCATATACTTTGGCATAATTTGTTTCTTTTTTGACTGTGCATTTTGCTGCTTTTCTTATACTGTGATATTGAAACCGGTATGTGATATTTTTGGTCACCTAAGCTTTTGTTAAATATTTGACAAATTGTAAAAATTGTTGCAGGAGAAACAAGAAGCCCAAGATGTAGTGAACCAACTGCGTGAAGAACTCCGATTGTCAAAACAGCAAAATGAAAGACTGAAGCAAATTATCAACGCAAAAGATGAAGATGATGTTTTACGGAAGTACACTGAGCAGAGTGAAAATGTAAGTTTTTCAGCTTTGTACGCTGACAACTGTGTCTCATGACTAATGGGTTTTGTTTTGATGGTTATGTTATCAGGATGCTGCTCATGGCTTCCTTATCACCATTATGCATTGAAAACCCATCTCTCTCACTCTCTCTTTCCCTCTCTCTGCCACTCCATTATAACATTACAAACTTTGTAAAACATAAGCGGCAGCGCTTGAAATTGGATTCATGAGGGTTATATTTAGACAATCTTCTTGTATTACAATACATTTAAGAAATAAGTGTCATGCATTAAGTTTGCATTGCTGTTAGTGTTTTTGGAAAGTTGTACTTTATTATTGAAACCTTTGATGGACTATTCTTAGAATGCAGAAAACACTCCCCAACTATGCACAGCAGATTATTAACTGAAACGTTTCTCTTGGGCAGCTTCAAAAGGCCAAGAAGACGATCACGACTTTGCAGGCAATGGTTGATGCCTACGGGAAAGAATTTGAAAAGCTACAACAAGAAAACAAGGCCCTTAAGGAACAGCTCACTTCAGCTGTTGTCAAACAGAAAGCCAGAACCAGTGAGACTAAGGGATCCAAAGATAGCACGCAAGCAGTGAGTATAATGCTTTAATTAATTGGAAAAATGCATTTTGAATATTGTGTTTATCAACCGGTTGAATAAGACTGTCTGTTAGATTATACGATTTGTTTAGATACACATAACAAGCATAGAGTGTGACGTATGCCTTCTGCTTTAGACAAAGGATGGTGTTTTGGTTAGAGGCAAAAGTTAAGATCATCTTTTCGTTATAAATTAATTCTTAGTGAATTAGTTGGCAGTGCTGTTTAAAATTGTTCCTATTTCTTCACGATTGTAAGGTTCTTGGATCATATTGCTGCCAATTATGCCAGTCGTGTGTCTGGTTGATAATGTTTCCCGTGGTTTTCTTTTTTCAGGTGACTGTGCAAGAAACCTGTGACAATGGATCAAAGGTTGAGGAGGCTTTTGACAAACTGAACACAGAATGTGAAAATCACGGGGAACATTTCAAAGTAGTTATGCTCATCAACTGTTGTTCTTCAAATTTTTAAATTTCCAACTGGACTCATGACTTAGTGTGTGTTCTAAGTGACTCTTGTATTGAATCTTTTTAGAGTTCTTAACTGTTTCCTTTGTGTTGTTCTGTTGGAGTAATTTTTGCATTTGATTTTGGTCATTTTACAGAGCATTGTGTTTGCTTGACAGGAACTGCAGGAGACAATGGAACGATATAAGGAAGAAGCAGCAAAAGCTGAACAGCTGAAGGAAAGATGTGAGATGCTTGAAACATCAAAGCAGCTGCTGGAAAGTCAGGTACAAAAGTGTTACCCTTTTGCATTTTTTTCACTGCAGTCGCATTTATCTAATGTTACTTATACTCTTCTGACTGAGTGATCTTAAGTGTATTTGACATTGCCCAGAGTTAAGTATTGAGCTCTGGCAGTCAGAAAAGATGTCATCTTGATTGAAACTCTAGTGGAGTTATGTGAAGCTGGATAGTTTGCATCTTACTCAAGTTATTTGCTGTGTATTACCAGCGCTTAATCATTTGGATTATAAGCAATTGTGGTAAACTCAGCGTAACTTTCAAAGCAAAAGTTTTATAAAGTTGTGGCATAGTAACTAGAATTTGAAATTTAATTGGTCAATACTGTTTAGATTGCAGTTTTCAGAGAAGACTTTTCGATCGAGCATGAAGAATTCTTGAAGAAGGAACAGCAGAATGGGGCAACAATCGCCAAGCATCAGGATATGATAAGACAACTGGCTGCGCAGGTGAATTGACTTCATTTTCACAGTCTTGACACGTGCGGTGCTTTCTGTATTCTATATGCAAGCATTTAAGAATATCAGTAAAATGTATATTTCCGGAGACTTTGCCAGAGAGACTTTTGCGGTGGCAGACAGGCTTATTTCGGGGCGTTGCTCCTGTGCCATCAGCCTCCTTCTACATTTAAAGTTTGCTTTCAATAGGAATTAATTTTTTTGGTATTCGAAGGCAATTTGCAGTAAAATCTTACCATAACAGATCCAATTCTACTGGAATTTTTGCTTACAAGGAGAGAACCGAGAGGTCTTTATGGCTTTGTACCCTTAAAAGAGACTTCTTTATTGCACGTTCTAAATATAACGAACGCATCTCCAAATCTGCCATAATTCACGAAGACACGGTGATTCCACTGCATCTAAATGCCTTGTTGTATGAGTAAATACATTACTTTACATTGTACTGCTTTACGTTACGAAACCGTCTAACAGGTCTTGCTGATTTGCTGTCTGTAGGTGCAGAAGAGCCGCAGTGGCCTGGAAGAGGAGATGGAAAAGAGGAAGTCCGCTGAATCCGCTTGCCGTGACCTGGAAAAGCGATTCCATGAATTCATCGCCATGTCTCGGTCGGAGTCTTTGTCTTCTTGCAGAAATGTTGACACCTCCTCGGTTGTTCCGTCGAGGCGTTGTCCCGACCTACAGGTAGACAATCCAGTGGAGGCGTCTTCGTCACTCGGTGACCTGTGCACAGAGCAGTCTCTTTCTCAACGAAGTTTCTCGGACAGTAACGGTGAAGATGGTGCGGTCGCCTTTGTCTGTCCCAGGTGTGAACGTGAGTTTGAACGAAACGACGAAGACAAATTCCGCGACCACACTTCCCGATGTACGGACGACTGACCACTTGGCGTCCTCCTCAGTTCTTGAAAAGCTTTGTAAGCTCTGATGAGGGGTTGAAAGAAGATTGAGTCTCCACGATTTGAGACAACCTGGAAATGTGAGATGTGAGACCAAGGTGGCATGTCTTGCTGGAGGAGTCGTTACATGAGGCAGGAGATGCAGGCAGTGACAGAATGTCAGCGGGCAGAAAGGGCCCGTATTTATACGCTCAGTCGAGGATCTTTATTGACAGGGTGCTTATGGATCACTCCTACTAAGCACTGACTTCCGTATTAAGGTTTATGTGTTATCTTCGAACATTCTACTCCCCTGAAAAAATTTTTCCACGCTTTTGTGCAATTGCCACGACCGGTCCCAGTCTGAATAGGGCCATGACCCCCTCTC
>CM030869.1:11664507-11752007 GCA_018105865.1 Metaphire vulgaris | reverse complement strand
TCAAACAGTATCTGATAATGAATGGATTCGCAGCGCAGAATGTTTAAACTTAAACTTAGCATGATTTAAAGTGGCTTAGAAGGCATTACTGCCTGTGTGAAAGCCACTAGGGGCACTAACGGGGCTTGAACCCGCTCCGTCAGCCTGACGCTCCAGCACGTAACCCACTCTGCCATCGTCCGCCCCCAAGTAAAGACGCAGAGTAAAGAGCAGAGCAACCATTCGCTGAGTGCATTGACTGTGCAATAGGGAGCCAACCACGCCCCGTGCATAGCTCTTATAGTACTCTTAGCCGCTGCCTTTACTATAGATAGGCGCCTACAGAGAGAGTGCCTGACTACAGCCAGACGCAGGTCCTTGCATGGCTTTCTCAAATGCATTGCTTCCTATTCGCCTTATTGGTCGTATTCGGTGTTTTTTTAAGACTTAGCTTTTATTTTGTCTCATTTTCGCCGTTTAACGTTAAATCGTTCGTCTCAAGTGCAAATACAGTCGAACTTCGTTATAACGCACTTGTGCTCAGCGGTTTTCAAGATTCTGGCGACAACTGAGTCTAATGCTTTGGAGCGATCTTTGCTTTTTTCATTTCAGACTAAACAGACTCCGTTAGCTTCGGAGATCTTTCGTCAGAAGTTCAACAAAAGCTGTTCTAACAACAATTTCAAGCATGAGTCTGAAGTCGGTGGCTGCTGGTAAACAAACCCTGCCTATGCAGTCTCTATTTGATTTTGGCGTTTGATAATGCTCGTCAACTGTTGCACAGTGGCGTAGCCAAGGTTCCTGAATGGGGGGAGGAGTCTTCACCGACACCGAGCTCCGGAATGTTCGAGTAAAAAAGCGAACGAGCAAAGAGAGGTAATGAAGGCTCTTCAATGCACACAGTTTTTGTAGCGATTATCCTAACCGCCCCCTCCCAAAAATATATCGACGGTTTTGCACAAATTCCACGACTGATCCCGGCAAGAATAGGGGGTTCTGCCCACCCACCCTCCAACCCCCGCTTGGTACGCCAATGCTGCTGTGCATACGGTGGAATGCGTCAGGTACGACAGATTCTTGCTCCCTATTTCAATTGTTTGTTAACTTTGTTTAGCTGCTGCTGTTGACAATATTTTGACCAAATATTAAGCAGCATCTTCAAAAACCAGTCTAATGGTTTTCTGGTGTTAGGGAGTGACTTACAAATGATCTAACCTCCGTCTAAATGTTAAAAGTAATATAAAGTATTGTTTCAAAGGAATTTATTCTTAAGTGTAAGCTGTCTTCGTCGGAAAAGAGTTGAACATCTGTCCTTAGGTTCCTCGTGTCCTCCTCTGAAGAACGGTTGTCTGCGTCTGTACAGCATGCGCTTCTGTCCATTCGCAGAGAGGACGAGACTGGTTCTCGCTCATTATAACATTCCGTAAGAACAGAGAACCGTCTCTTCTTCAAACAGATTCTTTATTTCTCCGGATGAATTTCTCGATTGCAAGAGTTAAAAATCGGGCTCTCGGAAGAAAACTCTTCCCTCGGAAGACAGCATTTTAATATTTCAATGCACGGAATTAAGGTCTGTTAAAAATTCCACATAAAGCGCAAATCTTTTGATGGACCAACTTTTGCGGAAGTTGATCTAACTTCAAGATCGGGTTTCGCCCAAACAGTGGCGGCTCCAGGAGTTTGCAAGTGGGGGACAGTCGGAGTGGCAATTTCAAATCATGGAGGGCCAACTATGTTTCGTAAACATGAACTAGTCTAGTTGCTTAGAATGATTGCAGTGTCATTGCACTATAGTAGGGGGTACTGGGGGAGGCATTCAAAGGGGGGCACGCCCCGGGCCCCTCTGTGGAACCGCCTATCATTGTAGCTGATATAAGCCCTAAGTCACATTACAAATAAGTATGACACTGTATTTGAAAGTTTATCAGTACAGTAGGACCTCGTTATTACGATTCTACACTATCCGTGTCAACGGGTTTTACTGTAGGCCTATTTATAAATATTTGAATGATTATAATTATGAATAATTATTTAGACCGATAGGTTCTCTTATAAACAGGCATGAAGTCGTCAACGTGGATCTGTTTAACAAGCCAGACTGGTTCCTTGCAAAGAATCCTCTCGGTGCCGTTCCAGTCCTCGAGCAGGGAGACAGTATCGTCTACGAATCGGGAATCTGCAACGAATTTCTGGACGAAGTGTTTGGCGCTCAGTCTCTTCTGACGACGGATCCACACGAGAGAGCGAGACAGAAGATTCTCATGGAACGATTCTCACGGGTGAACCATCTAACGCACTCACACCAGTGGCGCCCACAGAAAGATCTCCACCGGGGAGGGGGGAACACAATGGCCGCTGTTAGGGCCCTAATATGGTTTTCAAGATATTCAATCCCACATTTTTTTAGTTAAGGTCAAATTTTTCGATTTCTCTTTGTGTATCAGTTGTGTTTTAGCGTGAAAATATTGGATAAAATATAGTTCGTCGACGAAAAATATTTTCATTTTCCATGGGGGGGGGCCTTGTCCCTATGTGTGAGCGCCCATGGCTCATGATCTGCATTTGGTAACAAATTCTATGAAATGTACTCGTTAGAATTGGATCTTTCAACAACAGAAGTATTTTAATCGGAATTTCTGGACCTGCTTTTTGTTTGAATGGTGTTCTGTTAGATCAACGTTCCATACTACAGTGTCATTAGACAGAGCGGAGTCGAACGAGACCAAGGAGTCGAAGGAGTGCTCAAAGTACTCGACGTCTTTGAGCAAAATATTTGCTCAAACTTCTTCGGAGGTAAACAGGGCGTGCCAAGGGTACTTGACGCCCATGATATATAAGGGCCAGGCAACTAAATTAGCAGGTTAACTAATCTTTAATTTAAAAATCTTGACCTGCCATATTTTGGAGACGTCAATCTTCTGTAATTATTAACTCTAAACTTCTGTTAGTCCGCTGGGCTCGAACCTCTCCCCTTCTGAGAGGCTACCGTATGGACGGGGGTTCTTAGGGGAAGGTATAGGTACTGCCTCTCCACATTCTCACTTTTTCGTCCAAGTTTACGCAATTGATTCTATTATAATTAGACAATAATCTCTGCGCATTAAGCTGTCTAGTGAAACTATAGTATAAGCGCATTTGAACAGGGCTGTTGCTTTGTGAGGAGAGTTCGATTATGTGACGTCTTGCCAGAATGCCAATCATAAAAATCAATGCTCAGAATCACGGCTGCATCTGTCGTCCTCATCACCAGCAATGACGATTGACATTACTGAACGAATTTCATGTGTCAATTAATTCAATTAATTTTACCCGGAAAGTTGCACTGGAATTGTATCATGAATTGTAAAGCGGACGTCCGAAGTGTCATGAGAACGTAAAGGAAATGGCGCCGTTTCTTTTTCAGGAGATCACGTGAGACTGGTCGACTACCACCTTTGGCCGTTTTTCGAGCGATTTCCGATGATCGGTCAGCTGACCGGGGTCGACCTGCTGCCGAACGACAGATATCCGAAGCTCGGCGCCTGGGTGGAACGCATGAAACAGGTGGCAGCGGTCAAGGCGGCCATCGTCAGCGATGACCTTCACATGAAGTTCATGCTCAGCGGATATCTGAAGGGAGAAGCTCCCGACTATAACGTTGGACTGGAGTAGATGGAGTAGATGGAGTAGATGGAGTAGATGGAGTAGATGGAGTAGATGGAGTAGACGGGTTGAAGACTGAACGTCTGCAGCAGTGGTTCTTAGCCTGCGGGTCGCCACCCCGACGTGGGTCGACTGAGGATTTGCCAGGGGTCGCCGGAGACCATCAGAAATATGAGGTTGCTTCTTTCCCGATGCGTAAAACTTGTTATTATACAAAATGTCCCATTGGTAGTTACTAGCTTTTTAAAACTATAATCGTGATTCGAGGATGGACATTGCAGACGATTGAATCAGAATGATTTCAAACAGTTTAATTGTCGTAGCATCATTAGTTGTAGCAGTTTACATCATGAATGAGAATAATTTTACCGTTGTGGGGTCGCCACATCCCACATGGGCAATTGAATTAAAAGGGTCGCTGCATTATAAGGGTTGAGAACCGCTGGTCTTCACTCTTCAGAGTCTTTGCGTGTAGGTGGTCAAGGACTGGCGATTAGATTAGAATTTGCTACAGTAGGCTTTTAGATAACAACCAGCCCCGATCCGAGTGGGGTGGGTGGGGGGGGGCGTCCCGCGGCTCTGCCAATGACTAACATTGAAGGCTCTATTTACTAAATTTAGTCTTTTTAGACTGTAATCATATTATTTTTAGTTCAATTTGCCGTATTACGGCATGAACATGGCACTCTGACAGAGTTTCTGACTTATCTAATGTCGCTGCTTTTCAGTGGCGTCGCCAGGAGTTTTTGGTTGGGGGGAGGCAAAAGGGGGCAGGCGTGTCAGATTCCTTACCCATCCCCTCCACAAAAAACCTTCTCATCGGCTTTGCGCGAATCTGGTAGGTGGTCTATGGCAGGTTGGGGGTGGGGGAGTTTCCGTCATTTGCCCCCGTGGCAACGCTAATGGTTCTGAAATATGTGCATTTGAACGCGGTGAGCATTTCAACGCGGTGAGAATTTAGACGCGGAGGGCATTTAGACACGGAGGCATTTGAACGCGGTGAGCATTTGAACGTGGAGGGCATTTGAACGCGGAGGGCACTTGGACGCGAATTTTTGGTTGGGGTAGGCAAAAAGGGGCTGGCGTGTCAGATTCCTTTCCCACCTTCCCACCCCTCCATAAATAACTTTTTCACCGGATTTGCGCGAATCTGGTAGCTGGTCTGGGGCAGGTTGGAGGGCAGTTGCCCCCACTTGCCTCCCCCGTGGCGACGCTAATGCGCAGTGCTTTTCACGATGGATTGTTATCAGACGGTGATGAAGTTTAGTCGACGACGACGAAGAGGCGATTTTGGCCTCTACTACTCTAGCGGCAAACTTGTGTAGTTTGACGAGCATTCGCTAGGGCAGCATGGAGAATTGCAGGCATATAAATTTCTTTACACCTTAAGCCTACTTGTAACTGTCAAGGCTTGTGACATTGTGGTATTTTTTTAGAAAATTATAATTTTGAATATAATTTCGCGCTACCTCGCGACCCGTTAAGCCCTGCGACCCACAATTTGGAAAACAGTCAAAAACACTAGCTGCATCAGGTTCTGTTTTTCGGTCGTCCTGTTTTATCGGCATTCGCTAGGCTCCCATACACCTATTTACACGTCACGATGACTAGGCAAAAACTACATGTATAATGTATTGTTGTTGCCAGACTATGGTTGTTGCTAGTTTTGTCTCTAGTTGGGCTATGGGCCAGTTATCTAAGGCCACCGATAAGGCTGGTGATTATTTGAGATTCATTGAGGTTAATTCTCATTGGATTTCAGTGGGTAACAGGTGGCAGCGAGAGAGTGGCCTTAGGACTTTGTATCGAAAGGTCTTCGAGCAGTTAAAGCTTTTGCAGTTGAAGAATATCGATTGATTTGCATTTATTAATTCGTAAATGCGCTAAAATTTGATTTCGGTCAATCTTTGTCTCTCTTTTGAGTGTAAAATTCGAATATATTGCGTTAATTCAACGTATATGAACTCTTTTCGGAATCGATCTCCAATAAATCGATCAATCATAAACTTCTTTAGCGCTAGAATGATAATGCATTTGACATCAGTCGATGGTCGCTTCAGACTGTGATTTATGGTAATGATTTGAGTTGATAGTTTCAAGAATGGAGAACATGGAAAATGCTAACCAGTGTGATTTTGACTTTGTTTATTTAGTTACTTTGCTTTATTTTAGATCTGTTGAAACTTGTTCTAAACAACTGGTCGTGTAATTGAAACATGAGTGAAAAAGCTTTAGCAACTGGTTGGTGCTTCTTGTTGTTCCTTAAACTGATGTGATGGATTTTTCTCTTTATATTAATGCACAAATTTTAACTTAAAGACTATTAGCTGTTGCAATCTATGAAATCAGTTTATTTTGCATTACTGATGATATATGTACTTGTATGTATATGTATTTGTATCTTACTATTTGTCTAATTGTTTATCGTCTCAAAATTTGTCAAGTGAGCGTTTATACAATTTGTCAAATTTTGAGTATTAAAATTTAGTTTAATATCCTGCGTGGGCAACAAACTCAATTAAATATAATAAATTGTATGTAAGTTGCGTACATGTTAGCCAAACTGCAGTAGCAGTTAGTTCAACTGATCCTTAAAAGGGTGATGGAGCCCAGTATGGAGAGAAAGAGACAGACATTAGGGCAGCTAGACAGACAGAGAGACATTTGTAGCAATTTTTCATGACCTTATCTTGATGACATTAGCTCTAATGAGTGCGATGTCACTCAGTCACAGTTGACGTCATTTTTAGTATTTAAACTGAAAATGTAGACATTGAGGTGTTTTGTTTTTGTCATTTGCAGCGCTATTTCAAATTGTTGCTTTTGGGGGCGGAAGATGGCAGAGTGGGTTAAGTGCTGGAGCGTCAGGCTGACGGAGCGGGTTCAAGCCCCGTTAGTGCCCATAGTGGCTTTCACACAGGCAGTAATGCCTCCTAAGCCACTTTAAATCATGCTAAGTAAGTTTTAAAGATGGAAATTGAGTTTTGGTCCAATAATTTGGTTTGTTGGGGCAATTTATTTTAGGTTCAACATGCCCCCCACTCAAGGGCAACACTCTGCGTCTGTACAGCATGCGTTTCTGTCCGTATGCCGAGAGAACGCGCCTTGTCCTTGCGCACTACAATATTCCGTAAGAAGATAGTTGCAATGTTTTGTCTTCATGTAGAAATAAGACTTTAGGTGCCATTATGGTAATTTTCAGAAATAATTTTACAATTTCCACTTTCATAGATTAATGAACCTATGTTCATTAAATTGCTCTGACCAATTTAGCACTTTTGCAATGACCGACTAGAATGTATTTTTAGGCATTACTTGTGCTGATCATGGGAGTCTTTCTTTTACTCGACTATAGCCACGAGGTTGTCAATGTCAACTTGAAACAAAAGCCGGAATGGTTCTTGGAGAAAAATCCTCTTGGCCTTGTTCCTGTTCTCGAACAAGGAGACAATATCATCTACGAGTCACCAATATGTGACGAGTACTTGGATGAAGTTTATGGGAAACAGTCGCTGCTCACGAGCGAACCGTTTGAAAGAGCACGTCAGAAGATACTAGTGGAGCGATTCAACAAGGTTGGCTACTCTGTCTAATTGAATAATAGAGGCTTATAGAGTGATGCTGCAGTTTTCTTGGTACACCTTACCATATACTGTCTGCATAAGGATTTTTACTCTAAAGCAGCAGTCTAACATTCATGCCTAGTAAGTATTGGAAGATTCCACTAAGCCCATGGAACCAGTGAGTTTGAGTTATCACAGTTTGTGATTTCATCATTATCTTTACAATGACTCAACCCCTCATCATCTTTCTTGGCAAAACTGTTCACTGGCCATCAGAATAAAATTGTGGTTTTGCAATTTATAAAGCGATTGCTTAATTTTTAGCATCATTTTGTATATGCTGTATGGTGTGCCAATAATTGCATATTTAATTAACTTAGACTTTGAGTTTATCTGCCTACTATGTCCTCTGCTTACTTTATCTCTGTGTTTCTGCATCGAATGTTTCATCGCAGGTGATCGCTCCGTTTTACTCTCTCCTGAGACAGTCGGGTGACTTGAACGAGGCAGTCAACAGTTTGCACAAGGCTCTCGATGTCTTTGAAGAGCTGCTTACTGGAAAATTCTTTGGAGGTGAAACTCTGCTTGCCAGTTAATGTTGTATTGAAGGTCTTTCAGACTGTAGCATTAACCCCCAAGTTGACCGTAATACAGGTTCATTATTGAGTAGTCATGGTAATAATAATAAATAATAATAATAATTATGCACTTCTATAGCACCAGTTCTAATACCCAAGGTATCAATCGATGGTACTTCAAAATCAATCCGCAAAAGATCCAGGTCATTCCAGAGATCAGTCAGAGGGAGAGAGTGAGACGGACGATGGAGGAAACGCCAATTGAAAGAGATGCGTCTTAAGTAATGTCAGGTAATGGTAATGTCAGAAATGGCTTTGCAATAAGACATTTGATGCTAAACCTGTATTGGCTTAATTTTTAGCTAGTCTATGGCTTGATTGGAGAAGTTTTATGTGGTGTATTGGTTGAGTGGTGTTGTGATTTTGTACTGTTTATATATTCAGGCAACGCTGTAGGCCTCGTCGATTACCACGTGTGGCCATGGTTTGAGCGTTTTCCACTGCTGTCAAGCCTGTCTGGTGCAGCTATCTTGCCAGAAAGCAGATTTCCAAAGCTGAATGCTTGGGTGGGTCACATGAAGGCTTTGCCGGCTGTGAAGACAGCAGAAATAAGCACGGAGCTGCATGGAAAGTTTATTGAAAAGCACTTGAAAAATGAAATTCCAGATTATGATATTGGAATAGCATAAACAAAGACAAAACACTATACATGCTGACTGTCGGTCCATATGTAACATAATAATCCCTTATTTTAACGTTGAAAATTGGTGCTAACTTGCATGTAGACACTTGTCTGATATTTCACTGAAATTGTGCCTATTATCTTGTGATGATGATAAAACTAACAACAACAAGAATAATGATAATGGTAGTGCTTATGTTGTATTCATCGTCTTATTTAAATTTGTTGATTGGATCGGTGGGCAGGAGCACTGCTGTGGTTTATACTGATTTGATTAGATTGTCTTATAAATCTTGTAACCATTTTGTTTAGTGCTGTGTACTGAATGTTTATTTGTAATTAATTATGCTAAAAAAATTTGAGCCGTCTCGAAAATGGTTGATGAGATAGAGCAGAAGGATCAGGCTACAGAATGTATTACGATACATTCTGTGGCCTGATTGCTGTTGATTAAACATTTTACGAAAGGCTCAGGTGTCATCGTTTATAGTTACGAAATCATTTCGAAAGTCAGTTATTTTCAAACGCTTTATTCTGGGGTTTAACCAGTTGATGGTTTTATGCATGAATCAAATTTCTCTGTTATGGTCCAGAATTGATGTTGATGCTCCAGTCTCTTGAAGTCATCAAGCGCGTTGAAAGGAAATGTTATTATTGGCAATGGTTGTATGGTTATTAGTATGCCATATATTAATATATAGGATGATCATAGTAATGTTTATTAAATTGACAACAGTAGAACCTATTGATAAACTATTGGAGCATCTGTGCAGAACCTGTGCAGAATTTGTTTGGAACTTAGGTATTTCAGTCGTCGGTATGCAAGTACCTGTGGACTAACACTGGATTTGATCAGAAGGAATTATGATTCTACAGCTGTGTGAAAAAGTCCTGCACGTTTATAGGATTTTGGGATTTTTGTTTTTTATGAATATCTGAATAACCATTAATGATTTAGGATATGCAAATCTCAATATATTTCAACGGGTATTGATGTTTTTGGTAAAGAATTTGCAAATTATTGTGTGATTGCCTTATGAATCCTCACAACAAAATTTTTTGTGAGAAGCGTGAAACGTGCAGGACTTTTTCACACAGCTGTACAGTCTACTATTGAGGACCATCTACATGTGTCAAGTGCATTACAAAAGCTGTTTAGTTAGGTCTAACGCAATAACCGACCTACAGTGTCAAAATTTCTGTTTTAAATGATGACGATGATGATGTGATTTAAAGTGGTTTAGGAGACTAAGTAAGCCTATGTAAAAATTGGATGCCATCTGGTGTGCATCCTGTGTTGTCGGTGTGTTATGACAGCATGAATCTCTGAACCGGAAATAATAAGCGTACTTCTAAAGCAGTTTGAGTGCAATGTATAGAATTTATAAAATTTTATGGGACAATGTCCCCAAACATGTTTATTATTTAAAATAGCGCTCAATAAATTGGAAGCGTGAAAGCTTGTAAACAATGAATGACGCCTACAACTGTGGTATCACATCTTTGATCTCTGGGCGCTTTTTGTTAACCACGAAAAGGGAAAGATATTAATTGTTAGTTGGTAATTCTCTTAATTCTTTAGTTATTTTTTATCGTATTTAGACATTTTATTAGCGCAATTCTTATGAGACATCGATAGATTTATATTATTGTTATTTCACATGAGGCGTGCAGAGAAGCGTGTCTGTTAATTTATATAGCGTCGGCGTTTATATTGAGCTCATTTCATTTATATAGCGACAGCGTTAAAGTTAATTTTAGTTACATTGAAACGGAAGAGCCTATTGGTGGTAATCCTGTAGTTTAGGTGCGTCAATTATTTTGTGTTTTGGCGGCATTGAACGTGGCACGGGTAAGTGCTTTCTGATCGAGGTTCCTAACTACATAGCTGCCACGCTGTAACCATTAATTCAGAGATTTATTCTCCCTGGTACACATATAATTTCTGATGGTTGGCCGTCTTACGCAAATATTGATCGTATGGTACGTATCGGTCATATACATGCACGATGTTGTGGTCCATCCTTCGTCGACCCTAACCATAGCGATATTCACAACTAAATTGTTATGTTAACTTTATGACATAATAAAGATACTTTTCCTGTTATACCGAGGTTTTAATGTTATAAATATAATCTAAAATAATGAAAATAATTGACGCACCTAAACTGCAGGATTACCCTATTGGTTTTAGTATTGTACGTGACTCGATAGGTGTACTTGCTGGTGTGAAATATTTTGGTTTTTGCATTTTAAAATTTGCAGGTTTCGTATTGGCATCCAGTGTCTTTGATATGGTTCTGATTAAACCGGGCAAAGTGAACTACCTTGATTCTGATGAGGATGTCAAAGATGAAGCGGTGACTTGTGCAGAAATGCCAAAAGCCAACGATGGTCATAAAACACCTCTTCAGACAAAAGTATTACAATTTCACCTTCTTCAAAAACACACTTTTCTGGAATATAAAAGTGCATAGGTGGCTTAATGACTCTCGATTCATTTTTAACAATTGAACACATCTTAAAGTTCTTGTTTGCAACTGAATTGGACATCAATAATTTTGTAATTTGTGTGTGTTTTATTATGAAAATCTTACCGTTTTATTTAAGGTTGTTTCAACTGTAGATTTCTGCATTTCGTATCTTCCACTTGATGTTCTTTAGAACACTCCTGTTCTAAGAAGTTCCGAACGAATACAACGACGTCAGAGTCGGACTTTCAGAAAGCCAAAGCGGGAGGATGAACTGAAGAAAATTCCAACTCTAGGGACACCATCAAAATCAATTCGGTCGCTGAAACCACGCCCATTAGTCAATAATTTGATGAGAGAGTGAGTGATAAATGTTGACAATTTAACTTCTCCCTTTAGTTGTTTTCCCATTGTTAGTGGGTAATGCGCTGACTTGTTGATTGAACCAGCGGTGCAATTCGTAGATGTATTGAAATGGCAAAGTATGGATTGTAACAGAGTACTGTAATTATGAATTCCTGTTAGACTGCAGTCTTTGTTGTCTGTTGTTGACTTGTGAGACAGTTGGTGCAAAGAATGAGACAAATAGTGTAAAGAATGTAAACGTAAAGTAATGTAAAGTGTACAAATGTAAAGAGATGAATAATGTGTGGGTGGGTTTAAAGATGCCTGCGATCCAACCACTCTGAGATCATTTTAGAAGTTCAGAAAATGATAAAGAAGTTTCTAGTAAATTAGCTGGCAGAGAGCTGCAGTGATGATGATGGATGATGGATGATGATGATGATGATGATGATGATGATGATGATGATGATGATGATGATGATTTGTTTTCCATTAGAACTCACCGATACAATTATGATCCAAACTACACGAGCGGTGAGTCTTCGACTGAAGACTTTATCAATGATGAAGATGAAGATGATTCTTCTAAATCAGAGGTAACATTGGAAACTCTGGCCACTTACAGCAGTTAATAGTTGCATTGTATAACTCTTCTGTACTGTAGAAAGTCATTGTACAGGAAATCGTACCAACATTAATTGAGATCTAAAACAGCATTGGCCCATCCATATATCTTCTCTTCTGCCATTTTTGTTTATATTTTACAAACACAAGATGTTGATTGCAAATGCACTTCCGTGCACTTTTCAAGTGCTCAGGCAAGTGCTCAGGTCATCATCTGATAAGAAGAGCCACAAATGAAGCGTACTACTTTCCATTTTTTCATTGGTATTGCTACTTAACGAATGAGCAATTAATTGAATATATCGATGTATCTGTGTAGGTTGAGTTTTGCAGGTGATGAGTGAAGACGATCAGTCGAGGAGTGCACTTTGTGTCTGTGATTTTGTTTTTCAGGATTCATCGACATCGGGACAGAGAAAGTCGTTGAAGAGAAAATTAAGTTCGAGTGAAGACGAAGAAATAAACGATCGCAAGACGAAGATCACAGATGATTTGAGGAACCGTGAAATCGACGACGAAGACGACATCCAAAATGTTTCCATCAAATCTCGAGCTGTCATTTCATCGTCTGATTCAGAGTCCTCTGATGTCGATCAAATTGGAGTGAAGAGTGCTAACAGTCACAAAGGGTTAACTACAGTGGCAAGTAGTGATGATGATGATGATTATGATGGTGGCGATCATGATTGTATCAAACAGTCGGAGACAGTTAAGCGGAAGTTGGATTTTTGCACCGAGAAACAGGAGAGAGACAACACAAATGGTGATCATGATGACGGTTATGATGATGATGATGATGATGATGATGAGCAGTGTCAAAGTGGTGATCGTGATGATGATGATGATGAAAGTGATGACAGTTCCGACGTCTGTCTTGCGTCTCAGTCCAGTTTCAAGTCTCCAAGGGCTGCACTCATGCAACGCAGAAGAGATCGACAGCGAAGGAAGTTTGCAAAGTTGTTGGAAATAAGAAAGAGACAAAATCATGACAGAAATTTGTTGACCATTTCAGAATAACGAAGCATCTGATAACATAAGACAGAAAATTGTTTAGAAACGCTTGAACAAAAGCGTCATGTATTCATCCTGGCATTTAAGTTGCAATGGAGAAGCACAATTCAGCTTTACTTGTCTTGCAGAAATACTTAGCTAATAGGTGTGCTTGAAGGTGTAAGTAAAGTCATTTGTGTCAATGTTTTTTTTATTATTTGATTCTCACATTATTCATGAAGCAGTTTTAGATGCTCTGTGTATTTTGTTACTTCATGAATTCATTTCTAAATAGCAGCAAAAACTGGGGAAGCTTTGCTTTTTTTATTCCAGTTGCTTGCTTTATGCTCCTAAATGCAGTAGTACTGATTGCCCTCTTCACATGTGAATGAATTCTTTTGTCCATAACTGTTGCGTTATGCAGTGGCGGATTTACCATGGTAAAAATGTACCATTTGTACCGTTGAAATACTGTAAATCTGCCACTGGGGTTATCCATAATTATGTAACAATGTGATTTCTTGGTTAGCATTCATGTGGCAATATTATTTTATTTGTTTGTTGTTAAATAAATTGTGTGAAATTGGCTTTAAATGTTATAACAGCTTTTATATCAGTTGATATGAAATTGAGGCTGTGCCCTTTGTTGCGTTGTCCCTCACTTTTTCGTCTTCAGTCCTGTTCCGATTGCTTTGGTAGTTTTCAGCAGTTTTCAGCTGCTTTCTCAGGTTATAATTACCATGCATTTTGCTGAGATTTCACATTATGACATTAAAACGTTATTAGACCCCTATGTAGTTCTAGAAAAAATCCTATTGACACGTCAATGTCTAAATAAAGTGCTCTTCTCCTTTTGGGTTGCCCTCCCCAATTTTTTATCATAAAACCTGTTTGGATTTTTCAGGAAACACTTAACTTGCATTTTCAGCATTCTTTCCATGCATTTTGCTGAGCTTTCAATATTATGAATTGAGAGAAAATGTTTAGGTAACTTAATTGATAGACTTTGCTTTCTGTTTTGAATTTTTAGTTATTTTCAGTTAATTTATTTGCTGACCTCCATTAGAGATGAAGATTGACATTGGAGTGTGTCGTGGTTCAACCAGATATTCCGCTGTGTGTATTGGTGTATTGTAATTTGTACTGTATGTATTTGAACGAATAAGTCTCAAGTAATAACTGGCCAAATCCAGCATTAAATTGGCTTTCACGCAGGCTAATGTCGCCTAAGTCACTTGAAAATCATTATTTTTTTCATGGAAGGAATTCTGCAAATCAACAGTTCTTTTGACAGAATTGGTAAGGGTTTTCAACAGTCCACTTGAATAGAATATAGTTTTTAGTTTAAAAACAATAGCGCTACAAAAAATGTTTTCGATCGAGGTGAAAATGGGACGCTGACGTCATCGCCAAGCGCGACACTTAAAGCGAACGCATAAAACGCACCGGATACAGTAATAAAATTCTTGCGCACCTACTGTATAAGGAAAAATTACTAAAGCGCAACATGAATATGCTGTAGGAGGGTTCCGATATACAGCGAATGGTTTACAGCTGGCCGTGTGTTTTGTGTAAGTTTCTTACGGGACTCTGTGCGAAAGAGCCGCCGGAGCGACTGGTCCAGATTTGAGCGTCGACCCGAAGGCCTAGATCGCTGGACGCCGACCTGGAAAGCGCATCTGGAAACGGGTTATTTGGTCGAAAATGGTCAACAAGACCATCAATCACGCCATCCGAACGACGCAGAGGTCTTTCCGTAGTAAGAGACGAATTATTAACTTTCATTTTTTATTGAAGATTTTAAAACGCACGATTGTTTGCTGACATTGCAGCTGTATTTAAATGCCTTTTAAAAAGATGTCAGCCCTTTAAATGGCGACTCATTCCTCACTCTGTTATCTACATATTTAGAAATTATGGAGTTGGGATTCGTAGATTCAAAGGATCAAACCCGTGGTTTTGAGAAGTCTCGCTATTTCCGTGGAATTATTTTCATTAGTAATAGTATGCTTTGTTGAACTGACTGCAGTTTAACTTGCTATTATTGATGGCGTGCCATTGGATTAAGTATTTAAATAAATACTTCTTTAGCGCCGCTTGCTAATGCGCTGTCGTGTGAATCAATTATTGAGTAAATTTTCAATCAGGCGCTATAGCTTCGGCGTTTGGCGAATAACTGCTTTGTAAAGACAGGATGCTGGGTCTAGTTCCATAAAGTACCTGAGGCAATCTATTCTCCGCCGAAACCCTGTTCAAACCAGAGGCTCCCCCAAAACACTCGCCCCATCTGACTGGTTACGTTGGCAGCCGGGCATATCAGTCTGCCGTGTATATGTATGGCTGTGGTTTTCGTCTGTCGAGTGGCTCCGTTTATCTTCGGCGAGGTGCCGCACCGTCTGTGCTGATTAGACCATTCGTTTGAGCATTTATTTTTCAATCTCCCGTGGAATCACTATATGTGGCAGTTCGCACGTCTTTGCTGCATTGCGGATTGCATCGTCTGTAAAGATAACGTTGGAAAACTGGCGCCGTCGGAAAAACAGCTTAATTATTCTAATGAGTTTGATACTGTGCGGCTGTGTTTTTATTCGAAATTATCTTGGCTATTTATGGTCTTTGTGTCTTGTTTATTTGTACTCTTTGTCGCCTTTGCCTTATATCTTTTGACAGCTCCCTGTTATCTCCCATTAAGACTGTATACAGTATACTGCATGTTATCTTGCTCTGTAGTACCCACTATTGCTTTTTATTGTTTCCTGTTTTAATGTTGCTAATGTTCGAAATATTGCAAGGCATACGACAATGCAGTCATTATATTTGCTCCTGGGGCCTAATTGTTATGAATTTCTTTCTAAATATAGCAACAATATAAGCTTATAGTTCTTTCTAGACATATATAGGCCTAGACCCATGCAACATTTATATCTCCCTTGCTATTGCTTTGCTTTGGGCTTCTTGTTAACTGATTTCCATTGTGTTTTCTCCTATATGCCTGTGTTATGTTTGTCTCTGTTATATTCTTTGTTGTCATTATTAGTTAATAGTATTTGCAATCCGGAGCAAGAAAGGCAAATTTTTAAAGGTTTCTAGTGGTTGAGATGGATTCGTGGTGATTTATATGTTTAGAGTTTGTGTTTTAGAGTAGTGTTGCCTTTGTTGATTTTTACAATAAGATCCAGTTGAATCTTCTTCTGACAGGAACTTGTCTTATATTCTTCGGATTTTAGAAATTAATTTAATTATAAGAACTGATGAGCATCAAAGCATCAAATGATGTGAATATATATATATATATATATATATATATATATATATATATATATATATATACATCAAATGATGTATATATATATAATTATATATAAAGAAGTGCTATACAAATGTTACATTACATTACACTTTTGAATATATTAGCCTTGTAAAAGACTGGCTGACTGACAGTTCAGTAGTTTGGTTATTTGTCTGGCGGTTTAGTTAGTTGATTAGTTATTGATTGACTGAAATATTATATTTTTCCTGATTTTCAATCCTGTGTAAGCCTACTTCTTCTATTCTGGGCCATCTCTTTATTTTCTTGGTCCCATTTTGCTGATATTTTGCGGTCTTTGTCCATCTGTCTGGCCACCCTTCCGTCTGCAAGTGGCCATATGGTCGGTCTACTGACCCACAATACACAATTGTAAATCACAGATGCATTAATCGATTTTTGCCATTAATTGTGTTCGTCTGTGTGCCTCTCTTTGTGCCTCTCTTTGTGCCTCTCTTTGTGCCTCTATAGGGACCTGTGTAGTTGTTGTACTGTGGCCTCTAACGCAGCCTTTTAGTGTATTTAAGCTTCACAAACTCCTTTGTTCTTCGGCCTTGCCGTAAGTCACAGTTTTATCCCCAGAAATAGTCCTCACCGTGGCAGTCCATTCTATCCGATCGTAAAACTTCGATTGGATTTTTTCCCAGGTCATTTAGAATGCATTGCGGCCGGCGGTCGATTTATTTTCCCAGGCAGGTTCTGCATTGTGTTCGTCTTCCTACGGCAACCAAGGTAACAGCTGTTGTTTATGACACAATTTTGTTGTCATGATTAATCCAGTTCTAATTTATTTAGTTCAACAACACATTATTCATCTCCACACATGTTGTGTCTTATGAGTCCTCATTGGGAATCAAAAGACCATCTAATTAGTATGTTATGCAGCTAACGGGAAAGACTTATGTCCAGCTGACAGGAAGATGAAGTGTTTTACAACACACAGATGCATAGTCTATATAACGGGCCTAACCTAGGAACTCCTTTGAACTGCATTGTTATGTTGTAAGCACATTGGAGAATATTAGTAAAGTCCGAGACACTTAAAGATGTGGCAGTTTGATTGAGAGTAGGCCAAAATGGTAGGAAATCCAAGAGCCTTGAACAGTATGGCTGTCAGCTGCTGGTTGCCAGGTCATCGTATATAGGATATTTGTCATCACCTTCGTTTATTTCTTAGCCACCTGGCGAGCTTCAGTGTAATCAAAATGTATAAATAACTAGGGGCTGTCCATTAATTACGTCAATAAAATAGGAGGAGTGGGTTTGAAAAAGTTTGACAGTTGTTGACAGGGGGAGCCAAGAGAAGTTGACGTCAACAATTAAATTTTCTTACAAATGATAAAATATAGGAAATTTCGTGGAATAGTATTTGTTACAACAGAAAAGACCTGACAAGCAAAAAAGGTCATCACCACCACATTATGACACTTGATAAACAAAAGAAAGGGGAAAGGGGTCATCGCCGCAAAGATTATAATCTTCTAAACTTTTGAGGGGATCCGTCACTGATCTTAGTGCGAGGGGCGGCAAACGTTTATGACATAATCAGGCCTATAGGGGGTCACTGAAAGTTGACAGTTGTTGACAAGAGGTCGAAAATTGCCCAAAATTGTTGACGTAATTAATGGACAGTCCCCTAGCTATTAGTAAAACTTCTCTTGATTTGGTGGTTTATTGATAAGTAAGTAAAGTAAAATCTCGTGGATTTCTATAGCGCCTTGGAAAGCAGCACAACAGTAGCTGCTTATTCTTAGGCGCTCAGCCTCTCTTAAAATAGCCATGGGGAAGGTATGTTATCAGCCAGGCAATAGTCAACATCCAAAGGGCAGTGATAGATAAGAGTAAGTTTGATTTTAATCTATTTTGAAATGTTACAGTCAGAAGGTAGAATCTTTAGTTATTAAAATCTGGTGATAAATATGGAGGGGCTGTTGATGTTCGAATTGAACAATCTGTTTATTGGCAAATCACGTGACCATCGTAAGTTCACAGCAAGGACTTCATAGAAACTCTAGCGGCACAGAATTCAGACTCTGTATCACCAATCAAGAGCATCTCTCTCTCTCTCTCTCTCTCTCTCTCTCTCTCTCTCTCTCTCTCTCTCTCTCTCTCTCTCTCTCAGGTGTGTCTTTCTGGCTACCTGTTCGGCGTCTATGAACAGGTGGTTGTCTGAGGAGGATATTATTGGATTTTGACGACGTCGGTGACTAATAGTTTTATGTGAAAGTATGAATTTCTGATTGCTTTTCGTAGAATTCACGTGACAGTGGTCTGACTCTATGATTAATCTGCTGACGAAGAGATTTTTGCAGCTGTTGACTTTTTCTTCATAATCTGAAATCCTCGCTTTAACTTACTCTCGAGAATGTCTCTCTAGCATTCTCCTGTGGTGTCTGTTTTGTACTTCTACTGATTTTCCCATTGACCTTCTTGCACTACAACTGGGTTCAGCTCTTTCTAGCCATGCATGGGCGTAGCGAGGATGTTTTTTTGATAGGGTATTTTACGGTGGTTTGGATAGGTCGAGGTTTGTGTTAGAAGTGTCAAAAAAAGCAAAAGACATCAACTTTGGATGGAGGGACCATGGACATCTCTAGTGTATATGTATGTATGCAGTGGCGTAAACCTGGCGTCAACATTGGGGGGGGATAGAATCGTCCATAAAGTCAGGTCAGACCCCCTTTTCATTCCCAAAAAGCCCTGATGAGCAAAAAAAGTAATCTGTAATGAATGATTTTACCAGATTTTATCATAAGCCACAAAACATTGGGGGGATAATCGATACTCTGTTCCCCTCTTACTAATTATTGGGGGACCGTCCCCCGCCGTCCCCCCGTGTTTTACGCCCTTGTATGTATGTATGTATATATATATATGTGTGTGTGTGTGTGTGCGTGTGTGTGCTGTATTTTAAAATGATGTGACGTATATGATTAATGCTATAATATATTTGTAGGGGAGAGAGGTGGTGTGGGAGTTTGCCCCCTCTTTTGGTCGAGCAAGAATCCAGGATGGAGGTTAGAGCAGTTTAAATTTCCGCCCACTGCTAACTCCACCTGCACAGGTGGTCAAACACGTTTTCCACTGAGTCTTCTAACAGTCTAACTGCCAACTGCTGTATATAAATAAGTAAATGTAAATATAGGCGTATAAGTAGAACTGATGGGAGGCTTTTAGAAATTGCCGGAATTTATGTAGCGCCGCCTTGCGTTCGGTAAACGCGTTAAACGGAAAGTAGGTCGTCTGGACGGCGGCGGCGACCGTTGTGTGTATGAGAAGCATCGTCGACCGTTGTGTGATCTCCGTACAGAGAATCTAATGGACACGTTCTAATTGAGTTACAGTGTTGTCGCAATGGAACGTTTATGTAGCGCCATTTAGACGAAGGTAGGTCGCCGACACGGCGCCGCTTAAAACATTTAAAAATAGACAACCTCTGTTGTCCGTTTTGATTAATTTAGTAATTAGATCACATGATTAAATTACGTTTTCCCTTCCTCCTCCCTCTCCTCCCTCTCCTCCTGCTCTTCTCCCTCTGTTCGTTTGATGATTCTATCCGGATTGCGTGACTTAGCATAGCTAAATGTACCCTTGAAGCATTTTTTCAAGTGTAATCTGCATAATTGCAAATTGCTCATATATATATATATATATATATATATATATATATATATATATATGTATACTGATATATATATATATATATATATATATATATATATATACCAGTATATATATCTATATGTATATGTATAACCTGTCCGGCGCAGGTGCTTTATATGACTGTGTGCTTTGAATAACTGTTGAAAATCATTTCCTTTGATGGGCCGAGGTTTTATAAAAGTGAAAGAGGTCGCTCGCCAGCCAACTTCTGCCCTGCCTCTGACTAGTGACTACAGCATCCAACGCTGTGTGAGGCGAGGACAGTTTGGACTAAAGAGAAGAGAAAAGGGAACGGGGAGGGAGGGAGGGAGGGAGGCGTCTTTTAGCTATTTTGGCACAATACCGTCGAAGGACAAAACATCATCCAGGTATACAGAGATAAGCCTTCTGATTGTCTGCATAAGTTTCTGTCATTTGTAGCTTACCAATATCATCATAATATTCTTCATCACTGTCGTCGTCGTCATCGTCATCATCATCACCGCCAGCATGCGAAGATGAGGAAGTTATGCCAATATGTTTTGAGAACTGTTGGAAGCGGACGAAACGTGTTTCCAGGTTTTCTGTTGGTATTGTGATGCGGCCATGCGTTGGTGTTTCTCATTTGACTCTGATGTTTTGTGGAGTGGAGGTGTGGAGTGGTGGACAGAGGTAAGGGTAAAGGTCCCTTTAACCTGTCCCTTTAACCTGATATTTTAACCGGTTGCTAAATTTAGATTCCTCGGTTTACAACAAACAACAGAAGCATTATAAAGGTCACCGGTTCATTGTGGCTCAAATTTATGCATCGTTCTCTTCGTCTGTCTGTCTGTCTGTCTGTCTGTCTGTCTGTATGCAAGTATCTCTCCTTCGCTTTTATACGGTTTTGTGAGGTGGAGTGGGGGCGGGGCGGGGGTAGCAGCTTGGCTGAGCGATATTTCGCCCCTATTGCATCAGCCGCGCTAGATAGAAGTTTTAGCGGTGACCTCATTTTGTTTCTTACTTTCAACACCGCTTGTAGAAAATAGGTGCGGGAGGCAGGGGAGGTGGGTAACTGCTTTTGCTTCCCACGCTCCCCGATGACCTCTGTCGGGCGTGGGGTCAAAATCTTTCCAGTTTTCCACATCCCCTCCTCACGATCCCCAGGCTCTTCCCCTCCTCTTTCTCCGGATTTCTTGTGGTAAACATAATTTATATCCCGGTAGATAGACAGACAACATCAAAACACGGACCAGATTGCCAACAGAAGTGGGAGCGAAAGGGATTCTGGGATGTCCAGACACATTTCGAAATGATGAATGCTTAGTACATGACAGAGCGGTAAACAGCCGCTCTCTCTCTCTCTCTCTCTCTCTCTCTCTCTCTCTCTCTCTCTCTCTCTCTCTCTCTCTCTCTCTCTCTCTCTCTCTCTCTCTCTCTCTCTCTCTCTCTCTCTCTCTCTCTCTCTCTCTCTCTCTCTCTCTCTCTCTCTCTCTCTGTGGACGGGCGGCCTCGAAGTCGATGCGTTAGTCATTTGCCGAAAACAAGTGTTTTTATAATATTTTTCTTCTGTGACATCTCAAGGCTTGGCTTTCAATGGCAGGTGGTCCGGAATTTATAACCAGACTGATGCATGAGGTTCACTTGCATGCCTCAGTCTAATAATTAGCATTACAACATATTGATGAATATCAAGTTTCTACTGGGACTGGGGGTGGGGGGGGGGACAACTGCTGACCCCCCCCCGGTGGAGCCGCCACTGGTTATGTGCTCTTACCTTGGACAGGTAAGCTGTCCACAATCTCGTCTCTACCTTGAAATCTTAAAGCGTTTTGTTGTGTGAGGATTTTTAAGCATCTCGACCTGGTCGAAAATTTCATGTTTACGGCAGGTAAGGTGTCCTTGGTGGGAGGGAAGGGGAGAGGGTGAGAGGCCCGATGCACCAAGGCGCAACTAGTAGAGGCCCGCATATCGGGACAGGAGAACAGAGGAGAGAGAGAGATGTTTTTGACCTTGTAGATGTTGACGGGTGTTACACCGAAGAGCAACTCTTCCTTCTGCCTGTCTGTCTTTGTGTATGTGTGTGTGTTTGTATATATGTGCGTGCATATTGTATGTATTCGGCTTATTATGTACATTGTATAGGATGCAGCAGCGCAGATAATTGAATGGTGAATGATGCTTTTGCTTCGCTTCTGCAGAAAGCTTTGATAATATTTACCGACCTTAACTTCGCAAAATTTAGCATTGAATCAACACACACATGCACACGCACACAGACACACTTACGCACTTACGCCCTCTCTCGCACACACATTTGTATTTATTTATATGATTCCATTTCCTTTATTATTATTATTATTATTATTATTATTATTATTATTATTATTATTATTATTATTATTATTATTATTATTATTATTATTATTATTGAATGTTTTTAGCGAATGAGTCGTTTCAAGGTCTCCTCCAATTAGCCTCCAACCCCCAGATTTTTTCTGTGGCCTCAATACTGGACGTACGAAGAAATTCGTTTGCGTCCATTTCCCCCTTCTTCCCCTCCCAATGTTTAGCACATAGCACATCTGCCATTTGTATGCGGGAACGACAAAAGGTAATGCATGGGACATGAACGAAAGTCTGGGTGAGACGGACCCTTAGGGTCCAAGACCCTGGCAAATCTTGATGCAGTTCTAGCACTACCCACTCTTTGTGAGGAGTGTGAGGAGTAATGGTAAAGGTTAAAGGCCATTTCCTCCACATTGAAACAATTTGGAAACGTTGTTAACCACTTAATAGTCTGACACAAAATGAAGACCCTCGAAGTTCTTTTTTGTAAAAAAAACGGTAGATTTTACATTATAAATCTGGTAGGGTTAGGTCTGGTATAGGCTGTGGATGCGCTACTGAATATGATTAAAATCCAGTAGTCAGGTGGATGAGATGAAACACTGGGGGATCTACTTGATAACTGTGTAGAATTATATGCTGGTTTTGCTTAGATATTTTGGTTATGTTTTGCGGAGATGAACATTGGCGGAACCAGGCATGGGCTGCGGAATCATCGCCCCTCTTCCCGCGATTTGCCGCTCTGTCCTTCAAAGATTGAAACAAAATCCTTTTTGTTTGCCCGCTCCGTACTAAAAGGGGGTTCCTACCCCTGATTTTCATAATAATTAATGGCACCACTATTAATTGGACGAATTGGTTGACAATATTTGTTTAATGGATTTCTGAGTAATATTTTAAAATAGATTTGTCTTTCGTCAGAAATCCTGTATGAGTCATCATATTATGCATTGCTCATCGCCAGGTGCTGACGTCGGCTTCAGATTCGCTTTGTATCAGCCTTCGCGCTGATACACAGTACATGTACAGTATATATACATGCAGGGTCGTTGGATTATATCTGTGCTTCGTGCATTTGGGCTGACAGCGTATAGTGATCTTTTAAACGTATATTAAAGTACTATTGAAGCTATACTGTTTAAAGTTACTTCAGAATTTTAGCCGTTTTGATAAGGTGAGATCTAGGTGTGGGTCTAGAAAAGCCCCAAATAGTCGTCTGAGTGGTTGCGATGTTAATAATAATAAGTCAACTTTCACTATATATGAGGCTTCTGAAGAATCTTGGCTGGAGATGGTTTGCACCTCTCAATTATTTCTCAATTTGCGACGTTAAATGAATCTTTATCGAAGTAATGCCCCCCAATGGGATCCCGAAATACCTTTGCTTTGCGAGTGACGTGAATTTGGCGCTATATTACCAGATATAACTTCATTTTAAAATAAACTTTAAAAATTTATTATACTGAATAGTTGAACCTTTACCATACTATTTTGTGATACTCGTTAAATATATTGAAATAAGTGCTGCATAATTTCTTATGTTGATTATTAGCATACATATGTGTAGTATAATCATATTTTCTGGATCAGTGATCATTAGCCTTTCCACTTGCTTACTTATACACATGAGCTCTTTTATGTCAATATCATTATTTATTACCGGTATGTTAATTTGCCGCTTCAATGATTTGAGGTGTATTTATTACTTTACACGCTACTGTAATGCGGGAACCTTGGTTCTCTGACTAAATGCAGAAGGTGTGGCCTATGTTTGCAATAGCGATTGATATCGATCTAGTGAAGAATGCTAAAGGTAGTCGCTCAATATGGTCCTTGAAATCGATCTTTAACAGGACGAAATAACTTTCAAATATGCAGTTGTATTTGCTCAAATATTCTGCATTATTAACATTATGGAATAACGAGGGTTGTCATGGATGAGCCATTTTAAATACAGAAGGTGATGGCCCATGTTTGCAATAGCGATTGATATCAATGTAGTAATGGATGCTAAAGATAGTGGCAGAATATGGTGCTTGAATTCGATCTCTAAAAGGACGAAATAAATTTCCAATGTGCGGTTGTATTTGCTCAAATACTCTGCATTATTAACATATGGAACAACGGGCCTGTCATGCTGGATGCCTATAAATGCAGAAGGTGATGGTCCATGTTTGAAATAGCGATAGATATCAATGTAGTAATGGATGCTAAAGATAGTGGCTGAATATGGTGCTTGAAATCGATCTCTAACAGGACGAAATCAGTTTCAAAAATGCGGTTGAATTTGCACAAATCCTCTGCATTATTAGCATTATGGAATAACGAGGGTTGTCATGGATGAGCCGTTTTAAATGCAGAAGGTGATGGCCCATGTTTTCAATAGCGATTGATATCAATATAGTAATGGATGCTAAAGATAGTGGCTGAATATTGTGATTGAATTCGATCTATAACAGGACGAAATAAATTTAAAATGTGCGGTTGATTTGCACATGTACTCTGCATTATTAGCATTATGGAATAACGAGGGTTGTCATGGATGAGGCGTTCTAAAACTTCCCTTAGTAGCTTGTTATTTCCTTAATTAATAAATTGTTCTGTGCTATATACGCTGTAGATTTTTGAATCGTATGCTATGTACACTGTGCTTTATGCGTGACATATCGTTCCTGTGTGCGTGCGTGGGTGTGGATATGTGTGTGTGTGTGTGTCTGGTGTGGTATGATTCTTTTCTGGTTCATCTTCCCGGTCCTTTGATCTCGTGACCTTTGAATTTGACCCCCGGACGCGAAGTGTGTCAGAAGTCACGTTGACGCCATCCATCCTGAATGCAGTCATCTTCGTTGTCTGGATTCTGCGAATTGTTGCGTTCCTCTGTTCCGACAACAACTGTCGGTCGAAGTGAAACCGGTTGCGTCAGACGTCCTAGATACTGACACCGACACTGTCTTTGGACTGGGTGCTCTGTATAGGCGTATTAGAGGCAGAGTGAAGTGAGCACGTGATGTGCGTCAGGAATCCAAAGCTACCGAAGCAGTTCTATGGAAGACGGTCTCGTTCGCATATATATATATATATATATATATATATATATATATATATGCAATGGGACCCTGTTCTTAATTGCACCGAAGGAACTTTGCATCGTCTCCCATTCTCTCTGTCCCCCCACTCTGCCCTCTTCTGTCTCCTCTTCTCCCGGGCGGATGCTGCTGCTGCTGCTGCTGCTGCTGCTGCTGACTTCTTCTCTGTGGGTCGACAATAATTATAATTGAAACATTTTGCAGGATTCAGATCTAATTATGTCAACTTACATTGTTCAGTTATGGGAACGAAGTTTACAGAGACATTTTGACATTGAAGCACAACAGATCTTTAAAAATTGAATTTTGCATTCTGCCCATGTGCACTTATTATGACAAAATTGTCCGAATACATTATATATATATATATATATATATATATATATATATTCCCGTTCGTTAGCCTTTCTAGTGACATTTGATTAAGTAGTACCGGTAGTCAATTGACTAAAGCTCTTATAATATTGCGAAGAATTAATTTTAAAACTTTATTTTATTAATTATGCATAGGGAAGTTTGCAAAGTATGTAAAAGATTTAAGGGCCTTTAAGCAGTGGCTCTAATGGAATTCCATTTAGACTTTTTCTTTAATAATATAGGACTTTGGTTCGCATATACTTCAAAGTCTTTCTATTCAATAGCTTTTCTAGCGAGATGTCCGACATGATTGGATTTTGGCAAAGCATTCAGTAAATCCACAGCACACCAATATGTCACGCAAAGTTGTCTTCATGTGCGTTGCCTGCCTGGGTCTGTTGAATTCAACAGACTCGAAAATACAAAGAAATTTGCATAAATATACAGAAGTAGAGCTGCTCGCCTCACGGGGAAGAGGACATTTAGCAATTTCTTTGTCACGTAATATATTCGTCCTGGCCTTATTATAAATATTTGCAGACTGTGACCAGGGAATAAAGATTACGGCATTCAAGCCCTCATCCCGTGGCCCATTAAGCCCTCATCATCCAGTGGCCCTGTCGTATGCAGTATGCTGCAGGCGACGGTGCAAGCGTTTTCGGTTCCAGTTCAGTCTTCTTTTGAGTTCATGACCTTCTCTGCGCCGCCTGCAGTAATTCCAAGACACGTCGTGAGAATTCGGGGGTCTGTGACAAACGCGGAGGGAGGGGGTTTACACCCTACCTGGGAAGGAATGTACTCGCTCACAATAAAGGTATAGAACCAATTTCCATCTGGAATCATCCAGATGCAGAGGACATTGGTTTAAATGTTCTGGGCGGAGGATGGGGGTGGGGTGGGGTGGTGTGGGGTGGGGCAGGAGAGTATGCGCCACAGTGGTTTTGCAATTGGAATATTCATAGATGCTTTAATTCGTGTAGATTCAGTGCGCCTGCAGAGGGGTGGGGGTGTTTCTGACTCTGTACTAGCCTCGTGACCTTCGGCGGCTGCTTAATTGGATGGGGAGGCGAGGGGAGCGGAGGGGAGGGGAGGGGAGGGAGGGGCGTGTGATCGTGGTTGTATGAGTCCGGTTTCGCATCCAATTCTGAACATTTTGGAATTAAACTGGAGTTGGACTCTAACATTGAGACATTTAATACTAATGTATCGCATACGATCATGAAAAACGTATCATTTACGGGCTAATTTAGGTTCGTCTCTGGCATCTGATTAATTATCATTGTCGTCGTCGTCGTCGTCGTCGTCATCACTTCGGTTTTTGTTCTTCCGAGTTCTTTGTGTGAATACTGTATTAATCGATCGCACGTTATCTGTATCCAGGGTTCAGTTTGTTCCGGGGGAATGACCTCAAGGTTTGACCCCTCAATGGTTGGCGGTAGACAAGCTTTGGGTCGGAGCCCCCCCCGCACTGTTCTTGTTTATCGCAAGTGGCTTTGCTTCGTCGTTATCGCTGTTTTTCTGATCGCAGAAGCACCCGCTTACTTTCGAACCCTGATACTCTAGCAACCATTGTGTTAACTCTCTCTCTCTCTCTCTCTTCCCTCCTCCTCCTCCTCCTCCTCCTCCTCCTCCTCCTCCTCCTCGTCCTTCTTCTCCGGCCGCAGACAGGATGCGCTGTGGGTTTTTTAGACACCCGATAAGCTCCTCTCCGTTATAAACACACGAGCGCAAACAAGACGGCAATCAACCAGTTTCCGCACTTCCGGTGTTTTATCTCGACGCTTTTCACGAACTTTTTAAAGAGAGAAAGAGAGAGAGAGAGAGAAAGAGCGCATTGACCCCGGCCCTGGTAATCTATTCTCTCCTCTGTCCCCACGCCGCTAAGAGTCGTCAAGGGTCCGTCGTTGTATACAACTAATGATGACTACGAAGTACAAACATTCCATGCCAACAGTTGTGAGTGCGTTATATTTTTGGTTAAATCTTATTTTAACTATCATCTGTCGCGTTTTAATCCAAACCAGGTTTTGTAGCGGGGAATTTGGTTTCGTGGGTGGTGGGGTGGGGTGGGGCAGATAGGGGTTCTCTATCTAGGCGACGTGTCCACAGCTGACGTCACTCTCTTTAGCGCATGCGCGTGTCCAGATTTGAGTCACGGAGGATGACGCTATTTTTAGCCCATCGAATGACATTTGCGATCATTCGGCCGCCATAGGCTGTGGACTCATTCAAAGGCACAGATACATTGAGGCAATCAGCATCTAGGGCAGTTGGCCCCCTCTCTCTCTCTCTCTCTCTCTCTCTCTCTCTCTCTCTCTCTCTCTCCCCCCATCCCCAGATCGAGGTGTAAAACTGCACACAGTATGCTTATTTGCGCGGCATAAGGTTGCCGGATCGACTTGCGTTGTTCAATTTTTTAAAATAATTTTAGAATCGGTGCGAATTGGTTGTTTTTCAGAAGAACCGCAGTTGTTTTTTTCGGGTGCCGGTTGGCACAGTTTCGCCGTTTGCTCGGTGCGGTTTGCCCCTTGCCTTGGCTTGTTTGTCCGTAGCCGCTTCGCCCTTCTGCGGCGGCGGCGGCGGCGGCGGCGACGGCGGCCTCCACCTTGGTTGCTGCCTCGGTTCGAGTATCGGATGTTTTTGTTGACGCTGATCTAGCGTGGCGCCGCCTATGTATGCGCTGACTGTGGAGGGGGAGGCCTGGCCTATGTAAGTCGGTGCTGTTTGCCCTGCTATCGCTCAGTTGGCGTTGGCCGCGACTGAGGCAGGCACTGCCTTACGTTAAGTTGATCGGTACGGACAACGTTTTAGACGGGGAAAAATAATTCGTGCTCGAAGCAGCGCCATTGTGGGGAAAATAGCCAATGAGGTTTAGATTTAGATGTTAGAATTATTCGCTTCGGTCTGCTCTCTGTGCCTTAAGAATCGTCGCTCAGCGTTGATTTAACAGTAAGTCAGTCCACCAGTGGTCTCTTGGCTATTTCCGATTTCTAAGAACTCACAGGATTACATTTTTTGATTTTTGTGTAAATCGTAATGTAATGGAAATGTGAAACAGTTTGAAGCATATGGTCAAAGATGTTGAGGCTGGATTTGATGAAAGACTGTTGCTTTCGTTTGCGTTAAACCAGTTACTGTTTTATGCCATTGGTAATGACTTAATGTGTGTTAACACCCATGTAATAATAATAATAATAATAATAATAATAATAATAATAATAATAATAATAATAATAATAATAATAATAAGACATGAAAACACAGACATTGCTTAGGCTCTCAATGCTTGTAGAGATGAGGACATATTCATTTATGATGGAAATGAGCAGTCACTGGGCCTCTGTTCGTAATGATTTGTCGTTGTCACTCTCCAAATGAAACTCAATATGAGGCCTCTATTTAGTGACATTTATGCCTGGCCTAGAGGACCACCATCTATTTGTCGCGGCTTATTCGCCGTCGTCTGTCCAACCGGAATTATTTCTCCATTGAACTTGCTTTTAACGCGGTCTGCATTTAGTGCGCCACCTGCCGATGCTCCTAGGCGCTTTATGAATTGGCGCTATAGAAGTCGTTGGCTGCAGTTTGGTTTAGCTGTGTGTCCTCTATACATTTTTCAACTTTCTCGGTTAAAATATAACAGACTCTGTAAGTGGACTTCATGCTGAGAATAAATTGCTCTCCGGCGGCAATACAGGAGCAAAGACCTCACAAATGAAAGCCATATAAGTAGGCTTGGTTGGGAGGGGGAGGGGAGGAGGTGGGTCCTTTTGGAATAAACCCATCCATGTTAATGGCAACACCATGCTGTTCAGAATTTTTTGCATTTGGCAATTGCTTGCATGGTACTATAATGTCTGCAGTTGAAATGCAGAAAAGCAGTCTACTTGATGTCGTTTTCTCTTTGAATGATCACCTAGTTTTTTTTCTCGTCAACACTTTTGGAGGGCAGCGGTGTTTACCCAAATATATTTTCGTACCTGATTTTTTATTCCGAATGTTGATTCCACCCTTTGATGGATGTACAGAGCGGGTTCATGTGTTGCAGATCAGCAGAGTGTTTGTTTGGATATAGAAACGAAGGTGATTGAAATTTCTGTTTGTTGAAAAATCCAGCCATTTGTTATTTTCTGGTGTTTTTGAAACCGAGGTTGTTTTTTGGCATTGAAACGGAATCCAATGCATAGCAATTGATTGTTCTTTGGAAAATTCCGTGTGTTTTGTATACTCGACTGCTGGTTGTTTGGTCTTCTCTGCTCAGAATTTGCCCCAATCGTTAAGTGTAATCTACGTGTGGATTTTTTATTACTGCAGAGTGTATGTGATTAGGCGAGGACTTTGGAATTCTTGTATTTCAAGAGATTCACTATGATCCAGGCATCCGTATCTCTGTCTGTCTGTCTGTCTCTCTCCTCCTTCAGTGTATGTGTGTCTGTTGTGTGTGCAGGGCTGCCTGTAGTGGCGTTGCGTTCCTGTCTTACGCATAGGCTTTGAGGCATCGTTGATGAGACTGGGGTCGTTCAACTGTATTCTTAAGCGTGTGAGTGTCTGTCTATATAGTAATTGCGAGACTTTTATAAAGATTTTATCAACCATGCAGTTTTCAGTAATTTCGCTTTTCTCTTATAGAAGTAACTTATCCGATATATCCAGTCTCCAGTCGCTGCAGCATTTATTAGCAACTTCAACCCACACACACACCCAATCACATCCACTGCCCTATGCCACGGTCACCACACAGCATCTAGTAACCAATGGCTATCAATGCTAATGACATTGACTGAAGCTGCTACAATGACCACTACTTGGATCCTTCATAGTATAAGACCCATACCCTGGATGACCAGGTAACTAGCCTCCACCCTTCGTTGTCCTACAGAAATGACGAAAGACTTGCCTTCTATTGTGCTGACGATGTGTTTATGCTTATTGTTGGTTGGGCTGAATGGCTGAGCGTCGAATGGACTGATATTTGCCAGTACATACATCGGCTGCGGTGAAATATTGACTTAGACGGGAATGTAGGTCAACCATAACACTTTTGTATACACGGAATTCAGGGAAACGGCCTAGCCAGTTGGTGGGATGATCATTCCATCTCCTCATTATCGGAATTATTACCCTGGACGGCCAGGGATCGGTGCTCCGACGACATCCCCCGCCCCGATGGGAGGCTGTGTGGTGGAGAAGGAGGCTCTGCGAATGGTTCTTAGGAGATCTGGTAAGCCTCGTTCTGGCTGCTTCTTCTTCTTCTTCTTCAGTTTGGAGGAAGTTTTTCCCGCTGGGTCTCTGATGGACGCCAATAAATCACTGGGCAGGAGGGGCTATATAGCTTACACTTGGGCTGAGAGGGTACGGGGAGAGAGACAGAGACAGAGACAGAGACAGACGTAGAGACAGACAGAGACGGACAGAGAGAGAGAGAGAGAGAGTGCATAGAAAGGCAATTCAGCGTCTTTAGTGAAAGGTTGAATTTGTTGCTTTTTCCAGTAGTGAAGAAGAATTATTTGGACAGCGCCCTCTGTTAGTTTTTTGAAGATCTCCATCGTTTCGAAGGAGATGATCGACTTTGCGTTGAAGCTGAGAAGAAAGTTCTCGGACGGACTGAAGAGATTGCTCGGCTGGTTTCTGTGCACGTCAGCCGCGGAATTCACCGGCGATTCCTGTCTCGGGTTCACTGAAACCGGAGGAGGAGGAGGAGGAGGAGGAGGAGACTTGGTGGAGACGGAAGACATGGAAGCGGAAGCAAGAAGGGCTTCAGTTACATTCCAGAGCATGCCGCCGGAGTGCAAACTCCGCGTGTTCTCGTATCTGACGATCGTCGAGAAGGGAAGGGCGGAACGGGTCTGCAGTGAATGGAGGGACCTGATCCGCACTCCTTCCTCGTGGAAGTGCGTCGATCTCACTCAGTTGTCGTTGCACTGTCGTTGTCCGGGCAACGGTTGTTCGAACGCCAGGTGCTACGACAGGTACAAGGAGCGCACGGAACAGTTGCTGCACTACCTGGCCGACATCCGACCGAGTCTCAAGGAGTTCCGATTTGCCTTCGACATCATCGACAGTCAGGACGACTGGCTGCGTCTCGTCCGCGACTTCATCGACTCGGTCCACGTCCAGAAGCTGGAGACGGCGCAGCTGAACTGGAAGGAGACGCCGGTCAAACCGTACCCGTCGGAGAGTGTCACGTGGTCGTCCAACAACTACAACGACCTGATGTACAGACATCGCCGGCGACAGCGCCATTTCATCGGCTTCTTTGACTATTTCACGGCGTCTGCGACCAATCTGTCGACCCTGATTCTGCCGTTCGATTGGTCGCCGTCGTCCATTCGATTCCTCGGGCGGCTGTCTCGCCTCGAGTCCCTCGTTCTCGACAGCTACTTCGTCCCGCAGCCGTTCCAGCAGGAGACGCTCGACGACCTGCTGGCCGCAGTTCCGAACGTTAAGCACCTGAGCGTGGCGGTGCGTGTCGGCAGCGGCGGACTGTGTGCGATGTCGTACAGGTTGGCGTCGAGGAGACTCCAGTCCCTCGACCTGTCCCGCTGTCAGGGCTTCAGTCTCGACGAAGTCCGTCTGCCGTCTCTGACCGCGTTCAGAACTAGTTCGAAGCCGTACGCCTGTGCGTTTCTCGACCCGGCTAGCACTCCGGCCACCGCACCCTGCGTTTACGAGGTACTGCGGTCCGGTGCGCCGGCGCTGGGTCGCATCAACGACCACGAATTACGACCCGAGTGGCGCAAGAACTCGTACGCAGAACTCGATCTGGTCCTCTGCAACATCTGCCCTTGTCCTCTGCACAAGCCTGTCTGAGGACGGCTGTGCTGCCGCCGTGCAACTGCTTTCATTTCAGAATGACATCTAAGAAACTTGAAAGAATTCACACGGAAGACTCTTTGTTATGTCCCAAAGTATTAAGTCATAGTAGTGGCTGTTTTCTGTTTTCAGTCGATGGTCACAACGAAGGAAAGAATGACTTTACGAAGGGTGTTGGCCTTTCTTTCAGCAGCGGAAACTTAACAACGGATATTTCTGCTGTTCCACATTTTATCATTTGTAATTTTTATTTTCTTATTTGGATTACTTGGCTTTGACGTTGCCTTTCCGCATGTAATGCGGGTCTTTCTCTTGTGTGAAATTGGAAATGTGTTTGGTTGTTATCTTGATTTGTCTTGATGCCACATTTTTGAGAATGCTGTCATTTGCAGGCATGGTCCTCATGATGCCCCTGGGTCTGATATTACTTAGCATCAGCATTGCTTTAAAATTTGACTGGTATTGTGCTACTTAACGAGAGGATGAGGACTTTCAACTGTGATAACAATTATGGCTTCGTGTCTTGTAGTGAAATTGCATAAGTACAATGCTTGCTATCTTCTCAGTTAATTGCATTGGTGACTCCCTTTCACTATAGAAGTACAGATGAAACCTGTTTTCCGATTTGTCGGCATTTGTCTGTTCAATTCAACATGTCACACCTCCTCGCGTTGTGTGTGTATTTCTACAGAAATGGAGGGGTTCTTCATGTCCGAGAACTTGGGTACAAGAGATAAAAGCTTGGTTATTCAGATGTGCTGTTTTATGCCAGGATGTTATCTGATGTATTTATAGGCATTATTATAGTGGCGCCATAGAAGTTGATTGATTGATATTGTGCTTGAAGCAATCACTGGCATGTAAGACTCTTATCTTAGTTGCTGCTTTTGTAGATATGAATGATCTGAACCAAGTCTTGTGGCCAATTTTAATTATTTGCGTGCAAAGATGTAGAATGTAGACTCTGTTTTGTAGAAGATTTCTACATTTGAATAACGTAGCTCTGTGCGCCTGTTGTCTTATTGGAAGTAGATTGCACTGTTATTGAAAATGCGTAACACATTTTTATGCAATGTTCATTTTGATGCGTAGAGCGGGTGCTGTGTGACCCCCCCCAGTACTTTGACGGTGACGTTTGTAGCTATTTCAAGACCACGAGAGAGAGAGAGAGAGAGAGAGAGAGAGAGAGAGAGAGAGAGAGAGAGAGAGAGAGAGAGAGAGAGAGAGAGAGAGAGAAACAGTAAACATGGCAAGATTTGGCAAATCTGTTTTTATGAAAGAATTCACATCTACTTTGACGAGAGGAGGCCTGAGGACATGCTGGGTTTTCAAGTGTATGCGGTTGTTGTGAAGAAGTTCGGAGAGGGAGGGAAGGGGTGTGTAGTGTAGTTTCAGCTGCATGCGTTTGTTTAATAAGAGCCAAGCACTTGATAAAAGTGATGACATGCATCGAAGCCTCGATCTAAAGCCGGCCGGTCGGTCGGCCTCGGAGACTTCAGATCAGAATATGTACTTTTTTGTGTTAACGGGAGAATTTCGCCCTACTTCTGCCGAATGCTATCAACTGCGCTCTGTTGGGAAGTAATATAACATATTATATCAGCGCAGAGGCAGAGGCAGAGGCAGAGGCAGAGGCAGAGGCAGAGCAGTTCTGATGAAGATAAAGAGAAAGTGGCGATTTAGTCAGAACAGTTACTAAGCGCCTCAGTTGCCATCATTATAATTGTGTTTGGCGTTGATAGCGTCTCTCTCTCTCTCTCTCTCTCTCTCTCTCTCTATCTAACTATCTATCTATCACACACACACCCTCTCTCTTTCTCTATCTCTCTGTGTTCCCAGTAATGTTTTGATTTGTGTGAAATTCCGGTTCGTAGACCTAACTGACTCTGGGCTGTGCTGCTAATAACAGGACTTTGAGTTTTTCTGAAATCGTAGGCCGTTATTGACGATGATAAAGAATGTACTGATGATGATGATGATGATGATGATGATGATGATGATGATGACGACGACAGTGATGTAAAGCTTTTAGTTGAAAATGACTATTTTTTCACTCGTTAGTTTTGTAACGTAGACTGGTTTTGTTTCGTAATTGTCACATATTGCAATTCCATTTGAATGTTGTAAGAAGCTAAAAAAAAAACTTAAAGCTTGGTGCGAATTTGATTCTGTATTTTGCATTTCTCTTTCGAAGCGTCGCGACTCGCGAGTTCCTAATTAAGCGGAATTGATTCATTTCGCGGCGGTAATGAAACCTCAGATACACACACACACACTGTGATTATATCGTCGCATTTCCAATGCAAATGAAACGCAGCTGCAGGCGGTCAGACATAAGTCCTCGTTCCATTGAAACGTCCAATTGCATCTCCATCTTTGGTAATGTAAACTCAAGGACAGTGTCGATCGCATGCATCACAAGCAGAGGCCTTGATCGTGGTCCGGTTATACGGATTCGGACTGTGGAAGGGCGGTGGACCCAGTGGCGTAAACCTGGCGTCAACATTGGGGGGGGGGGGTAGAATCGTCAATAAAGTCAGGTCAGACCCCCTTTTTGTCTCTCAAAAAGTCTTGACGAGCAAAGAAACGTCATTCTTAGATTTTTCCCTAGCCAAATACCCTGATGAGCAAAAAGGGTCATCCATAATGAGTTATTTAACCATAAGGCACAAAACATTGGGGGGGGAGTAATTGATACTCTGCCCCCTCTTACTAATTATTGGGGGACCGTCCCCCGTGTTTTACGCCTTTGTGTGGACCCCGCCCCGCAACTCGCAGCCGATGAGGGATGGACTGGGATCACCCTCTCCATCGCGTAGACCTGGACATTTTTTGAATTGCACAGGGTGAGATCAACGTCATAACTGAGCTATAAATAATCTTAAGAATTTCTAGGTCGATAAACATATTTGGCGGTCTTTGAAGATTATTTCGATAGAACTTAGATCATGTTACAGTGCAGTTACAATTTGAACAGATGAGATGACCCCACCAGGGCCAGCAGCATTAGAATGTCCTACACCTATGCCCATTTAATCTCAAACGCACCGTACCTTGTAAAATTACGAAAGGCATTTAAGTCGCAACCATCTGCTGGTACCTGTATGTAGGTCTATCGATGCACTGGACAGAAATACAGATGAAAACTTAGCGACACTCGATCCCGTGATTCATATCCATCCGATTATCAATTTCTATAGCGCCACCTATTGATCAATCAAAGCTAAGAAGTTGCCGGTGGGCGAATGAGTGTTCTTGGCTTCGCTTTAGTGGATCTCTGATTCGCCAGATGGCGCCTCGTGTACTTCGAGTGTATTCCTGGGGTCCTGGTCTCCAGGGCCCCTGGGGTTCTGGAGTACTTGGGTCTTGGGCATAGGCAGATTTTATTAAAGGCTAGGGTAGGCTTAAGCCTACCCAACTAATCCCACCCAAACAAAAACATTGTTTTTCCATCAACACCAGGTCTGTCGCGTGCTGGATGGCACCCCCAGGCCCCCATGCTAGCCTACCCAAATATTAAACTCTAAATCCGCCTAAGGTCTTGGGGTTGAGGGTGGAGCCTCAGTTATTACAGACTGTTTGGTGTTAGTAGGCCTACTATCTTCATATCCCGAAATGATCAAATTTAGCAATAACAGATCTCTCACGTTCGGCGATTTTGGGGCAAAGGCGATTCGAGATAAACAGAAAGACGTGAAGCATGTCAACTATATGGAAGTGCGGAGACTGAGTTGGTGCAGAAATGGAGCGGAGTCTAGGGCATAATAAATAATAATAATAATAATAATAATAATAATAATAATAATAATAATAATAATAATAATAATAATAATAATAATGTGATTTTAAGTGGTTTAGGAGGCTAAGTAAGCCTGTGTGAAAACCACTGAAAGGCATGGGCCTCTACTCGAGGAAGCAGATAATCAGGTGATAGCCAGCCACCTGTTTCCAAAGACAGATCCGTTTAATCTCTTCGCCAGGCGCTTCGGCCAATCGAGGCTTATTGACGTCACACTGTCGAGCCTCGTTCTGGGTCTGGACCCTAGGCCACATCGCTGATGTGCACGTAGCAGCAGCGCCGTGCATTTATTGGCAAATGATAATCGGGCATCGTGTCTTTTGAGAGACGGTCGATTGATTGGGAATCGGTTGTTTAGACGACTGCATGGAGCAGACGGATGGATGAACGGATGCTGCTTAGGCTGCTGGCTTCTATTCGCATATTCTCGCCCCCTGGTGACAGAAAAAAGTTGGACAAACCTGAGCGCTCGTGAATAAGCGGGTGCACTGCATAGGATAGCGCTATAGAAATTTCGTCTTACTTACTTATTTACTTAAAGATAGAACAGGTAACAGCGACGGGTTATAGAGTTTATTTCAGAATGATGGCAGACCGTTATTGAATACGAGGACGATAATAAAGGGTGACAAGGAATTGGAATTAGTTCTGCATTATTCGTCGATTGGTTTCTGGAGGCATTTTTCCCGTTATCGCTGACATGGATTCTCTCATAATGGTAGCCTACACTTTTTCCATTACCGCCAGCTTTCCACTTGGAGAAATAGCCATGAAGTCGATTGAAGGAGTAGGAGGGGTAGAAGGGCCGGGTGAGAGGAGTTCCATCTCCAAACTCAGTTCCGCTGACAATCGGACAGGAGTCTCTGACGTTGTCACCGATACAAACAGACTCAGAAGCAGAGTAGCGACGCTCGATGACGTCATATTTCGACCAAGAGACGGCAGTGCAATTACGTCATCTGCGAAAAACGACCTCGAAGCGACATCCGTGGCTTCGGCGGAAGTTGACGAAGGCGTGAAATCAATATTCGGAGGCGCTTCCGGTGTTTTTGAAAGAGAAACTGGTCGCGTTGAAATCTCACCAATGGCCCTTCGGTTGCGAGAGAAAGGCGATTGCTTCCGTTCGACTGGACTGGAAAACCTGTCTACCACCGCCACTCCTACCACCGCTGCTCTCCAGGCCAAAGTCCTCGACGATGAAACTCTTCGCGTGCATTCCGTCATAGTGGAAGCCCTGGAAAAGCTCGGCGTTCTGGAATCGGATGGAAAATGGTGCTATTCCGTGGAGAGAATCAGGAAATCTTTGACGTCACCGTCCCCATCGCCTTCCTTCTGGAATGTGGAGCTGGTGATCGCCGCTAAGCCCGCCATCTTCAGCTCGGTCCCCTTTCACGACGATCGCTCAAAAAGCGCCCTGCCAGAGAGGTCAGTCGGGAGCGGAAGTGACGTCACGGCGACAAGTACTATTACTACTTCCGGTGTGTGGTGTGGCGTCGATGGCACTTCCGGTGGAGATGATTGTACTGGAGCAACGAGTGGAAGAGACGATGGACTCTTTGGAGACAAAGACTCCGGTTCGGTTCCAACGCCAAGGGCGACCTTAATCCAACGCAAGGAAAACAGTTAAGACGGCGTCGTTAAGCAGTTAAACGGTGTCGTATAAATAAAGTTCACATATATAAAATAAGTTCCGCAACAAATTTTGATTGGTTCCTTTGAATACTTAAAGACATTTACTCATCCACAGTTACCCATAAAAGCATAAGCTCACAAGGAATCAAGATTCTGCTTTACCTGTCTGTCTGTCTGTCTGTTTTTCTGTCTATCTGTGTGTGAGTAGCTATTCCACAAGATATTCGACAGGACTTTCAATTAGTTGTCTCTCGTTCTTGTACAGTCACTGGCGTTTAGTGTATAGTAATGAAATGGCTGGGAGTGCTCTGTTTCGAACCCTGTAGATCGAAATTGAAAATGATATTGTTGATTATTCTTGCAAAATCTAAAGCAATGAAGATGGAACAAGAGGAAAATGTGGATTTTGTCGGAGAATTTCTTACAATTGATTAGATTTTTACATATCTAGGGCCTATATACCTTCTATTCAACAGGCCTTCAATAGGCTTCTCTCACACAGCGAATTAGTTATAAGACTTGCTTTTGATATCTATAAAACCTGTCATAGGCCTATAATGAACCAGACATCTTAATACGTGGCTCTTCCCTCGATCGCCCTACTAGCTATTCCGCAAGATATTCGGCAGGACTTTCATTTAGTTGATGTGCCTCGTTTTCGTACAGTCAATGGCGTTAGTGTGTAGTAGTATGAAATGGCTGGGAGTGCTCTATTTCGAACCCTGTAGATCGAAATTGATAATGATATTATTGATTATTCTTGAAAAGGTTAAAGCAATGAAGAAGGAACAAGAGGAAAAAGTGGATTTTGTCAAAGAACTTCTTCAAATTGATCAGATTTTTACATATCTAGGGCCTATATACCTTCTATTCAACAGGCCTTCAATAGGCTTCTCTCACAGAGCGAATTAGTTATAAAACTTGTTTTTGATGTCTATAAGACCTGTTGTAGAATGCACCAGATATCTTAATACGCGGCTCTTCCCTTGATCGCCCTACTAGCTATTCCGCAAGATATTCGGCAGGACTTTCATTTAGTTGATGTCCCTCGTTCTCGTACAGTCAATGGCGTTAGTGTGTAGTATGAAATCGCTGGTAGTGCTCTATTTAGAACCTTGTAGATAGATATAGAGAAAGATATTGGTGATCATTCATGTAAAAGTTAAAGCAGTGAAGAAGGAACAAGAGGAAAATGTGAATTTTGTGGGAGAATTTCTTCAAACCGATTAGAATTTTCGATATCAAGGCCCTATAAACCCGCTATTTAACAGGCCTTCAATTGGCTTCTCGCACACGGCGAATTAGTTATAAAACTTGCTTTTGATGTCTATGAAACCTGTTGTATAATGAATCAGACATTTTAATACGCGGCTCTTCCCTCGATCGCCTTACCATTGTATGTGTATGTGTGCGTGTGTCTGTCTGCTAATCGTTATTATTGTCAATCGAATTACGTTTTGCTGTCTGTTAACTAAAGCGTACATTTGTCGTGGGTCAGTCAGTTATGTTGACGTGGTTGTTCTAAAGTATAGAACGTTGTGCTGTTGTTATACTGTTGTTGTTGTTGTTGTTGTCCTTTTGTTGTTGTCGTAGTTGGCACGAGGCCGAATAGAACTCAGATTCTGGTAATCTCAACCTGTTTCTCGGTCATCGGAGTCTTCTTCACAATGGCTCTCATCCTCAGAATAAGGTAAGAAGTTTCACTGCGCATAAAAAAAGACGCAACCGGTCGTCAGATTTGCGCAAAAGCGGTGAATAGTTGGGGGGATGGGGTGGGGTGGAGACGGGGTGGCAGGGGGTGTCATTCGATCGAGAAAACGCATCACCAAACAGCTGCAGACTTTAAAGCGTTTGAGACGACGACCTTCTTTGCTCGTCAAGGCATTTGGGCCGAATAATGTGAAAGTGTCTCCCTATTCCGGAATCCTGGCTTCGCCCCTGCTGTCCTGTCCTGAATGTGAACACAGTGTAGATACAGTAGAACTTCGTTATAACGTAATTAGTGGGTGCACGTCCGAGGCACGTTATATCCAATACCGTCCTATACGGTAGCGCTCCACAAGTGGAACCATGCATTGCGGTACGTTATAACCGAGTCCGTTATAACGAAGTTCTACTGTACTGTGAACGGTATTGATATGAAATGAGAACGGTTGATGCTTTTAATGAGAATCACGTGAGCCATTTAGTAGTTCTACGATCGGGTTTTGGGTTACTATGACGACTGAATAGATGGCGCCACTATAATTGCGTCATCGCATAGTTATTACGTCATCGTATTCGCCTAGGAACCATTTGAGAAGAACCAGAAGTCTGAACAAGCGCTGCGGGGCAGTTAGACACAGGCAGACGCACGTGACTTCCGGTCAACGAGTGACGTCATCGGCGTCTGCGTTTTCGCTTGCGGGTGCGCCACCTGGCGAAGCCAATCAGATTGAACACATCGTCGGAAAAAAGGTTTTCACAGGATCTTTCTATTCAATATTGATAACGATTACGATGTAGATTCTCCACACAGAAACACAATGCATCGAAGGGGGGAGATGAGAAAAGCAGAGGGAACTAACTGACCAATTATGGAGATTGCCTTCGTGTTGTTTTACAAATTATCTGGAATCTTTTGGGAGGAGGAGAAGGAGGAGGAGGAGGAGGAGGAGGAGAGGGTCAGGGCAGAGGTGTGTATATATATGCCTTTGTTCAGTCGGTCGTGGTGTTCCCTTGGGCTTCTCTTGTGTACATTTGCTTCCGATGCAGAGGGGAATGGGGAAATATTTCCCAGGTCCGCCATCCCACTCCTTCCCCCCTCCAGTCGCAGTTGCCGGCCATCGCAGTGGCATCTGGCGCCATCCGACATGAGAATTGGACAAACATTTGCTCACGTCCGCTGTTGCCTAAAGGGGAGGGTGACCTGGAGTGGGGTGGGGCCATAGGCGGATTTGATTAAAGGCTAGGGTAGGCTTAAGCCTACCCAATTAATCCCACCAAAACAAAACAAATGTTTTTTCCATCAACACCAGGTCTGTCGCGTGCTGGATGGCACCCCAGATCCCCATGCTAGCCTACCCAAATATTAAACTCTAAATCCGCCTATGGGTGGGGCAGGCGCTACCGGAAGTTAAAAGAAACCGGATGTTCGTCTCCGTCCCGCAGGAAATCATGGCACTATATATAGGACGGCGCGATCAATGTCATTTGCACTTGGCGATTAAGTGCCAATGGCACATTCAGGACGCCCGCTCTCTTGATTATTCAGTTGCAACGGAAGACCAGAGAACGATTGAAAGATATGCCCCTATATGACGTCATCGTTCGATTCACTACCCCTCTGTCTGTCTCTGTGTGTGTCTGTCTGTCTTTATGTGTCCCTCTGGAAAACGAAACAAAGAGTTTTGGCGAGAGGATGTCATTATTATTATTATTAGATTGAATCGATTGAAAGTCAACTAAGACGTCGTCGTCGTCGTCGTCGTCGTTGTCGTTGCGTGTAAGATGACGAATGTCTGTTTAGGATGGGGTCCATAGTATGATCCCGGTCGTTCCTTCTCCCGGGTTCCTGTTCCGTCGGAGTTGGAGCTCCGGTGGTCAGCGGCGGCGGCGGCGGATCGGTCCGTCGTCGTCGACGACCCCTCGACCGCCTCTCCTTCGGCGTCGAAGCGAACTCCTCAGTCGCCTGTTCGTCTCCGAGCGGCCATGGGAGAGGGAAGCGGCCAGACGGTACTTCCGCCAACTGTCACTCACCTGCCAGTCCAACGCACTCTTCGTCGGCGAAACGCTGCCAGACGAAGCGGAAATGACGTCACCGACAGCAACGACATCGGCGGATGTCACCGCGGTAGGTGTCGCCGTGGTAGCAACATTATGTCGTCATGGTGATTTTTGTCACCGGTGATCAGGATGACTGCATGGGTCTTACTAAGTAGACATTTCGTGTCATTCTCTACACAAGTATTGCTGAAAATGAATTAATGGCAACAGATCTGTTTATGTTTTCCAAAGTCTACAGAACAGCGGTAAACCGTCGTATTAATTCTATCAATTGTTTTCCATTTGTCCATATCGTCGTTGTTGTTGTTGTTGTTGCAGTTTTCCCGGCGTTGGGAGAATTTCCACAGACTGGACATCGTTTGAAGTGAAATATATAGGTTTTCTGTTTACTGTTTCAATAGATTTTTGTATTATGTTATACAGTGTTTATTCTAGCCACCTTGACATTGGGGGGGGGGGAGTTTGAAATGTTTCGGGGGACAAGATTTGTCTCTCCACGCTTTTGGGGGTAAATTTCCATCCCCCAAGCCAACATATACAAATGGGGGGATTTTAAAACTGGGGGGGGGGGGAATTCCCCCAAAACAGGCCTAGAATAAGCACTGTATGTTATATGACTGCATGCTCTATGGCGCCATGCATGTTGGCCTAGGTTCCATCCAAGGCAACGCATTTAATAGTCTGTAGAAACTGGACCATAGCATTTCAGACTTAGCAAATCACTTGGACCTATATGTAGCTGAACACATTCCTTGACCCGGTCACGGCTGGTTAGTAATAGGAATAATAGTAAGAGGTCTCTTCGTGCAATATTTTGATAATTCTTGGTGTTATAATTCAGTGCATCATACATTCGAAAATGGCAATGACAATTGATGTCATTGAACGTTCAGGATTGCTGCTGCAGTAGTGAGTCTAAGTAAACGCTTTCTTTATGTGATTGAATGAAATTCATTGTTGAAAACTTTTGGTTACCAGAAAATTGAACGTTGGGTGTTTACCAGACATCTCTGCTTGAGTAGACCTATGTGTAGGTTTTAAAACGGCGATTGTACTTTCACGTTTTCGTCGGGTCGGGTCGCGATGGGTTGGGTCCACATACAGGAATTTTATGTGGGTTGGGTTGGGAAGTTCGTGGGTTGGGTTTGGGTTCAGAAAACCAATCCATGTACAACTCTGTCATAGACAATTTTTTTGATGGCTCGCGGACCTCATAAATTCTAATTGTTGAATTAACTGCAACTGACATATACTTGTTTTGTCAGTCAATTATAATTATTTCATCAGAATATTGCAAATCTTAGTCATCAAATTTCTATTCAAATGCAACGAGAATTCTTAGAGCCATCTATGTGTTTTGTGTTGGTGAGATATCTTGAGAAGGTAATCCCTTCACGGGCCCCTTGAAATCAATTGGCGCTCCCCTGGGGGACTACAGACCCCCACTGTTATACATAAATAATAATTCAAAAGTCTTATAGTTATAATTATAAGTTATAAGTTATAATTAATAATTCAAAAGTCTAAATATATCGAAAGTTAAAAAAAGACGTAAAGACGCAGATTCGAATAGGCCTATATTCATCTTGAATTGATGCAAAAACGAAGAATATCTTCCGTAATTTATGGTGTTTTCAAATTGCCTGCGTTTAGAAAAGGCCGGAGATGTTCCCTTCGACCTGCCCTCTGCCCATCGATCGATTGCTCTTTATTATATTATAACGGAGTTCACATCTTCTCCTTCCTCTCACACTACGACGACATTTGCCCAATCAACACTAACAATCACTAAGTTTCGGCGACTGAAGTTTTACACATTTAGTCTAGAATAGAAGACAGAATGATCGTAAAGAATACTGACCAACAGTGCAGTGGAGGTCGTATTAATCAACGGCAAAGGCAGAAGTAATGTTTCGTAGACTGTTGTTGTTGACGCAGTGCAAATTGAAAGACAGGAATCTTACGTTACAGTTAAACTTCGTTATGACGCACTTAGGAGGTCTGTACAATTTAGTCCGTACTATTCGAAGTAGGCCTACATTATATCCAATGCCATCTAACACGGTAGCGCAACACACGGGACCGTACATTGCAGTACTTTATAATCGAGTACATGTATACGTTATAACGAAGTTAAACTGTGTATATATATATATATGTATATATATATATATATATATATTCGCAAAATTTTTCATGTTTTTTGTAGATGACGAAAAAATTGTTACTTTCAAAATGGTGTCGGATGAATGGATCCCCGGACCGCCGTTCTCTTCTACGACTGGGTTTCAGACGATAAGTTAATCAGAGACGAAATGCATTGAAACTTAAAGCCGAAGAGTCTCGATTAGTCAAAGCAGTGACGACACGAATGACGTCATCGTAAGGCAGAGCGTTGGGATCGTTCGAATGACGTCACCAGAACAGTCGGTCGCACTGTGGCGCCGTCGTCGCCGCCGTGGAATCCTTGTCTTGAGCTGGATTCTGACATGCATACACTTTTTTGAAAATGTCAAACATCGACAAAGTTCCTCGAACTCTGAAAGAACGCATTTTGAACGACAAAGAAACGGTTAGAAGTTGCATTTGACACAAAACATTCTCTAAATGTTACCTGACGGTTACTATCTAGACTATCGGCGAAGCCACCGGGGCAGGGGGGAGGGCAAAACACGAGAAGCCCGCCCCTATTTGGACTGGGACCGGTCATGGGATTTCTGTAAATCTGTTGAGTTTTTTTGGGGGGAGGGGTAGGTAGCATTATGAAACTGAGAAGAATGACGGAATATGGAAGCTGATGAGAGGACAATGTTTTTGCTCGTCAACACTATTTTACTAGAATCTAAGCGCCTCCCCCCTATTCCGAAAACCTGGCTGCTCCACCGGTCTATAGACAGTCGCTTAACTACCAGTGAATAGTATACATGAGAGAGAAATCTTCTCAAAGCGATCATCGTTTGAACATCAATAACACCATCTTTATTATTTTTCGGATTTTTCAATCCTATCATATGCAGGACTCTTTGATTACAAGCGAAATATTAATAATTTTTAGGTGCAGCATAAATCGACCTTGTATTATAGATATCTAGAAGGAAAATGAGTCTGAAATTCTTGGCATGTACCTTATTTCTTCGGCCGGGGGGTAGCGATGACCCACGGATCGCTTTTTCTCGTTTTTCCTTCTTCTTTTGCACAGATTCTGTTTTGAGTTAATAAAAAAGCAAAAAACTATTCATTTGACCAATTTTACCAGGCACGTCAAAAACCAGTAATAGTCAAACACGCACGGAAGTCACTGACATTACAATCACAGATTCCGAATGTTATTTTTACTATTACTATTATCATCAGTGAACTTCTATAGCGCCATTTAGCATGTATAGTGGAACTATATCGGAGGCGAAAGGCCCGTAATATATTTGCTTTAAAATAGATTTAAATGCGGAAATTCTAATAATTAAAGCATGGAAGTGCTACCTGAGCGAAAGCAACAAAGAACGCTTTATCATTGGAAAGATTTAGTCCAGGAAGTAACGACTCCTCTCCGTTCTCAGCTACCCATTCCTTATACGCCTAAAGTAATGATTATACATGCATATTATATATATATATATATATATATATATATATATATATATATAGGTGGCAAAAAAAACCCAGACGGACTATATTAAATGCAAACCTAAATGTGACTAGCCAGGTTTTTTGCGCCACCCTGTACATATATAATGAAAATGAAGTATGTATAGGCCCATATAGAAATATTCCCGAATGTTCTTTCAATTGAAAGACTTTATCTCTGAACGTCAACAAATTAAGCCTTTTGTTATATATTTTAAATTATCCGATTGAAATGAGGTAAGCTCCTTACGAGTTAATTACACTAATATAGCTATAGTAGTGGTTTTAGTTACTTTGTACGAGTGAAACAGTCCTCCGATGTCTGCCACGTACTCACGGAAACTCATCTTTCCAACCACCTGTTGATTCAATGATAAACCATACATGGACACCATATATGGGCATTTACTCTTTGCAAGTGTTTCATTGCATATTGGCTGTTTGAAAAGCGATGTGACTGAGTAATTTAATGGAGAAACCTTTTCATCCGGTTTACGAACAAGTTCCATGTGGTAATCCTTCAGACACTGCGACCGATTCACAAAATTCAACGAAGTGTCATTGCTCCACCAATCGGGAACAAGGTCCTGATTATCATCTACAAGCATTAGCACGCGGCTCGATGCAATTTGTCCAGAACCGGTGAAAACAGCACCCAAGAGAGTACGTCTTCACAATATGAACAGACCTGCCATTATCGTTCTGGTTTTCCTAGCATTTTGCTGTTTACAGATTCAGTAAAAGTATGTTAAGACATTTTTAAGAACTTTGGGCCTAGAAATAATGTACAGTAGAACTTCGTTATAACGTACTTAACGGGTCTGTGAAATTGAGTACGCCATAACTTATATATTCGAAGTACGGTATATATCCAATACCATCCATTATGGCAGTATTCACCAAGAGCTTATGTTATCAGAGTCCTGTCTTAACGAGGCTTCACTGTATTCATGGATGACACAACATGGATACAGTAGAGAAAGGTTTCAGATATTCAAGATCTAGGAATGTCATATAACTAAATCAATCTGACTGAAGAGTAAATTTCTAGTCTCTGTTTTTGGCGGTGGAACATTTCCTATAGAAATGGCCATCTGGCGATTGTTACCGGAATCAAACATGGCGGAGATCATTTCGTGGGCGATCTTCCATCCGAGTGATGCGTAATTGAGAAAACTGAAGAAAAAATACGAAAGACAAATGACCACTGGGAATATTTACACGACTTCGAAAATCAATTGCCTTAACTAACACGCCTGTTTGTTGCACAAAGCCTTAAACGGCAAAGAAGCAGGAGAGAGAGAGAGAGAGAGAGAGAGAGAGAGAGAGAGAGAGAGAGAGAGAGAGAGAGAGTCGCACCTGTATCTATCTTCGTCGTAGAAAGGCTTCTGCAGGAGACAGTAAGTGACACCTGTCGAGTAAAAGAGTAAAACAAACGGTAGAACTGATTCTGGTCATCGACAGAATGTACAGTATTGTATTTGACAAAAGTTATTTCTAACAATTTACGACAGCGCCACCTGTCGATCAAGCGAGAACAAAGAGTGACACGTGACCTATATCTGACAATGAGAGATAACAATATTCTGCTTTGGCGCGACCATCGCCAGATGCCAAGTGCATTGCTAAAATGGCGCTATAGAAGTTCCTATTTTACGTCACCGTTACGTTGCGCCTACCGATTAGATTATCGTCGGAAGAGAAGAAGACATTTGGGAGGAAGTGGTTCGTTTCCCAACTGCCACAAGAAAACAATGACATCGCATTTTTGTATTGAATTTCATCAGTAAGAAACAAAACAGAGACTTTAGTCTACAGCAACTACGACGACGACAACGACGACAACGGTACTGATTAATGAAATGATGATGATGATAATGATGATGATGATGACGATGATGATGATGATGATGATGATGTATGTGAGAAATAAGTTCTTACCCTTGGTCGAAGACCTCACTGGGATCTGTTAGTCGTAGTCTTAGTATTTCGTATTTGTGTTTCATTGTAGTGATGACGTTTTGGAAGAACGAATCGCCTTCGGTTATATTCATCTGAAAGAAGAGGAAATTTCTATGACATTAAAACCGCAAATTCCTATACATTACAGTCGAACGCATTCTCGACATCTCTGCGTCTGTTTCGGCCAACGTGTAAGTGTCAACGATCGATGTTCGGTTGTCAGCTCTTTAGAATTCGCATTAATTGTAAGACAGTGCAGACGATTTCGTTCAATGTATATATAGGCCTATATCTACAGCAGAACTTCGTTATAACGGACTCGGCTATGACGAATACTCGGTTACCTATAAAGTACCGCAATGTACGGTCCCATTTGATATGCGCTACCGTATTGAACGGTATTTGATATTACGTACCTCGGATGTAACGTACTCAATTTGTCAGGCCCTCTAAGTACGTTCTAACGAAGTTCTTCTGTATGAGACCAAAGAAACACAGAAAATACGAAGTAAACCGAATCTATAATTATGAGAGACTCTTCTTTTGAGTTCTGAGTTGATCGTCAGGAATTTCGGAACTTGACTAACCGCGCCGTAATAGCGATCCACTTCCGTTTCGTTGAGGACAAATTCCGGAAACCCTACTTCGATCTTTGTGGCGTTCAGCTGAAAGTAATTATACGCCAAGAAGACATTCGACTGGATTCAACGCCACTATTGGGTTCATTGTGTGTTCATGTTTTCATAGACTGAACTTTTAAGATCTAAACATCCGATGAATTCTGAAATCAGCTCTGATCTATTTTCCTTAAAGATGCTAAATTAGAGCTACTCTATTATGCCGAATGATTTCAACCCGTGTTCGAGCCCTCTCAGCAGTTTCTTCGTCCATCCAATCGACGCCTGTTATGCTCTTCACCAAAGCGCTTTGAATTTTCAGTGCCATGTCTTTTACCTATCATTATCATAATCAACAACAAAGTCAAATCTATTATTTCACCTTCTAAACACATATCTTGATTAGCAGAAGCAGCGGCAGCCGTAGTAGTAGTAGTAGTAGTAGTAGTAGTAGTAGTAGTAGTAGTAGTAGTATAGTAGTAGTAGACTAGTAGTAGTTAGTAGTAGTAGTAGTAGTAGTAGTAGTAGTAGTAGTAGTAGTAGTAGTAGTAGTAGTAGTAGTAGTATAGTAGTAGTAGTATAGTAGTAGCAGTAGTATAGTAGTAGTAGTAGTAGACTAGTAGTAGTTAGTAGTAGTAGTAGTAGTAGTAGTTGTTGTTGTAGTAGTAGTCGCTGTTGTTGTATAGTGTATAGTAGAACTTCAATGTATAAAGGACTCGGTTATAACGTATACAACGTTGCAACGTACCGTTTGATGCGCGCTAAAGTACTGGATATAGCGTACCTCAGTTATAACGTACTGAATTTTACACACTAAGCACTGTGCACTGTGCTAAGCATGGCTAAGCACTGTGCACTATAACTGTCGCAGTTATTTCTTGATGTGGCCAAATACACAAAACGAAAGGCAGAGCAGCAGTCTTAACGTGAATCTTAGCGTGTGAGCGAGAGATGCAGATAAAAGTATAGGGCCTACTAACGTGTTGGCGTTTAGCGTTTATCTTCTCGTCATGAGACGCCACTGTAGCCAAGAGAGCAAAGGGAAATCTTTCGATTACGATATCCTGACAATACCTCTGACGTTTCATCTCAGTCGTCTTTATTCCTCCAAAATTAGAAAAACACGCACTTTTCCACCGCTCTACTTATCATTGAATTCTAAGACTATCGAGTCGAAATCAGCGTATTGTCGCTGTAGCCGATGGCATTATAACGCGGCTTTACTGTAGACATTCCCGTTTCAGAACGGTAGTTTACGGCAGACGAAAAATACCTTCACTAGGACAGGTACACGCAGGTAGATTTGAGATATTTGCAAACTGCAGCTCAGTGGCGTTGCCAGGATTTCAGAATAGGGGGGCACTTTGTGACATTTTTTGGTCAAAAGGTCTTGACGAACAAAAACTGGTCGTCGTCGTCGTCTCTGAGGCTTTAAACGCAACCATCTGCTTTGTTTCATCGATCTAATACCACCCCCACCCCACAACCCCAAACTACTCACTGGTTTTGGACCAATCTCACGACCGACCCCATTCCAAATGGGAGGGGCCGACCCCCTCGTGGCCCCCTCCCCCAACGTGACTATGCCAATGTTGCCGCTTATATTTACCTTTTTTATGTGAGTACAAGAACATTATCTGCTTGTGTTTCAGCGAAGTCGAAAGTAAAGGCGCTAGATGAATCACGAGTCTCCATCTTAGATAACTCTCCAGATCTCTTGACAAAGTAAAACAGGCGTTCGCTTCACTATCACGTGACTACCTGGTACATGCTATGAATACGAGGTACATGATTGGCCTATTAATAATATTAACTATGATGTGCATGTTAATTAGAAGACATGTCATGTTAATGCTGTTTCGAGTGCTTTTCTTGCTGGTTGTATAAATAGTGTCTTGAGGGAATTTGGAAGATTAATCGTAAACTAATTATCCGCAGAACAACCTGTTGGATGTCTCTTTAAGAAGCGAAGAGATCTTCTCGACGAATGTTCTGCTGATGATCGACACTTTCGAATGCAAATGGAATTCTGTTGAAATTCTTCGCAAAAATTGCGTCCAATTGATCTGCAGAAAAAGACCACGTGACCGTTTAATATACTGGCGCTTAAAATCCAAATATGCGTCCTCAAAAGGATAACATAGGATTGGGTTGATGCGCCAGAGTTGTTCATGGGCTGGGTTAACCCATGGGTTGGGTTAACCCATGGGTTGGGTTGGGTTGGGTTGGGTGCAGATTTCAAAAACAGTTAATGGGTTGGCCATAGATTCTTGTACTGTATTATGTCATAGACTATGATATCTAGGCGCCATGTATACGTTAGCCCGGATTCCATCGCTGGCAACACATTCAGTCGACTGTACATACTGGACCACTGCAGGTTGATCAAATCACGTGGACAGATAAACAAAGTCAACTGCTGTCTTTTATTTGTCTCAGCCATTTCTTAAGTCGATCACAACTGTAGTTGGCAATAGGCAAGAGATAGACCTAGATAGAAGGATGTTATATCACGTTATTCGACGATATAATTTAGTACACGTTATAATAGTCTATGTGTACTGGAATATGACAATGGCAAGTGATGTCGAATGTCATCTGAGAGGTTAGACTTTTAAAAACTAGTATGGTTACACTGTAATTTCACTTCTTCGTCGGTTTGGATTGGGACAGCAGACAGGATTTTTATATAGGTTGGGTTCAACTCTTAATTCGTTTCATCACTCTTCTGAATTTTTGCATATCTATAGCCTACTGTAGCACTAGCATTGTCCAATTTCAAACAGGGCATCAATTTTATAATATTTTTGTGGTCTATAAAACCTGTAATAGAAGAAACCAGCTCTCTTAAGCGCCATCTTATCTCTCGATTGATTTTTTAGATATTTGACAGACAATAGATTTCTGAAAGACTTTGTATAGTGTCGTTTCAAATGGCTCATTATTTTTCGTGGCATTTCGAAAACTCTAGAAAAAAATTGAGACAGAATATATTGACAATTCTAGTACGGTTTGACACAGCAAAGATGGGGAGACAAGAATATGTGGTTTTAATTCATTTCATCACTCTTCTGAATTTTTGTATATCTATAGCCTACTGTAGCACTAGTTTTTGCAATGTCCAATTTCAAACAGGCCATGTTGGCCCACCCAATATTTGGCTTGTGGCGCCCTCCATGTTGGCTTGAGAAGTCGGTGGGTTGGGTGGTTTGGGTTCAGAAAACCGACCCGTGGACAACTCTGTGATGCGTTGCATGGAGCAGCCACGGGAGATCAATGGCGGTCATGCCATGGCTCCCTCCTCGGTTATCCCACTTATGCTAATTCTAGTATCACTTTTAATTTGTTTTTCGGTGCTTAGATTATCTTTATATATACAGCTATATATACAGCTATATATATATTTTTTTTTTTTTTTTTTTGCCCTCGGTACTTCATTCCCGAAGGTCTTATGAGAAAAAAAAATTGTCCGGAGACAAAAATTAATGTGTGTTAACTCTCGTCAGGTTCTTCGAGGTCGGCCACGGAAAAAGTTCCTCGAAACGATATTGCGTTGAAGCGCTGTATGGCCATGGACAAGCGCTGAAATAGAAAGCTTCCTTCCCTTTTGTCTCCGGAAGACTCTGAAATACGACGACCTAGTTGTCTGATGAAAATCTGTGCGTCGAGACTTATTGGCCCGAAGGACTCAAAGGCCAATGGCAGGAAATTGTAATCTGTTGTCAGATCTGCGTATTTGGTGTTTTTTCGTACTGCTGCTGCCTCAGCAGCCGCACCTGCCAACAAAGACGTGATGGGTAGATGGGTGGCAGCGACTGTGTCTGCCACGGTTACGTCCCAAATCAGGCTACGGCCGGCGTTCCACGGGATCAGAGTGAGGCCGTCCGGTCTTCTACCGTCAGAGCGCGAGAGATCGGGTGGTTCTTTGACAGATGGAATGCCCGCTCGAAGAAGCGCCCGGTAGACCACGTCATTAATCACTGTGTGACGTGGAACGCGACCTGGGCCGAGTGAGCAAGACAGGCCATGAGACCCGACTTCCAACACCTGTTCCCCGCAAGGGCAGATGTGCCGTTCACAGGTGTTGGCACCGAGGCGGAGGCCGACGACGATTCTGACTGCCTCGTCGTCCATGCGCAGTCCACAGGAAGCGATGGGCAGCGCATAAAGCCAGTCCCCGGCGTGCTCCGCTGAAACGGCCCTTAGACGTGCCTGATGGTACTGCCGTTGGTCAGATTGGAGTAGGTGGTTAAACTCCCTGAGAATCAGAGGACGATCCCAAGTGGACTGCTTGTGGAGAGGGCCCGAACCAGGATTATCCATTTGGCTCATTTCCCTCCACTGGGCGATGATCTCGGTCTCACGTGGGTCCGTAGGCAGACTTGCCTTCAGAAGAATGGACGACTGGAGATCTCGGGTGCTCGCAGCTGAAGCCAAGAAGGCAGACGGTGCAAGCGCAGACACCCGGCGAATCCCCAGTCCCCCATCTCTGATTGGGAGCGTAGCCTGTACCCATTGACTGTCTGACAGACGCAGATTAAGGATTTGGTTCAGTCCCTCACGCATAGCGTCGTCGAAGTTTTCTAATAGTGGATGGCCTGTGCATGGAGTGCATCGTAAAAGGTGCAAAAGTTTAGAATGGGTGAGCGACATTCTAAGCAAAATTAGGGCGTCCTGTTTAGCGATCAGCGTCAAGCGGTTCAGTGCCAAGTTTAGCTCGTTAGAGCGGTGTGACATAAGGGACCCAAAGGCCTGAGTGATGGAAAGAGGAGCCCCAAGGAGAATAGCGTCTTGGGGCTCTATGCGTTGAAAGCTGTCAAGCGAAGTGTCAGTAGCTGGGATTGGGCCTTTGGATATAATCTCGCATTTGCGATGGTTCAGAGATAGGCCCAGCTCTTTACATTCCCGCTCAATAACATAAACATCGCTTGCGACGCTGTCTGCGTCCCCGCCCAAGGTGACGTCATCAAGATACCCCAGAATAAGCGCGGCTGTTAACTTTCTCAGGATGGGCTGCAGCGGCAGGCAAAAAAGCAGTGGGCCCAAAGGGTCGCCTTGTTGGGGGCCCATTTGCGAGGACAGCCGAAATTTGCCAAATTTTAGAAGACTTGGACTTCCGTAGGACAAAAGACCGTACTTCGAGAGTTCTGGCAGAATGTTCGTTAGTGCGGTAAGCATTCTGTCTCTCTGCACGCTATTGAAAGCATTACTGAAGTCCAGTTTAACGATAACGTTGTCATCTGGCATTGCGTCCAAGAAACGTCTGGTTGCGTGCACTGCCGCTTCGCAGCCCCCTGGGCATCCAACCCCGACCTGTAGGGGGGCCAGATAGTCCGATACCCTGGACAGTGCAAAGTTTGCGGCACATTTGGAGGCTAGGCGGCGCCAAAATAGCCTATTGCGATTGGGCGCAATCCCCGGCTTTTTCCTGAGGGCCAGGAGGGTTCCCAAAAGAGAATGGGCCTGACCTGATCAGGACATGTGCCAGAAAGTAAAAGGTTAATTAGGCCCGTTATAGCAGAGACCAGTCTGCTGCCAGCCTCTGGACAGGTGATAAGCTATATATATATATATATATATATATATATATATATATATATATATATATATATATATATACATTTATATATATACACACGAATAAATTGCGTAGATTATACTAAAGACATTTACTTCGGGTAGAAAGATTTTGTCCAGTTCTTCTATCGAGACAATGACAGACGAATTTCCCAAATCTCGTCTCTTATATTTTTCTTCGCCTTTGTGCTAAAGCCAAAATATATATATGTGGTATTATGTACTATATATATATTATACACGATAGCAGCGTTAAGCTGCGAAGGTAAAACGCGAGTCTTGAAAAAGCAATAGCAAACTACTCTAGATTAACGACGTAAGCCACCTTCGTCACTGTATGACAGAGAGACTAGAATTTCTCTGGACTCGCGTTTTACCTTCGCAGCTTAACGCTGCTATCAGCGCCGGACCCTACGCTCGTTCGAGTAAGGGACTAACATTGCTTTTAAAATATATCTAACTTCATTGCTATAGACAGTAATTGAGTAAGTCAACCAAACATAGCAACGATCAACAGTAACCCAGTGCGCAGGTTAAACAGTCGAATATCCAGTAAAAATATAGTAATAGTAATCAAATCGCTTTTGGTAAAATTATTTATATATCTGCGCTTATTGGATAGTTCTATTATGTAACATGATGCAGTAAAGAATTCTTCTTTAAAGGAATTGACAGTGCGCTATAGAAGTCGTAAAGATACAGACGTTTAGCCTGACCTTGGCTGCTAGTTTTGCTTCGATGGACATGACCGATCCAGCGAAGTTGTCGGGTTTCACTCGTTTGTCAACCGTTGCTATGGTTTCCTCAATGTAGTCTTTGTAAGACGATGTCTTATGAAGATTTTGGTGCTTGTTCGATAGACCGAGACTCGCATGGTCGATCTAAAGGAGGACGCATCAAAAGACATAGAATATAGCGATAGTCCATACTTAGACCAGGAGCGTATACCTATATGGGCATAAGGCGCCCATAGCCGGGGTGGGGGTGCGGGTGAGGGGTAGGGAGTGGGTGGGGCAAAAAATTAACTTAGCAGGTTAACAAATCTTTAGCAGAGGCGTAGCCAGGAAATTGATTTGGGGGATAAAAAAATTTTATGGGGAGGGGTATAAATCTTAAATATGCCAAATATACCCACATATAAATCACATAAAAAACTTTAAGGTAGATTTATTGGGGGGGGTTATTATGTACCGATATACCCCCGTCGCTACAACCCTGATCCTTAGTTAACAAATAATGACGCTTTGCCGACGTAAGGTTAGATGTACTGTTGCTGCTGTTGCTGCTGTTGCTGAGGAGAACCGGTCTATGAAGCCAAATCGAATGTTGGCTGACAATGTCTGGTCATAACCTTATATAGCGCACAATGAGTTGCGCCATTTCGTGTTTCACCTTGATGTACGTGACGGAGTCGTCGTCGTCGTCTTTGACTACTTTGAGGTCAAACAGGGCGTCGATTCCGTAATCGAAATGGAGGCTCTCGACCATCTCATGTCTTGTCATGCAGTTGCTCCGTGACCTTCCTGACCCTGTGACACCAGACCACACACACGCACACACACACACACACACACAATGACCACAGATGCAGGCATTAGCACAATGACAGCACAATAGCTATAATATTGGCCTGCATCGCACTTCAGACTACATGACCACATGACTACATGTCGGGATTTACTATTTAACACACCACTACATGACTGATTGATCGATTGATCGATTGATTGACTTATTTTTCGGAGTAACTGATGAGCTGATTGGCTGATTGACTATTCCTCCATCGATGCGTCCATCCTCTTCATCCAAACACCACTTATTCAATCGCTCCTCGACGCAGATGTGCTAAGTCACCGATTGAAGAGGAGATGACAGACTGTTAACACTATAAAACATATCTCTAAAGTGAATGGAAGAATACATAGACAAAGAGACAGTTTACTTCGACTCTTCTTCGGAGGAGGAGGAGGAGTAGGACAGATGTTCCAGTGAGAGAGAATCTTCGACAGCGGATTGTCTTCTCCAGTGGCGCCCTCTTCCTTTTCCTCCTCCTCCTCCATGCACACCTTGAGCAGCGTCCTGTATTTCTCTTCGACCGGATAACGGCGACCCATTCGCTTCGAGATGTTCAAATCCTTCCGGATCTTTTCCATGAAGACCCTCTCCTTCTCCGTGTCCAGACCCCACGCCTCTCGCGATTCCGGGATATCCGCTTCCGCTATCCAGGTGCCGCAGGAGAACGTCCAGAAGTCCTTGCACGGATCGACGCCGCTGGGGGCCATCTTGTCGAGTAGGTCGACGGCCGCCATAAGACAGCGGGTGTCCCGACAGGTCCTGTTGAGGTCCCTGGTCAGCCCCTCGATCTCGACCGTCAGCTCTCTGTTCGTCTTCGCCGCCTGACTGAGCTTCCCGTTCTCTTTCTTCAGTTTCGTGTTCTCTTCTTCGACCTTGACCTTGATGGCTTTCGTCTGAATCAGTCTCGCGTTGGCCGTCACGTTGTCCTGATCCACCTGTCGCATCTTGGTCAGCGTCGTGATGTAGATGACCAACAGCGATACAACGACCGCCAAGAGGAAGAAGATGGCGATGGCAAAGAGGACTTCTCGGCCCTGAAGGGCGATGACCGGTTGGTCGAGGACCGGTCGCTTCGGCCTCGGCTGCTGCTGCTGCTGCTGCTGCTGGTCTTCGGGGTCTTCGTCTCTCCTGACGAGCGCCGCCTTGTCTTCCGTCTTCGGCTCTTCTTCTATCTGCACCCTCTTCGGCTGCTTCGGGTGACTGGGGGTGGCGTCCAGCGACGATAGCCCCGTTGATTGACTGAACTCCCCGGCGGGATTCTCCTTCTCTGGATCCATTCAATCGCCTACAATTACCACTGCCCCGTTGATCCGCTTAATTAATGTGTATTGGTTTAGGCACACGTAGAGGGCTACTCTGACTGCACGGGACAGGTGGGGGGGGGGTGGCATATGCGCAAAGAACCGTGGCGAATTCCTTGACGGCCATCTCTAACTTCTGTCTTGCTAATCGGAGACATCGATGCCCCCTCTTCCCCCATTCTGGAATCCTGGATACGCCACTGTTAGTAGGAAACGAGTTGAACGATCCGTCGGATATGATTTTAACGGCGTCTTACTGTAAAAAGCTTTCTAAACGTTGGCAACTAATGATGGCTTGCGGTCTATCGATAGCAAAGACCATCGATAGAACTGGATTAATCATCAGCACTGAGTCCTGTCAACCGGAAGTCCTATTCTCTGCACAAAATCCGCTTGTGCGTCTATTCTTTTACGAGTTCGCATAAGATTATTTTTGTCTTCTGAGGCAAAACCACCGGGAGTCAGTTGCCCCAGAATCAAGCGCCCCCGGGTCATCAATGGGGGAAGTTACATCAATTGGGGGAAGGAGTTACATTTGCAAAAGAGTTTAATCACGAATACGTGAAAATTCGAAATTAGTAAAAATCTTGATAATATAAAGACATTCATTGTTAGGAATTTGGTCTTTGTGAGTCAACAGTTGAAATAAATTAAAGCAGAAACTTACCTTTTATTTTGGCCACAATTCTAAAAATAAGCACAAGAATTCAGATTTCTCTGCGGACTGAATAAGAACCCATCTAAGCAACAGTCAAACGTCAAACGCCTCTTCAGATGTCTCTGCTGTTATTATTTCTTGTTGTGAAATCCAAATTATGCGCTGTTCCTAAAAGTCTAAAAATTGAGGCCTTCTACTCTGAGCTTCTGAATCTGCTCCAAATCTACATATTGATACGTAACACACACACACTTAGGCCAAGCACTCTCCGTGGCGAGAAGTCGAGACCTTTTGCGACCGACTCCACTGAACTCTTCCTTCGTGCAAACCTCCCTCTCGACCTCGTGCCACCCCCCCCCACCCACCCATTCCTCCTCCATCATTTGATGGGTTTCTGTTGACGGTGGCGCCCCTAGCGAGTTCAACTGTCGAAGCAGTGCAAGAGTTGACGACCGGTGAGACATCGATACGCAGTGCGAAACCGTGTTTCTCTCAATCGCGCCATTGCCTCTGCTTCTACGACGACGGCGGCTATGATGATGATGATGATGATTGTTATTATTGAGTCATCTCTATTCTCCCCCATGGCCCATGCATCCTGATCCTCTCTTTGCCGTTCGTCTCCTTTCCTCTCCTCGTGTAATTGGATCAATCCATCGGACGACTAGAAACGTTTATAGGCAGTGTTAGGAAAGATCACTTGTAAAATGATCTTGATCAAAGATCAAGATCACTAGAGAGAAATTGATCTAAGATCAAGATCAAAGATCACTAGAGTATAAATGATCTAAGATCAAGATCACTTTAAAAGTGATCTAAGATCAAAGATCATACAAATATAGTTATTATATCATGTATGACGTGTCACGTATGATAACGATACAAATGTCCACTGTACGATGCATGTAAACTTTTGTAATACTAAGTTACTAACACAACTGAAAACAGTTCATGACAATTTTAGCAACTAACTGTCAGTTCACAGTCAGTGTTGAACACGGCAGTTCATTTTCAACATGAGCAGACGCTCAAATGTTGCGTCAGACAACCTGTTTCTTCGCGGTGTAGCTATCAAACCTCCAATACTAAAAAGTCTTTCGACAGGCGCAGAAGATGGCAGGGTTGTGTTATATATTTCACAAATGCTGCCTTGACATGTGGGTATGCCAACAAGCTAGAAAGTTCCTTATTTGGGTTATTCAGGTAGTGCATGACCTCTATATTGACTGCATTTTCACGACCAGTTGCAACTGAGCAACTCCCCTCTGAGTCCCAGTGGCAGTGCCAGTACTAATGTCAGGGCCACACCCATAATCCTCATCATCTGCACCGGCTGCACTAACATGATCATTGAGGTCCGAATGCTTGATTTGTCTGCCATTTTACTCAATACACATAGAAGTTCGTTGATTGATTGACTTAGTTGGGAGAATAGGCCTACATATAATTTGATCTTTGATCTTCTGTTGATAATAAAGATCAAAATCACAGAAAAAGTGATTTAAAATCAGAGTCAAAGATCACTAGTAAAAAGTGATCTAGATCAAAGATCAAAGATCATGAATTGTGATCTTAGATCGTGATCTTTGATCTTTTGATCTAAGATCACTCCTAACACTGTTTATAGGTTTACTAAATTCTTCACTTTTGAAGAAAAGTAAAGAAGAAAACTCTGATAATTAATTCACCTGTCAGCATCTGATGAGGTTTTCCATTGTTTTGCATTTCCAAACTTAATATATTTCATAATGCATTTATCTCAATCTCCAAGTTCCTGCAAATACTTCACAAAATAACACATTAGAAGACATACTTACGCACAGACACACACAGACACCCAAACAGACAATATGGAGTCTGTAGTGTTAGCTAGAATCCATTGCTCCATATACAGTGTATTTCCATATAGCCGACAGAGCATCGGTTGTCGTTGTCATGCCCGATGCGTCCGCTGGGAGCGCCACTGTCGTTTACACAGAATACATATGACGTCACATGCGGGCTTCTTTGTGGGGGTGGGGGCTGGGATGTAATTTCCGAGGACCAATATATGAACCCCAATTCGTTCCCGTGTCAACAATTACGTTATGAAATAAGTGTTGTGTTCTATTTACCATTGGACACCGAGGAACGAAGTCATTAACTAATACATATCTATGATCATGACGATGGCTCTACAGCAGTCTCTGTCCATACAATATTCTAGGCGCCATTAGGCCTATGCAAATTCGCACATATATATATATATATATATATATATATATATATACTACTACTACTACTACTACTACTACTACTACTACTACTACTACTACTAAAAACGTTTAATAAGTCTCAGCAAAGTAATAAAAATAATACAAAATAAAATTATTAAAATCAATGTAAGGTTTTAATATTGCATAAAGCGTGTTGCAATATGATCTAACAAGAAATGAGGAAAAGTTTAATGTTCGTGTTATTTCAAAATTATGTTAATTGAAATGATGCTAATTGTTCATTTCGTGTGTCTGTTTTGACAGATAATGGACCCGTAACATCCATTGTGTTGCAAGCGAACTTTAGCTGTAAAAGAACTTGCATCGATTCGTCTTAGAGTTTGATTTGCCAAGACAATTACACTCCAGATACCCTTGACCTCCACACCTGGACTCATGCTGCGCTGCATTACGGAGCGATATCTCCTTATCATGGCAAACGTCAGTTGGCAGCAGCAATAGCCTATTTGGCCACAAAGATCAAACTGGTTTCGTATTTTCCGTTACGTATTCCTCCCTTAACAGAGATCCTATATAAGGATCATTCTCATCCCGATCTATAATTACATTTCAGAGGAACATGACGGACTTTTCTTAATAATAATAATTATTATTATTAAACATCGCTGCTTATAAAAAAACGCACCCTACAGTATATAGAGGCGTTGGCTAACTCCATTTGCCTTAGGTCTGTTTCTAAGCCATCTGTTGCTTCCGTGACAAAATCTTGGCGCCTAGTTTCGCTCGAAATCTAGGGAATACCTCGGAAACTAGGAGAATAAGGAGAGATATCCCAATATTGCCAGGTAAAAAGTGGATAATTTATAATGAGCTCCTTTTATGGTGACCGTGTTCAGATAACCAAGTGAGTTGGCGTATTGTAATAATTTCCAGGACCCAGGTAATGTATCGGGAAATTTGTATAGCGCCTCTTATGAGATAGATCTATTTGCGATGGAAATAGCAGTCCGAACGATTCAACTTGAAATCAGTATAGACAGTGAAGAACTGATATTAGAATCTTGAAAAATTTCCACTTTATTTATGTAATAATCAGAGGCACAGAACGTGAACTCGATTTAAAAGCAACTAAGCAGCTGTTCAGTTGGTTTTTGAAGTTCCTGTCACTTCTTAATTGTCAAGAAATTACTAAAATAAGATCGCTTTGAAACGCAAAATGTTACTTCACAACAAACTGAGTTTAAGCGAACTAAATTCACAACACAAGCCACCATAAGGATTTCCTTCTGACTGAACACAAAAAGGCGGAACGGAATTCGCGCCAAAACTCTTAACAACCGATTGGAAACTCGACCGATGAAAATTTAAAACATTTGACATAAATCTTTGAAGAATTATTGAAATCTATATAAGCGTCTTTAGTTTAGACCTTAATATAGAGTGACCTACATATAGCAGTAGTACCCCTAACTCATCCGTTCATCCATTCAGTCAGTCACAGTCATGACCAAGCTTTCTTTCGCCAGGTGGTGGTGGTGGTGGTGGTGTTGCCGCTGTGACTGGTTCTTTACCAGACATGGCATTTGTTCGTCGCTTTATCAGATGAACAGCCAAAGACAGAGGAAAATTCTTCCATCTGAGAAACTGTCCCTCGAACCCTAAAATATCACGAGGCAGAGAATTCAGTCGAGACAGATGGAAAAGTCGCATTAACAATCAAGACAGTTGAACGTTTCAAATGTAAAGCCCTGTGTCGACAAATTGAAAGCTCTTCATCTGACTTGAACTTTTAATTCGTTTCATCACTCTTCTGAATTTTTGCATATCTATAGCCTACTGTAGCACTAGTGTTTGCATTGTCCAATTTCAAACAGGCCATGTTGGCTCACCCAATATTTGGCTTGTGGCGCCCTCCATGCTGACTACCGTTCGAAAACTTAAAAATCTGCGCATAATACATAAGTATTTCCATGTTATTGTTATTTTCCGAGACTTAAGAGCGATTTACGCAATATTTCTGGTGCAAAGGCATCACTGCAAGGCCCCCTACAATTCTCTTGCGAAATCTGAGCGAATTCCGGGCATGAATTTTTCGTCAAATTTCTTAAAATTTCAACGACGCTTAGTCCGTATGTGCATTTCACTGCAGTGTGGACTTCACCGCGATGCTAATTTCACCGGAAGTGATATTAATTATGAAACTTCGTCAAATAATTTTTTAAACTCTTTGGCAGCGAATGCGGTTGATTTTGACCCAGTAACATTAAGAAGCATTTGACGATCGTAATTAACTACGCGAAAGCAAAGCGATAGTGCGACTATCCTGCAGTCTCACCCCTGTATACTGTAGTACTGTGAACTATCTCATTGAAATTTAGTCAACAACATATTTGGGAGGGGAAATAAATGAATCTCTATATGTCCATTCACTAATTATTGGGTGGGACCGACCCCCGCAGTTCGTCCGATGATCTACGCCTCTGGCCTCAACTTGTTGTAACTGACCTGATCTCTTCGATGGCTTGGTTACTGTGGCTCGTGAATTTTCTCCTTGCCGCCCTTTCCTTTCTTCTTGACTTGCACCAGTTCTGTAAAAAGCAAGTCTTCTAGAAAGTAACGAAGCCCCCAAGCAACTGCCCTTAATTTCGGTCAAATCAAGAGTTAACTTTTAAACGAGATAGCCCGTGGTGTAGTCTTAGTCAGTTGAAAACATTAGGAACGAATCCATCCGTATACGTTTTCCTCTGATGGAGTTGTTTTTGCCATTAACCCTTGCTCGACCGATGCGTGTCCTCCTCACCCCCTGAAATATTTCCCTTCCGCAAAAGATTTTCGAGTTTGTTACTTTCAGTAAACCTAGTATTATTTAGTAAACATTTTAATTAATTTAGTTTTTATTTTATTATCATGAAAAGCAAATCTTGATCGGTTTGTAATAAAGAAGATCTGTTAAGATCCTTCACCTGAGCAAAAGCAACGAAAAACACTTGTTTGTTTGTCATTTGAATTCCAGGCAACTCCTCCTCTTCTCCTCCTCCTCCTCCTCCTTCGCCTTCTTCGTTGTGAATCCGGACGAAGGTCTTGTAAGCCTGCAATGCACGATACGATTCCTTTGCAACACATCGCTCTCTTACACCCAATCACGCAGTCTACAGTAAGTCAACTTTCAGGCTGTTTGAAAATTATAAAGGCGGTCGCCAATTAGTGTTGTACCTCGTGCGCGATTTTCAGTCCTCCGATGTCAGCCAGATTTTCAGTTAGAAAATATTTTCTGTTTGCCTGAAATTATAGAATAATATCTCCGACGATCTTATAAGCATTCTAACTGCGTGTGCACATTTTGAAAATGATGAAATGTCTGCGACAATGCAGGTGGATGTGATTTACACTGTAGACCAATATAGTCTCCCGCGTTAATTTGACAGCCCCATTCATAATTAATTCGCGTGTGACTGTAGCCAACGCAAGCGCTTAATGAGCAGTTTGTGCGTTGATAAGTAAAAATGTCAGCGCATTGAACAAATTCTCCGATGAGAACCACATTATCACTTCTTCAAAGCTTCAAAATTGATTCTACTAAGTAATCAATATGGCCCGTCTTAGTTTTGCTTTATAGTGTTCCAAATGGGACACCTCCCTGCCGTAATTCCACCAGTTATATAGGGCAGGACTTTCATTTAGTTGATGTCCCTCGCTCTCGTACAGTCATCGGCGTTAGTGTGTAGTATGAAATGGATGAGAGTGATCTGTTTCGAACCCTGTAGATCGAAATTGATAACGATATTACTGATTATTCTTGCATAATTTAAAGCATTGAAGATGGAACAAGAGGAAAATGTGGATTTTGTCGGAGAATTTCATCAAGTCGATTACATTTTTACATATCTATACACCCTCTATTCAACAGGCCTTCAATTGGCTTTTCTCACACAGCGAATAAAAAACTTGTTTTTGTTGTCCATAAAACCTGTTGTATAATGAACAAGATATCTTAATAGGCGACTCTTTCCTCGATCGCCCTACTAGCCATTCCACAAGATATTCGACAGGACTTTCATTTAGGCCTAGTTGACGTCTCTCGTTCTTGTACAGTCACTGGCGTTTAGTGTATAGTAATGAAATGGCTGGGAGTGCTCTATTTCGAACACTGTAGATCGAAATTGAAAATGATATTGTTGATTATTTATGCAAAATCTAAAGCAATGAAGAAGGAACAAGAGGAAAATGTGGATTTTGTCGGAGAATTTCTTCAGATCGATTAGATTTTTACATGATATACTGCATGTTTGACGAGACAGGCCTATGGCCTAAATGAATACAGTTTCCCGCAATATCAATAGACTTTTCGAAGACGATTCTCTTCTACCGCTGACTACCATAATCAAAAGTATCGCTTTGCATCCGATGCGATTTACCTGTACGTCGTCTACAGGAATGTTGTCATAGTAACTGCTGAGGCATCTGGTGCGGTCGGTGAAGCGATCGAGAGTTTCATTCGTCCACCAACGACCGACGTTCCCTCTCCCATCGTAGGCGGCCCCTGGCGACAAGAGCGCCAAATGAATCCCCATTTTCATCTCCATGTTGACCGCTCAAAATGTTCGTGATCACTGGATATTTTGCTATTTTGGCATTCAATTCGAATCATTCTTTCCCCTTTGCAGTGAACCATAAGATCGAACTCTGGTGCAGTGGCGTAACGAGGGTTGGCGGCGCTCGGGGAGGGGGGGGGCAAAGTAGACATATTGTGCCCCTAACTAACTCCTGAATAACGCTGACAAGTAAAAATGGTCCTTACCCCGTTTTGGTACTCCTCGTCTTCGGCCCTTGGGGGCGCTTGCCCCTGCCCTTCGCTACGCCACTGCTCTGATGAACTTTACAGTCAAAGTAAGTAAGATCTCGCAGATTTATATAACGCTTTGGGAGTAGTACAGTAGTAGCTGCCTATTCTTCTGCCTATTCTTTTGCACTCAAAGAGTGACATCTGGCGAATATCAACGAAACATGCGGTAGATATCAATTTATATAGCGCTTGATTTGGCAGAAAGCCAATCGGTTTATAGGTAAACGTGTGCAGCATTCCCCATACAGGGATATGTGCATAGGCGGATTTAGAGTTTAATATTTGGGTAGGCTAGCATGGGGGTCTGGGGGTGCCATCCAGCACACGACAGACCTGGTGTTAGTGGAAAAACATTTTTTGTTTTGGTGGGATTAATTGGGCAGGCTTAAGCCTACCCTAGCCTTTAATAAAATCCGCCCATGGATATGTAACGTTGAATTTGATGGACAATGATTGGGTGGCATTCTCTGTTTAGCCGCAAAAGATAAAGACGAATTACAGTAAAGATGATTAACGCGAAAGTTACAATGTTTTGTCTTTTCGATTATTATTATTATTATTATTATTATTATTATTATTATTATTATTATTATTATTATTATTGTCAGACAATTTGCTATAGCGCCGTAGATGAGCGAATGGCACAAAACAAGGGTGCTTTGACAACTAATTACTCGTAACTGAGCTTAAATAAATGCGTTTTCAAGTTGGTAATAAACTAATAAACGTCGCGGCAGCGTTCGCATTGGTCACACTGTCCGGAAGAGAGTTCCACAGAATGATCGGGTTTCCCCGTGTAAAAGATCTCTCGCCAAATAGAGGAGTCGAGGATGGTGGAGGCACGAGTAGCTGATTCCGCTTGCTGGACCTTAGCTGAGCCTTGAGATTACTTTTAGGGCATCAAATGCTTTAATGATTTTCTTTGCATAATTTCCGAATAATAATCAATAGAAAACATTTACCTTTGCACTCGAGCGCTTACCCCTGGCGTCGAAACCATGAATCATTTCGTGAGCGACGATGAATCCGAGCTTTGCGTAGTTCACGTAACTAAAACAGACATTGCGAAGATAAGTAAGTAAGTAAGTCCTACAATCGCCCAATCTAACACACACACACACACACACACTCTCTCTCTCTCTCCCTTGTCTCTACAGAACCTTCTTTCTATGCAGCCGTAGGACAGACTGTTTCATTCGCCTTTTGGCCGCGGCTATTTCAAATTCAGACGAAGCGACTGAGAATAAACTGCTTATGCGCTACTACACCGAAAGAGCTATATAGATTGACGAAATTTTACTTACTTACTCACTGAGGTCGTTGCTTTTTGGTTTACTGGCGAAATCTCTGAATATCTGATAATGGAAATTGCGTGGATCTCTGTGGAGTCCTTAACTGGCGGTTTTTCATTTGCAAAACGACAACACTGCCTTTTAGGATTTGAACTCGAATTGTGATGAACACAAATAAGTAAATACGCCTTAGTTAAGCTACAGTAAAACGCCGATTCTGCATAGAGCTTCAGTGAACGCGGTTGGACGGGTATTAACGGGACTTGACTGTATTAAGTCTTACTTTGGATCGCGTTGATCGTAGAAAGGTTTTTGCAGCAAAGCAACTGTTAGCCCTGTAATTATTGAAAGAAAATACCAAATAGGTTGAATTCATCAATATGTAACTGTACTTAAAGAGTTTACAACCGAGAGAAGTAGATTTACCGTAAGAGTAAAGTTGCTATTCGATATAATATAAGAAATTAATCTTCAAATTCTATTTGTTGCCGATGGAATAACTGAAAATAGTATTTTTGTTTCTTACCAAAGATGTTTTCTGTCAGTGAGTAGAAGGCGTTGGCTTCGAAGGCATTCATTGGCCAACTCAAAAAGAAATCAACAAAACATTGCAATTTATATTGCGCCACATTCACCACATTCATTAATAGTCCAATTGTCATGGTCCACAGCAGACAGCAACGCTGGGTTGAGATCGAGTGTGTGCGATTTCGGGGAGGCCATGGAAAGAATGAACGGGAAAGTTCTTCTGAGGAAAATAGTCGATTAGAAAATATTCCTGTAGCATTGCAAAGGTAAAGGACAGAGAGAGAGAGAGAGAGAGAGAGAGAGAGAGAGAGAGAGAGAGGGAGGGAGGCATTTAGCCTTACTCTTCCGACTGGATGTTGAGTTCCAGAGCGTCGATTCTCTTTCTTTTCCGGTGGAAAAGTCCTCTGAGAATATTCGAGAAGAAAGAACCGTTTCTCTCCACTTCGAACTACAGAACATAACACGTAGCGTTTCAACCACGACAACCATTCGGATGAAATGACCGTGTCTCACTCCCCTGCCCCCACCCCACCTTTTGGATATGGCTATTTCAAGCTTAGACTACGCGCCTAAGAATAAGCAGCTAATGCGTGCTTACTTACTCACAGAAGAAAAATATCTGGATAAAAGTCCAAGCAGAACATTAGGAAGTGACTGTCGAAATGACAACATCTGTAACGGCAATGTGTTGACGTACTCCGTTGTAGTATTTGTCAAGTTCCGTGTCGTTAAGTATAAAGGCCGGATAACCGATTCTCTCTCGCATTGCGTCGAGCTACAAAGTTTTAAACAAATCAACACACTCAATGGCGATTTAAAAAGTGGAAGCCCAGCCCTACACCTTTCCCCTTCCCTTTTCTAGCCTCTCAAAAATTGGGGCCTCTCGATCCTAGCGGTCTAATATAGAAATTTACGAAAGACATTTCTAAACACAAGAAATCGCCAGAAAAGATCTTTGCTGACGTCGAATGAAAGCTAAAACGCTTCTTCATTGGACCTTTGAAATAAACCAGTTCTTGTGCAAAGTTGCTCTTCTATATCTTCGTGTATATATATATATATATATATATATATATATATATATATTCATTATATATATAATGTGTATATATATATATTTGTTCTAGTTTTCCTGCCTTTTCGATAGCATTTGTCTTCGTAGCGTTGTCCATCCATTCGTTGTCTTGTAGAATCTGACGAAATGTTGTTTTAATGTTTCTAATGAGATCGAAAATCTACGTTCACAAAGCAATTGGATTAGATCGGAATTACGCGAAGGTATTTCCTTTACGATGTACTGCCTTTATAATATATAATTTAAAAAAAATTCCATCGGTATACTTCGTCCCCAAGGGACTTGTGAATAGATGTGTCCGGAGGCATAAACTCACAGTGTGGCTAAGTGGCTAACTCTCGCCCGGTGTAGCATATCATATTAACCCCCATGTAATAATAACTCCCCAGTCATTATTATATACATTATAATGACTCCCCAGTCATAGAATAATGACTGGGAGTCATTATTATATGGGAGTCATTGTTATATACTATACCCCGGTTCGATATATATATATATATATATATATATATATATATATATATATATATATGCTAAATAGAGGGTGCTGGATAGAGAGAGACGAGTGTCTATATTCTATAAGAAGTATTCGTCAAAAGACCTTCTCAATCTGCCTTTGAAAGGTTTTGAATTATTTTGCCTGTTTACTTCTGTTGCGACGCCATCAGAGGAGAGGTTCCTTCTTCGAACGTATTCTGCTGACAGCGCATTTCCAAACCATTCGCCGATGACCTCTTGACAGAACCACTGTCGGGGTTGAACCCGAGGCGCTACAATTAACAGTCAAGACCAGACGCCGATGAACGCCTCAGCGAAAACGTCCGACTCAGAGGAGAGCTGCCTAATATGTATGCATCATTACTTACTTACTTTAGACTGTCGTAGCCGTGTCTATGGCGTTTGGTTTTAGGCTGTTGTTGAATATGGAGAAGAATCAGAAGATCACTTGCCTTGGTCGTTGAGTCCATCTCTTGGCGGTCTCTTGAACTCGTTGTGCGCATCTCTGAGCGATTCGGACAGAAGGACAGACGCAAAGCCAAACGTCAGACGCCATAACAGGTAGTTGCTTACGTCACTGCATGGAGTATTTATAGAATAACAAGAAAACACAGCTGAGGTGGTTACTTAAGATAATGCATCAATTCCCAGATCATTTCCATTGCCGTGCCGAAGGTCCCCACCACCCCCAATTTATTCAAAACTGCGCCCTTCAGGGCTGAGGAAGTTTGACTTTAGTAGGCGTGGAGTGGGGGGGGGCGTAAGACTGATGCCTACCTCTCTTTGGAGCTGGAGATGAGAGACGAGACATTGGACATGTACGTGACGCTTGTCACGAACACCACTGTGTCCTGTGTGACCTTTGGAAACGCTGAACGCAAAAACAAAGTCCAGTTGATCTGCAAAGACATGGAAAGCAACGAGCCAGTCTAATATCAAGTAAGTAAGTAAGTACAGCGATGCAGAGAAAAATAAAGAATAAAACAAGAATATGATGAAAAGGAACGTCACTCTATCGATGTATGGATGGATTGGATTACATCCAACCGCTCCCTAAATCCCGTCTTCCAGTCTCATTCCGTTCTATCCTGCGAGTTAAGTGCGCTGTATTAACGCACCTGGGAAAAGCACCGCGTTTACCGTTGCCACGACGACCACCATTAATTGCGCAGAAACGGGAAATTATGACGTCATCGTCATTATCGTCATGACGTCGAAAACGAAAGAACGGGTTCTTACACGCGGTGCGATTTCCTGCAGCTCACCGACCGTAAGGCTATTTTGCATTGGGTCCAGGTCGTCCGAATGTTCGTTGACGTGCAGCTGAAAATCATGAGACAACAAACGCCAGATATCACGTGATCAATTATTATCCAGCAGATCAACGGCTCTCATTGGCACCGACCGGGTCTCTGTTGTTAGAAGACGACTTCGATTCACAGAGAGAGAGAGAGAGAGAGAGAGAGAGAGAGAGAGAGAGAGAGAGAGAGAGAGAGAGAGAGAGAGAGAGAGAGAGAGAGAGAGAGAGAGAGAGAGAGAGAGAGAGAGAGAGAGAGAGAGAGAGAGAGAGAGAGAGAGAGAGAGAGAGAGAGAGAGAGAGAGAGAGAGAGAGAGAGAGAGAGAGAGAGAGAGAGAGAGAGAGAGAGAGAGAGAGAGAGAGAGAGAGAGAGACACACCGAAGAAACAGTAATGCTCCAAATTTCTAAAGCGCTTTTTGAGAAGTCTCTAAGTAAAAATGTTTATTAATGGCGTTGCTACGTTAGGCTACAGTCGGTTGTTCGGTTGCCTACCGTTGCTAGGGCGTGTTCGATCGCGAACGTCGATTTGGCGAATTCTTCGCTGACGTCATCCGTCGCTCCGAACTGCCTGGCAACGGTTGCCATGTAGCGCTTATACGCTCTGACAGTCGAAGAGTTGGCTCCGTTTCGAAAGTATTCGCTCCGCTTCGAGAGACCGAGTCCTCCCTCGGAGAACTGAGAGAGAGAAAAACAGGTAGAAAAACCGAGATTGGCCGGCTGACTGTTTCCATTTTGTCATTTTGCGTCATTGTATTTGAAGTGATATGAAGAGAATGAGGATTTTGTGAAGATGAATCAAAAGCAGATAATCTGAGCACTTAGTAGAGGAAGAGGAGGAGGAGGAGGAAGAGGAGGAGGAGGAGGAAGAGGAGGAGGAGGAGAAGCCGTATAACAACAAGTGGAATTATGTTGCAATTAATCTTTTTGTCAAAAATCGTGACCGATGAACAGGTGTTTAGGAATGTTTCGTTTTTTTCTATTCGTGACGTCATCGCACCTGACGATCCATTTCCACTCAAAGCGTTGAGCGACCCAAATGCGGCGAATTAATTGGTCCGCCGTTCGTTCGATTGGAGCAATATCACGTGACGTCATGAGCATCTCTTCGGTAAATTGCATAAATTATGCAGCGTAATTCCGCCAAAAACACTCATCGCGCCCCCAGTCCCTAGCTTTGTGAGGGCGGGGGAGGGGGAGGGGGTGTTGCTGTTGGTGAGACAGAAGCGGAGGAGGAAGAGGAGGGGTGAGGGTGTGGTAGAGTCTCGATTGAGGTGGGAGGGGGGGCTGGCACTCTCATAGCAGCCATCGAATTGTTTACTTTGTCGATAATTGCGACCATAAATGGCGCGTCATTGTGACGTCGACTGTGACGTCGTATAATAGCCGCCGATGTTGTCCGAAGTCGTCGAGAAGACCGACGCCGCCGATGACGTCATCAGTTTGTCTCCGACGCGAAATCTCGTTATTGAGTCTCGTAGACGGCAACCGGCAAACTGCACCGCGTCGCTTGATGCCTACGTCATCAATCGGAGGGAAATGTTTCTTTTGAAGTAAAAATTATGTAGACCCGGAATAATATCAGCGCTTCTGAAACGGGTTTCTACTTGTTTCTCGTCTTCCATCCTCCAGATTATTATCACAAAATTCCAGTAGTAGAGACACGCAGACGGGATATAGCGTATAGAATATGATAGACAATAGGGCATAGGACGTACCTGTAGGACGTTGGTGCTGGAATTTTTGCCATCTTTGCCGATTGTAACGCTGAAAAACGAATCGACTTCGTAAGTGAAATGAGATTCGGACAAGACTCTTAGCGTCGACCAACCGCCCGACTTTTCTGCCAGATTCCAATCGGCTGAAAACCAACAAACCAGAGACAATTAACGGTACAATTATTCCTAGAGATTTCTTGTTTCAGTGGCGGTGGGGGTGGGAGGCACCAGGCCCCAGAGAAAACGCCTTTCGGAATTAATCAAACGGGCGAAACGTTGAAAAATATTAATGCGGTCAGATTTCGCCAGGCCAGGGAGTTTTTGAATGAGGCAGAAAAGGCGCTACATGAATATAAGAAAGAGCGCCATATAGGCGACCATCACTGACGGAGGAAAGCCCATCCGCCGAAGCGATTGATGATGTCGAGGAGGGGCCTTAGGCCAAGGGCGTCGATCGCCCTGGTGTCCATGCAGCTGTCGTAGAGATCTCTGAATTTCCTCTCCGCTGAACCGAAGTCCATTCGTATCGGTTGACCCTCAATTATCGCTCTGATGTCCTTCCGGATCCTCCTTTCCAGTTCCCATTCCACTCCGACGGACTCCGTGGACGACGACGACGACGACATCTCCGCTCTGTCCAGCCACCCCCCACACGAATACGCCCAGAAGTCCGTGCAGGGATCGGCCGTTGGGTCCATGTCCCGAAGGACGGAGGCTGCTGTCAGAACCCACGCGGTCGGATAGGCACCCCTCCTCCGGCACTCGGAACAGTTGGCGGAATAGGCGCGCGTTGGATCCGGACTTCCTCGTCCGGCGTCCAGAGTGGGACAAACGGGAGTTGAGACACTGCTCGCGTCCTCCTGCTCTCCTCCTCCTCCTCCTCCTCCTTTTCCTCCGTCAGAACCACCGGAAGTTAAATTGGAGAGACTCATCGAAAGTCCATCGTCAGCGTTCTTGATCCTGTTCGACGCCAGAACAACGACCAGACCGACGACGATGGCAAGCAGGAAGAAGACGCCGATGGCAAAGATCACCTCCCTCCCTCGGAGCTCAATGATCGGTCCAGTGACGATGGGGGTGCGGGGCCTTGTGTCCCTGGGGTCGCCCTCGACATCCTTAGCCCCTTCCGCCTTCTCCGTCGTGCTGTTCTTGTTCGTGGTCTTTCCCGATGCGGGGTCGGAGGTCATGGTCGCTTGGGATTTTCTCAAGCGCCTCCACTCTCCATGGATCGTTGGTGGGATTACGTCTAGTGGGAGATCAGAGACCTGATTCGCCTTAATCAGGCGTTAGTCAGGCGACGTTCGTAGAATTCTGGCTTTCTTTGAGTTTCTTTGACAGTTTTTCTTCAGTTCAGAGGTTTAATCCAAAAGTGTAACGCATCGAAGAGCTCCATTGGACCAACCGAGTCGACTGCCAAGTGCAGTGAACGCCACAAAAGCTAACTAAAAGTCCACAACACTGATTCGGTCTTCGTCGAATCGCTTCTTCTTCTTCTTCTTCTCTTTCGCCACTTTCGGCGTCTAAGCGCTTAACGCTACTGCGACTCTCGGTTCCATCCATTCCATTCCAGCGATTACACAGCGCTGCAAGGAACGGAGGAGGAGGAGGAGGAGGAGGAGGAGGAGGAGGAGGAGGAAAGACAGGATCGGTGGACAGTTGAGGAGGGCGACGGTGGGTCTGGAGTCTTCAGAGAGGGACGGACGCTTGTGGGGTGGCCCTCGATGGGTGGGTGTATGGATGGGGGAGAGAGGGGGCGTCGGTTATCGGAGCCAGTGGCACCGGCTGTACAAACGGAAACACAACCGCTTGCAGTCGACATCTGATTATATAGCGCCATCATGATTAACGTATATACACTGGATTGGTAAGCGACAGATACAGAAGGGTGTCGACAGAAAATAGGTTCGAATGAATGAATGAATGAATGAATGAATGAATGAATGAATGTGGCGACAGCCATATTGCATCATGATCACATAATCACATTATGAGGAGGCCGAGCGATGTCTGCAATCTTAGATAAACAGTACTCATTCGATCAATTCAGTGAATTGCAGACGAAGACTAAGATTTGCGTCCAAAGCAATAGTACAGTTGATAAGCCGTATGATTGTTCATTTTGTGGATAAAAGCATGAAATTTTGAACATTGACACTTCTTATAATTTAGTAACATTCTATACAGAGGCATTCGAATAAACTTAAGGGTAGGGGTACCCCTAGGGGTAGGAGAATGGGTACCCCTAGGGGTATGACTAGGGGTATGGGTACCTCTAGGGGTAGTGGTACCCATAGGGCTAGGGGTAGGGGTACCCCGTGGGATAGGGTAGGGAAATCAAAAGTGCTAGCCATTCACACGTCTGCCAATACGATTCTCTAGTAGTTTTATATCAAAAGTGCTTGGCATTCAGAATTTTGCCTGTGGTATTCTCTAATGCGTAAATTGGACATTTTAAAGGACATTTTTAAACTACAGAGAATGGTATTGGCAGACGTGTGAATGGCTAGCAATTTTGACAGAGAAGTGAAGAGCACCTGCTAATCAAGATTTTTCAAAAATTAGGCCACTATCTCTTGTATATCAAAAGTGCTTGGCATTCAGAATTTTGCCTGTGGTATTCTCTAATGCGTAAATTGAACAGTTTACAGGACATTTTTAATCTACAGAGAATGGTATTGGCAGACGTGTGAATGGCTATCAATTTTGACAGAGAAGTGAAGAGCACCTGCTAATCAAGATTTTTCAAAAATTAGGCCACTATCTCTTGTATATCAAAAGTGCTTGGCATTCAGAATTTTGCCTGTAGTGTTCTCTAATGCGTAAATTGAACATTTTAAAGGACATTTTTAATCTACAGAGAATGGCATTGGCAGACGTGTGAATGGCTATCAATTTTGACAGAGAAGTGAAGAGCACCTGCTAATCAAAATTTTTCAAAAATTAGGCCACTATCTCTTGTATATCAAAAGTGCTTGGCATTCAGAATTTTGCCTGTGGTATTCTCTAATGCGTAAATTGAACAGTTTACAGGACATTTTTAATCTACAGAGAATGGTATTGGCAGACGTGTGAATGGCTAACAATTTTGACAGAGAAGTGAAGAGCACCTGCTAATCAAGTTTTTTTTTCAAAAATTAGGCCACTATCTCTTGTATATAAAATGTGCTTGGCATTCAGAATTTTGCCTGTAGTGTTCTCTAATGCGTAAATTGAACATTTTAAAGGACATTTTTAATCTACAGAGAATGGTATTGGCAGACGTGTGAATGGCTATCAATTTTGACAGAGAAGTGAAGAGCACCTGCTAATCAAGATTTTTCAAAAATAAGGCCACTATCTCTTGTATATCAAAAGTGCTTGGCATTCAGAATTTTGCCTGTGGTATTCTCTAATGCGTACATTGAACATTTTAAAGGACATTTTTAATCTACAAAGAGTGGTATTGGCAGATGTGTGAATGTTTAGCAATTTTGACAGAGAAGTAAAGAGCACCTGCTAATCAAGATTTTTCAAAAATTAGGCCATTATCTCTTGTATATCAAATGTGCTTGGCATTCAGAATTTTGCCTGTAGTGTTCTCTAATGCGTAAATTGAACATTTTACAGGACATTTTTAATCTACAGAGAATGGTATTGGCAACCTTGCTCATGTGGATGAAGAATTGCGCTAGTTTTCATCACAATCTGAGATGGTGGCAGGCCCGCCGGAACGAATTTTCATCAGGGGGTGCAGATTTTCTCAAGATAAAAGCAGTAGCATCATTGCACACTTTTCTTTGGGGCAGGATAATTGTTTGCAAATTTTCGGCAAATTTTGGCAATTGTATGGCCAATTTTAGCAAATTTTTGGCGATTTTTTGCACATTTTTTGCAAATGTTTTCAATTTTGGACCAATTTTAGCCAATTTTGGCAATTTTGTTCCAGTTTTAGCAAATTTTGGCATCTTTCTGACGAATTTTAGCTGAAAGGGGGTGCAGAGGGGGTGTAGCCCATCTTCTTTCCAGGTGTGCACTGCACCTCCTACATTTTTTCAGGGGGTGCAGCTGCACCCCTGCACCACCACTTGCGGCGGGCCTGGATGGTGGCGTCCGATTTTATTCAAAAGCGTGTTGATTTGATACGGAGTTACCCTTTTCGTATTTTAGTTTCGGAGGAAAAGCGAAATGAAATGATAATATTCATATCTGTACACTCTATAAGCACAATTATTACTTAGTATTGTTTATTTGGCACTGTATCGATTGTCATTTGTCTGCGTACTGCAGCTCAAGCGGAAGTTTTTTTACAAATTATCAAGAAAATTTATGGTGCCAAATTGCATGGTAAGAGATAACAAAAACTTGTGCATCCTTTGGGGAAATTGTTCAGGGCCATGTACCCTATAACTGTGCCAAGTGGCATGCTTTTATCCAGAAGTGAACGATTCTTGGCTTTTATGGACTTTAGCCACTAAACTACAATGGATGCATGATGAATTGTCACAGGCAATGAGTCAATGGCTACCTGTAATTATGAAACATACTCAATAAAAATGTAGTCAGAAACCAGAAAAGAATGTCCGCAAAATATTACTTTTTTCGATGTCTAGTGGTTATAGCGCTGCTAGTACATCAAGGTACATGCACAGACACACGCGGGCATTTTTAAGTGGTTCTCACACAGGGCAAACCCTCCTGAACCGCTTTAAACCTTATTTTTGTTATTGCTGTTATTATTATTATTATTATTATTATTATTATTATTATTATTATTATTATTATTATTATTATTATAAGTTTTGCCTTAAGTGCAACTCTTTTGTAATATTATGTCCCCGAACTGGACTAGAATTTAATTATCGCTAGAGCGAATCTGCTGTATAGAAAAGTAAAGCAAGTTTTTCACCATTTTGTTAAGTGTGATCACATTACCGTAAAACCTCTAATAGAAGATGAGTCTCAAGCAGCCGGGGTATATTTTTTTGTTTGTCCTAATAGAAGACGGGACTTGTATTGGAAGTTTACGGCAATTTCTATGGTAACTATGGTTACGATTGTCTAAAACTTGGCAAAAATGATGGCAAGTTGTCTTTAATTATTTGCAGTCTTTTCAGTGATTATGAATTAAATTTCTATGGCTGTGATCTCTATGGCTGCGTCGCGCCAATGTTCCGTTTGTTGACATTATGTTTTTGTGGAAAAAGTGTTCTTAATCTTTTCATTTTTGGCCAGATATTTCTATTTATATGGCGCCAGTTCAGCTGAAGTACGTCGTCTCGTTCAGTTCTCAGGTGGGACTTTGTTGTTCACTGTCTCCGGTCCCGATGTGGCCTCTATTGTTACTTCTGGCATTATTGTTGTAGCGCTGTTTTAAGGATCTTTACGACGCGTGTTTTGTGTCATGCATGAGTTAAACGGATTTGGTTCATTACATAGCCTATGTAATGAACCATGTATTGTAAATTGAAAGCGGTTTGTTGGTCTTGTTTTACTTTTGAGACAGTTGTCTTGATTATAGAAGTGCTTCACTTTCTGTTGGCTTCTCTTTCACGACCTGTTTCAGACTCAGGCTGATTTTTTAGGAATTGTCCTGATCTTTTCTTGATATGGATTTAGAGTGCCTTCAATGGTTTCTTTATTATACTTTCTATTATGTATCATGAACTTAGCAGCCTTAATGAAAGTACTACTATGATGTTCAAATACTATTGCACTTTTTTGGAAAATAATAAACGGTTATTGATTATTGATTTGTGCGATAACACTTATGCAGGCAGTAACAGTGCAGCATTATTGTTATTATTTCTCTGGAGATGATTTTCCTGCATTTTAAATATTTTGTAGGATGATAAAAATCCTGCAGACAATCTTCTCAATCCAGATGTTTCAAAGAAATGGTTGAGTGCTCCTGGGGAGAAGACGGGGAGACTGGAGGCAGAATTTCAGATGGAAAAAGCAGGCACAGTCTCCCATTTGGATATTGGTAGGCAGTTGTTTATGATTCATTGACTTTTCTTGGATTGATTTCAAACCTAGAACTTTGCTATTAAATTCTTTGCAGACCTGTAAACGGTGATAAGCTTTCAGTGTGTTTAAACAGTCCCTGCTATTGAAAACCTTGTTTTAAATCATTTAAACTATTATAGCTGTTAAATGAACTTCAGAATGATTATCGATTTTTATGTTAAAAGAATTTTTATTTTATGGATTAACAGTTCAATGTTACCAATTGCCAAGGAGCCTTTTCTAAATTATATCTTAATGATTTTGAATTTCAGGAACGCATTTTGTCTTCTCCGTTGAAATTCTCGTTGGTCGTTCATCGTGGCCAATGGGCAAAGAGTTTGTCACACTCCTTCCATCTTCAACTTTCATGAGTCCCTCTGACTGTCGTACTGGGAAGAACAGAACGGTGGTACGCATGTTCAAAAAGGGTCTGTAGTTTTTATGTGCTTTCGCTTTGTCATTTTTAGATGCCTGAAAATTTCCTTTAGTCATGTTAGGTAATGTAAAAAGCCAACAAATTGTGTCTAATTGATTTATCATGTGATTGCTGTTAAATTTATCCCAACAAAAAACAGTTTATAATATTTGACATATCCTATAATTTTGCATGCTGATTGCGTTGTTTAAGAGGATTTTGATGCATCTGCCGTGAGAGAAAAGTGGGATAGAATTCGAATTCTTTGCACCCAACCATTTCGTAAGGACGTACAGTTCGGCCTTTCTCTCTTCAAAGTCGTTTCTGAAGACGAAGCAGTAACCTGAATTTATTCGCTTGTTTAAAATTTAAACGAATTCTTATGTTATAGTAAGTTGCCCAGTCAGTGCTTATTTGTCAACAAATTTGTTGAGTTTAAGGTTTGAAAAAGGCTTTTAATTTTGAGTAGAAAAGGTTTGTTTGTCAAATTTTGCAGGCTGCATCCACTCTGTCTGATGCTGTTGCTGACAAAATCTGCAGCGGTACTCCTCCTTCAGTTGGAAGCCAATCGAAGGCTCTTGGGTTGTCTCCAATGTTATCTGCTTCTTTGTCAAAGGTTTCGATTTCTCCATTCGGTCGTACCGCCAGGTGGCTCCATAGATTCTTTGACATTACGATTCTATCAATTAAAATGTTTATCGGTTGTGTTTTTATATTATATCAAGTTAACCTACTACAGTTATTGCTACAGATTGTTACAGGTTTTTTTTACATATAATGGCTGCCTAAAATAATCTGCTGCTGCTTTTGTTATCTTGCAATGTTCTAAAACTCTTGTGTTATATTTAGGTAATGCCCCAGTAATTATTGTAATTCATTTACTGGTATTGTTTTTTTGGCAGTAGACGTTTTTTCACGAAGTACCAAAGTTCTGATTGAGAGTAACTTTAAGCTTTTATATGAATTTTCATGTTGTCTGTGAACATTGAATATTTTGTGGTGCCTTATAGTGAAGCGACAGAGAAGCCGATTGCCATTTTGTCTCCCAATGGCCGTTATTCCCGTGCTGGGCAATTGCTGATGGCTGCTGCTGCTGCTGCTGAACGCACCGTTCAAAGCAAACAGACTTCAACTAGAGTTCCAACTAAATCTCTGGAAATACTTTTGCCAAAAGAAATAGACATTGATTTCAGAAAAGCAAAGAAAAAGAAGGTTTGAATTTGTCATCTTTAAGCAATTTATTAAGACATTTGCATTTTTATCTGCTCTCTCTCTCTTGCTCTCTCTCTCTCTCTCTCTCTCTCTCTCTCTCTCTCTCTCTCTCTCTCTCTCTCTCTCTCTCTCTCTCTCTCTCTCTCTCTCTCTCTCTCTCTCTCTCTCTCTCTCTCTCTCTCTCTCTCTCTCTCTCTCTCTCTCTCTCTCTCTCTCTCTCTCTCCTCTCTCTCTCAATCCAAATGTTTTCAGTAAAACTATAGTTATTGATGGTGTATACAAAAGGTACATTTTAAAGATGAAATGTATTTGCTGTTATCCTAAAAAGATTTGCAAGTTTTTGTGTTGTTTTTGTAGACTATCGAGGAAGAAATAAGTGACTTTATGGACCCGATTGACTTTGCAAAGATCGATGTTGAAACTGTTACATTTGCAGGTTAAAATACGATAATTTTTACTGCTTTGTTTTTTATTATTTGTCAGTTTGAAGTGGCCAAGAAGTGGCTCGATTACTTTAAAATCGTTGGATGCAACTGCTTTCATTCTTCCTTATGATTCTGTTTAATTACATTACCACAAGGTGTTGTTAGCATCTGAAGTGCTAAGAAATTCTAATTTACTGTTGATAACATATGTGTGCTTCTATAGCGCCATTTTCATTTACTCTGGGGTGTTGGTGAGTGGTGTCCCACATCCATCTGTAGGTATCTGAGATGTATCTCTAGGTGAATGAGATAATGAAACAGTTTACTTGTCACAGTGAGTTCGGTGTTTAGTTTAGGTTCTTGAAGTGAGAATGGAGAGTTCCAGAATTTTAGGCCGACATGAAGATGTGTTCTTGAAAATACATTCAATGGCACTATGTGTTCCATTCTATGCTCTCTTTTGCGGTTATTTCAGATTTGAGGCATCGGTTTGAAAAGCAGAAGAAGCGAGGGTTGTCAGAGGAGGAAAAGCAATGTTTTATCAATAGTGCATTAAGAGCTGTAGAGAAGTATGCGTTGTCATTGGACGATGACATCTTAACAAAGGAAGGCACTAATGGACGTTATTCGAAATCTCCTTTTGACAAGAAATTCAATCGATCTGAAGATATGTCAACAGCCAGAAATGCAGACAAAGATTGTGGCAGCGATCGTTTTAGTGGAAGGCAAAGCACGTCAGCTGAAATACTTGATGTTGGGAAAATATCTGGTACTATTCAAACTAACAAGCACAGTGGCCAAAGAAATAATTCTCTGCCTCTAAAATCATCGAATTTTTCTGGTGGAAAGTTGGAGCAGAAAATTCCGTCCAAAAGAAAACTTATCTTAACTGAGGAAGAAAAGCAAAGCATTGCTTTCAACTCCAAGATTCCCAAAAGGAATTTGCCATCTTGGTCGGGCGAAGAGACCAATTTTGCAAAATCTACGAACAACGTTTGGCTGTCGAAATCTCCGCCCGCTGACCAGGACATTCGGTCACACTTTAGAAAGAGACAGGCCAAGCCTTCTGCAACAGTTACTTCCGCAGACTTGAATAGTTTAGATTCTACAGATGTACTTGTATTTAACGATGATGATGATGACCTGCCTTGTATGTTTGAGCCTGCCATTTGTTCGTTGGTCAGTGACTCTGGTGTTGAATGTCCGCTCTGCATGAGAGAATTTCCATCGAATATGATAGAGGCTCACGCGAGTGAGTGTTCTCTCTGACTTTAACACTGCTTAGTAGCACTTGTATTTATTATGAAGACAGTATGTCAGTAAGTTTTGCATGAGTGATCTTATGCTTTGTGTATTTATAATTGTACAGTATTTTGTGCTTAGTTGAGTTTTATTGTTGCTAATGACTGTGGTGTTGAAAAAAGCACAACATTACTAAGAGTGATACTGTATTGAGCTAGTTTGGCTGTATTTATAGTAGCACCATTTTCTCAGGAGTTTTTATCAGATTAAAATCTCTAATCAGCCTGTGTTTGTATGATTTTGATGAAGGCATGTACACACTACTGATATTAGCTGCTTCAACACTTCCACTCAGATTGATCTCTGGAATTGATCTGGTCTTTTGTGGTATGGATTTCGAGTGCCATCGCTTGATAACTTTCAGCACATGTATTATAATTGGTGCTATAGAATTTAATCACATTTTAGTGGCAATGGGCATGACAGTCATGTGATCTGCCATTGTCTATTTGAGACATGGGATAATTTTTGACTCGTTGATTCAGCATCAGTCAATGAATATATCCCGTTGAAATGAAGACCACAGGTTAAAATATAACCCTGCAATTCAGCGCAGCCGTTATTATAGACAGGCGCCATAGAAGCTCATTGCCTTGGCCATAGATAGGTGAGCGGGCGCCATAGAGATCCTGTGCGTCTCCGGCGTTGACCTTGCGTTCGGTTGCCATCTTCTGTGTTGGTGTCGACTGTCGAGATGCTCGCTGGACGAAGACTCGCCTCTTTCGCCGTCAGGCAGCTGCCAAAGGCCTTCCCCAAGGTCAGTTCTTCCCTTAGTCTACCATCATCCTTTCCATCCGCGTTTTTTCATCGTAGCATGTTGTCATCGGCTGAATTTCAGAGGTTTCTGTTTGTCATTGAGGCGCCGAAACACACTCCGCTACCTGATTAAATAAATCGGCGCTACATAAGTGTGGGGTTTGACTGTACAGTTGAGCGTGTTTTTGGCTGGTTGTAGGGGTCGAAACCGTCTCTTGGGGCGGCGTTCGTTGCGGCCAGGGACTTCTCCGCAACCAGGGCTCTGCGCGCAGCCGGGGGTAGGCAACGAGACCTCTAACTGGCGTTTTCTTGACATTTTGAGTTTATTTCTGTGTGTAAACTGAGTGTTTAGTTATTTATACGATTTGTCACTGGTGTTCTTTAGAGTTGACGATGGATTTGAAGGAAGAATTTAAGAAAAGTCTAAATATCAAATCAGTTACTTTGATATCTGATAGTGTTGGTTTCATCGTGCCGTTAACGTGTGTTATCGTTTCTACAGTATGTTATAGTTGAAGTTGTAATAGAGAGGATTTGACGAATGGTGAATTTTGTTTACTGTTAAAATACTGAATGTATCAGAATATTAATAAGTAGGATGGTTGAGTTAATTGAGGGAATTCATCAGTATACATGGTGCTTTTTCAAAATGTTAAGGCAGTTTATGAAATTTAGGATCGGCTGAAGTGTCGTCGATCCTTGAAGAGAGAATTCTTGGGCAGAGCTCTGCAACAGATCTTGAAGAAACTGGACGTGTATTGTCAATTGGAGATGGCATTGCTCGTGTCTATGGACTTAAAAACATCCAAGCGGAAGAGATGGTGGAATTCTCCAGTGGACTCAAGGTCAGATTGACTACGGATGACACAAAGCTAATAGGATAGTGGGCAATGTAGCTAGTTCTTGGTGTCTGGTAATTGATAGGATTTCCAGATTTAACTCAGTTTGCTATTAAATCTTGTTGTCATATTAGTTACTGTTTATGTTCTAATTTTTGTCGGTTATTTTGACATGACTTACTCCATAAAAACGCTTTGCTGCAACTGCCTACCTGGATCTACAACCTTGACCACCGGTGTCTACGGGTTACAGACTATGGATTTCACCCAGATTGAGCACTTGTGAATAATCTGGTGCACTGCACCAAGCTTTCGGACAGAGTTATAGAAATTTTGCCTTACTTGATACCGGTTTTTGTTGATGAGTTGATGTCTTCCTGTTTGGTGCAGGGGATGGCTTTGAATCTGGAGCCTGACAATGTCGGTATCGTTGTGTTTGGTAATGACAAGCTGATCAAAGAGGGTGACATCGTCAAGAGAACCGGGGCAATTGTCGACGTACCTGTGGGTCTGGAGCTTCTAGGAAGAGTTGTTGATGCTTTGGGAAATCCAATCGATGGCAAGGTAAACTGGTTTCATCAGCAGTTCTTAGTGAAACTGAATACGTGCAAAAGCAGAGGCGCTACATAATGATCGTCATTATTGATGCATCTGATCTGTGATGTTTTGAGGATGTCACAGTGAAACCTTTGCAGAGAATCCAAGAGTTTTATCGATGTTGACTTTGAAGTTTGTTTTAATTTTATAAAAGCTCTGTAGTTATTGTTGTAATTTCAAATTGGATTTGTTAAAAATTTTAGGGTCCAATCAATGCAAAGAGGGCTCGTGTGGGCGTGAAGGCCCCCGGCATCATCCCCCGCATCTCTGTCAGAGAACCAATGCAGACGGGCATCAAGGCCGTCGACAGTCTCGTTCCGATCGGCAGAGGACAGCGAGAGCTGATCATTGGAGATCGTCAGACGGGAAAGACCGCGGTCGCCATCGACACGATCATCAACCAGAGGAGATTCAACGAAGGACAGAACGAGAAAGCAAAGCTCTACTGCATCTATGTTGCCATTGGACAGAAGCGTTCAACCGTGGCACAGATCGTGAAGCGTCTGACCGACAGTGGAGCCATCAACTACACGATCATCGTCAGCGCCACCGCGTCTGACGCCGCTCCGTTGCAGTACCTGGCGCCGTATTCGGGCTGCGCCATGGGAGAGTTCTTCCGAGACAACGGCAGGCACGCCCTGATCATCTACGATGACTTGTCGAAGCAGGTGAGAGTGGCTTTCAATATTAGAGGAGCTATTTAAAATTCTGTCTGAAAATTGATTTCATTTTGTTTTGCTGAATTGGATTAAAGCAGATTTCTCTTTGGTTTTGTGGATGTTCTTTAGGCCGTAGCCTATCGTCAGATGTCTCTGCTTCTCAGGCGTCCACCTGGTCGTGAAGCTTACCCTGGTGACGTCTTCTACCTGCACAGTCGTCTTCTGGAGAGAGCGGCCAAGATGAACGACTCGTTTGGGGGTGGTTCATTGACCGCCCTTCCGATCATCGAGACCCAGGCCGGTGACGTGTCCGCCTACATCCCCACCAATGTCATCTCCATCACGGACGGCCAGATCTTCTTGGAGACTGAGCTGTTCTACAAGGGCATCCGGCCGGCCATTAACGTCGGTCTGTCTGTCAGCCGAGTCGGCTCAGCTGCTCAGATGAGGGCAATGAAACAGGTCACTGCAGATGTCTTTTGTTTACAAGTAATCAAAAAATAAGACGGTTTTGTTAGGTCTGCTGAAATATCTTACATGAGTTGATAAAGATGTGGGCTCTTTAGTATTGTGTGTGTGTGTGTGTGTGTGTGTATTGTTTACTGACAGATGACATAAAAGTCTATTTTTGTTTATAAATGTTTCATTACAAACATTTTTTCTGGGACTGTTGACATTTTTGTAGAATGCAATGAATAGAATAATTGATTTGTCTTTGGTGACTTTCAGTTGTTCTTGGTGTGTTGCATGGTGGTGGTGGTAGTTGTGGTGATGGTTTGTGTTTAGGTGGCCGGTTCAATGAAGCTGGAGTTGGCGCAGTATCGTGAGGTCGCTGCATTCGCGCAGTTTGGTTCGGATCTCGATGCTGCCACTCAGCAGCTTCTGAACAGAGGAGTGCGACTGACGGAACTTCTGAAGCAGGGACAGTACAGTACGTTGTAGATATGATCCTGTGAAATCCTTCCGTTCAATCAGTATACATTTTCCTATTGAAGTTTGAATGATGTTTATTGTATTTTCATTTGTTGATTAATTACATTCTTAATGTATCCTGTCTGTGTTGTCAGCGCCCATGGCAGTCGAGGAACAGGTGTCGGTCATCTATGCCGGTGTCAGAGGTCACCTTGACAAGGTGGATCCGTCCCTCATCACAAAGTTCGAGCGTGAGTTCCTCCAGCACCTGAAGAGCTCACAGCAGGAACTCCTCAAGACGATCCGCGAGGCTGGAAAGATCACGGATGAGACGGAGGCGGAGCTGAAAAAGGTCGTGACGACCTTCCTTAGTGGATTCCAGTAGATTGATACTTTGGGGTCTTCTTCCAGGGGCTTAGGCTAAGTAGAGAACTGGAATTGACTCTTTGAAAGTCAACTAATGAAAAGCTGAGAATTTTTATCTGGATTTTCAGTATTTAAATATTTGGGGATAATTTTTTTGAGTCTCTCACATTTTGGGGGGTAGTTGATGTTTTGTGGAGTTTGGCATATTTAAGTCAGATCTGGTATCAACTAAATGATAAATTGTGTAAAGCTGACAAAGTAAGAGAATTTCGTGTATTGTGAAATATAAAAGTACAAAGTCTATGTGTTGAATGCATGCTGACCATTCACTGATGAATGCAGCTGTTAACCATTGTGGCTGGCTTTCACTTGGCGGCTTATTCTCCACTACAGCGTATACAAAGTGAAGGGTAATCCATGCTTAAACATTTTTACCTTTATGCATTAAATATTTATATAGGTTAACTCAAATATTTATTTGCTTATTATTTATTAAAAGGGAGAAATTGCTAATGGTAGTAATTGAATACCTTGCAGAATCCTCAAGAACATTGTTAACAGGATTTGTTGATAAGACAGATTGTTGGAGCCTAAGCCTTTCCTGTTTCTTCAAAACATGGAATTCGTCTATGAATACTTTCAAAATGACAGTAAATGCCTCTGTATTGGTTGGCTTTTATCAGTCTAGATGTTGTCATTGTCCTCCGCTTTTGATTTCTGTGCATTTGACCTGGTGTTATGACTTTATTTTGGTCTAAAATCAGGTGCTATAAAAGTGCGTGACGCTGACTTATTTATAGCAGAATAAAGTTAAAGTATGCACGATTGGCTAATGCGCAGCCAATCAGATCGACCGTCACGTAATGTTCGCCGGGAAGTTTAAATGGCGAGTTAAATAGATTTAATTTTGTGCAAATAAAAACCCATTTCGTGTGTCAAAGACTTGGATTTTTAAATTCGACCACATTGAAATAGGAATGAATAACGAAGGTACGCCGCTGAAAGGTATTCCCATCACAGGTGAGCTGCTTATAAAACTAAACGTTTGCGCTGTCTGACGATTCAAGTTTTCTGGTACTTACTAATTACCTACACGTACTACGCGCATGGAGCTTTCTCCCCCGAATTAATAATTAATCGTTTAATTAATCGGTCTCTTAGCAGTGGCGTAGCAAGGCTTTTAGGGACCCTTGTGCAAAGCTTCGGTGGTGGGCCCCTGGAAACCGACTTCGATTTTTTAAACGATGGGCGTTTTTTTGCGATATTTGTGACACATTTTTCGTGTACAGTGAGTCGCTGTGCTCGGTGGTCGAGTACGTACTTTGCATTTGATAATTAGTGAGGTGCGTTGAGGCATGATACTTGATTTCCTACGAAAGAAGTTCACTGGTAATCGACAGGAGTAGGAGGAGGAGGATGCTGTGTAGGCTACTAGGCTTCGATTGGTGCATTTCAGTTGTGGAGGGTGTTGATAGTTGATACTAAAGGACGGAGGGTACTGTCTGACAGTCTAATATTGGGCAGTGTACTTTGGTCTGATTATTTGAATAGCTAATCCATTCTAATTTTAAACTTCTCTAGAGCCACTTTATAATGCATAGAAGCAGCAGTCGATGGTTGGTACGCCAAATCACAATCACTCAATATTCAGGTCAAATCCCGGACGTTAGGCCGTACATGGTGGATAGGTCAGGTGCAAAAGAGATGCGTCTGTAATCTTGCTCTTTAGTTTTTTTAGTGACATTTTGCGCACTTGATGAGGCAATGAGTTCCACAGTTTGGGACGGCCACTGAGATATAATTATTGAACATTTTGATGTGAAATTCCAATTGCCTATAGGTAGCGGAGCTGTTCGAGACGCTACAGAAGCATAGTGCTTGTATTCCGCCTCAAACGGCTCTGCTGCCTATATGCTGTATATAAGCTTTGGGAATTTGTGGTTTTAATTCGTTTCATCACTCTTCTGAATTTTTGCATATCTATAGCCTACTGTAGCACTAGCATTGTCCAATTTCAAACAGGGTAGCAATTTTATAATATTTCTGTGGTCTATAAAACCTATAATAAAAGAAACCAGCTCTGTTAGGCGCCATATTATCTCTTCTTCTTCTTCTTCTTCTTCTTCTTCTTCTTCTTCTTCTTCTTCTTCTTCTTCTTCTAGAACAAAATTGAGACAGAACATGATGACAATTCTAGTACGGTTTGACACAGCAAAGATGGGGACAAAAGAATATGTGGTTTTAATTTGGTTCATCACTCTTCTGAATTTTGGCATATCTATAGCCTACTGTAGCCCAAACAGACAGACAGACAGACAGACAGAGTGGGAGAAATGGATAGGCCTATAGATCTTAAATATAAATATAGATTTAAATTTATATTTAAATTTAAATATATATATATATATATATATATATATATATATATATATATATATATATATATATATATATATATAGAGAGAGAGAGAGAGAGTCACTCTTCTGAATTTTTGCATATCTATAGCTACTGTGGCACAAACAGCATGTCAATTCTATAATATTTCTGTGGTCTATTAAAAATGTAATAAAAGAAACCAGTTCTCTTAAACGTCATCTTATCTCTCGATTGATTTTTAGCCATTTGACAATAGATTTCTGAAAGACTTTGTTCTGTCATTTCAAATGGACTTTTCTTCTTCTTCTTCTAGTTCTCATTTCTTCTTCTTCTCCTTCTTCTTCTTCTTCTTCTTCTTCTTCTTCTTCTTCTTCTTCTTCTTCTTCTAGAACAAAATTGAGACATAATATGATGACAATTCTAGTGCGGTTTGACACAGCAAAGATGGGGACACAAGAATATGTGGTTTTAATTTGGTTCATCACTCTTCTGAATTTTTGCATATCTATAGCCTACTGTAGCCCAAACAGACAGACAGACAGACAGACAGACAGACAGACAGAGCGGGAGAAATAGATAGGCCTATAGCTCTTAAATATAAATATAAATTTAAATTTAAATTTAAATTATAATATATATATATATATATATATATATATATATATATATATATATATATATAGAGAGAGAGAGAGAGAGAGAGAGTCACTCTTCTGAATTTTTGCATATCTATAGCTACTGTGGCACAAACAGCATGTCAATTCTATAATATTTCTGTGGTCTATTAAACCTGTAATAAAAGAAACCAGTTCTCTTAAACGTCATCTTATCTCTCGATTGATTTTTTAGCCATTTGACAGAATAGATTTCTGAAAGACTTTGTATAGTGTCATTTCAAATGGCACTTCTTCTTCTTCTTCTTCTAGAAAAAAATTGAGACAGAATATGATGACAATTCTATTACGATTTGACACAGCAAAGATGTGCACACAAGAATATGTGGTTTTAATTCGTTTCATCACTCTTCTGAATTTTTGCATATCTATAGCCTACTGTAGCCCAAACAGACAGACAGACAGACAGACAGAGCGGGAAAAATAGATAGGCCTATAGCTCTTAAATATAAATATAAATTTAAATTTATATTTAAATTTAAATGTATACATATACATTATATATATATAGAGAGAGAGAGAGAGAGAGAGAGAGGAGAGAGAGAGAGAGAGTCACTCTTCTGAATTTTTGCATATCTATAGCTACTGTGGCACAA
>CM030869.1:11652007-11659507 GCA_018105865.1 Metaphire vulgaris | reverse complement strand
ATTCTATAATATTTCTGTGGTCTATTAAAAACCTGTAATAAAAGAAACCAGTTCTCTTAAACGTCATCTTATCTCTCGATTGATTTTTAGCCATTTGACAGAATAGATTTCTGAAAGACTTTGTATAGTGTCATTTCAAATGGCACTTCTTCTTCTTCTTCTAGAAAAAATTTGAGACAGAATATGATGACAATTCTATTACGGTTTGACACAGCAAAGATGGGGACACAAGAATATGTGGTTTTAATTTGGTTCATCACTCTTCTGAATTTTTGCATATCTATAGCCTACTGTAGCCCAAACAGACAGACAGACAGACAGACAGACAGACAGACAGGGAAAAATAGATAGGCCTATAGCTCTTAAATATAAATATAAATTTAAATTTAAATTTAGATTTAAATTTAAATGTATACATATACATATATATATATATATATATAGAGAGAGAGAGAGAGAGAGAGAGAGAGAGAGAGAGAGTCACTCTTCTGAATTTTTGCATATCTATAGCTACTGTGGCACAAACAGCGTGTCACTTCTGTAATATTTCCGTGGTCTATTAAACCTGTAATAAAAGAAACCAGTTCTCTTAAACGTCATCTTATCTCTCGATTGATTTTTTAGCCATTTGACATAGAATAGATTTCTGAAAGACTTTGTATAGTGTCATTTCAAATGGCACTTCTTCTTCTTCTTCTTCTTCTTCTTCTTCTTCTTCTAGAACAAAATTGAGACTGAATATGATGACAATTCTAGTACGGTTTGACACAGCAAAGATGGGGACACAAGAATATGTGGTTTTAATTTGGTTCATCACTCTTCTGAATTTTTGCATATCTATAGCCTACTGTAGCCCAAACAGACAGACAGACAGACAGACAGACAGACAGACAGACAGACAGAGACAGGAGGAGAAATAGATAGGCCTATAGATCTTAAATATAAATAAATATAAATTTATATTTAAATTTAAATTTATATATATATATATATATATATATATATATATATATAGAGGGAGAGGGAGAGAGAGAGTCACTCTTCTGAATTTTTGCATATCTATAGCTACTGTGGCACAAACAGCATGTCAATTCTATAATATTTCTGTGGTCTATTAAACCTGTAATAAAAGAAACCAGTTCTCTTAAACGTCATCTTATCTCTCGATTGATTTTTAGCCATTTGACAGAAATAGATTTCTGAAAGACTTTGTATAGTGTCATTTCAAATGGCACTTCTTCTTCTTCTTCTAGAAAAAATTGAGACAGAATATGATGACAATTCTATTACGGTTTGACACAGCAAAGATGGGGACACAAGAATATGTGGTTTTAATTTGGTTCATCACTCTTCTGAATTTTTGCATATCTATAGCCTACTGTAGCCCAAACAGACAGACAGACAGACAGACAGACAGAGAAAATAGATAGGCCTATAGCTCTTAAATAAATAAAAATTTAAATTTAAATTTATATAATTTAAATTTAAATTTATTTATATATATATATATATATATATATATATATATATATAGAGAGAGAGAGAGGGAGAGGGAGAGAGAGAGAGAGAGTCACTCTTCTGAATTTTTGCATATCTATAGCTACTGTGGCACAAACAGCGTGTCAATTCTGTAATATTTCCGTGGTCTATTAAACCTGTAATAAAAGAAACCAGTTCTCTTAAACGTCATCTTATCTCTCGATTGATTTTTTAGCCATTTGACATAGAATAGATTTCTGAAAGACTTTGTATAGTGTCATTTCAAATGGCACTTCTTCTTCTTCTTCTAGAACAAAATTGAGACAGAATATGATGACAATTCTATTACGGTTTGACACAGCAAAGATGGGGACACAAGAATATGTGGTTTTAATTTGGTTCATCACTCTTCTGAATTTTTGCATATCTATAGCCTACTGTAGCCCAAACAGACAGACAGACAGACAGACAGACAGACAGACAGACAGACAAAAAGCTAGAAATAGATAGCCTATAGCTCTTAAATATAAATATAAATTTAAATTTATATTTATATTTAAATTTAATATATATATATATATATATATATATATATATATAGAGAGAGAGAGAGAGAGAGAGAGAGAGAGTCACTCTTCTGAATTTTTGCATATCTATAGCTACTGTGGCACAAACAGCGTGTCAATTCTATAATATTTCTGTGGTCTATTAAACCTGTAATAAAAAAAGAAACCAGTTCTCTTAAACGTCATCTTATCTCTCGATTGATTTTTAGCCATTTGACATAGAATAGATTTCTGAAAGACTTTGTATAGTGTCATTTCAAATGGCACTTCTTCTTCTTCTTCTTCTTCTTCTTCTTCTTCTTCTTCTAGAACAAAAATTGAGACAGAATATGATGACAATTCTATTACGGTTTGACACAGCAAAGATGGGGACACAAGAATATGTGGTTTTAATTTGGTTCATCACTCTTCTGAATTTTTGCATATCTATAGCCTACTGTAGCCCAAACAGACAGACAGACAGACAGACAGACAGACAGACAGACAGACGAGGGAGAAATAGATAGGCCTATAGCTCTTAAATATAAATATAAATTTAAATTTAAATTTAAATTTAAATTTAATATATATATATATATATATATATATATATATATATATATAGAGAGAGAGAGAGAGAGAGAGAGAGAGAGAGAGAGACTCTTCTGAATTTTTGCATATCTATAGCTACTGTGGCACAAACAGCATGTCAATTCTATAATATTTCTGTGGTCTATTAAACCTGTAATAAAAGAAACCAGTTCTCTTAAACGTCATCTTATCTCTCGATTGATTTTTAGCCATTTGACATAGAATAGATTTCTGAAAGACTTTGTATAGTGTCATTTCAAATGGCACTTCTTCTTCTTCTTCTAGAAAAAAAACAAAATTGAGACAGAATATGATGACAATTCTATTACGGTTTGACACAGCAAAGATGGGGACACAAGAATATGTGGTTTTAATTTGGTTCATCACTCTTCTGAATTTTTTTATATCTATAGCCTACTGTAGCCCAAACAGACAGACAGACAGACAGACAGACAGACAGACAGAGCGGGAAAAATAGATAGGCCTATAGCTCTTAAATATAAATATAAATTTAAATTTAAATTTATATTTAAATTTAAATGTATACATATACATATATATATATATATATATAGAGAGAGAGAGAGAGAGAGAGAGAGAGAGAGAGAGAGAGTCACTCTTCTGAATTTTTGCATATCTATAGCTACTGTGGCACAAACAGCATGTCAATTCTATAATATTTCTGTGGTCTATTAAACCTGTAATAAAAGAAACCAGTTCTCTTAAACGTCATCTTATCTCTCGATTGATTTTTTAGCCATTTGACATAGAATAGATTTCTGAAAGACTTTGTATAGTGTCATTTCAAATGGCAAAATGGCACTTCTTCTTCTTCTTCTTCTAGAAAAAAAATTGAGACAGAATATGATGACAATTCTAGTACAGTTTGACACAGCAAAGATGGGGACACAAGAATATGTGGTTTTAATTTGGTTCATCACTCTTCTGAATTTTTGCATATCTATAGCCTACTGTAGCCCAAACAGACAGACAGACAGACAGACAGACAGACAGGAGAAAAATAGATAGGCCTATAGCTCTTAAATATAAATATAAATTTAAATTTAAATTTAAATTTATTTAAATGTATACATATATATATATATATATATAGAGAGAGAGAGAGAGAGAGAGAGAGAGAGAGAGAGAGAGAGAGTCACTCTTCTGAATTTTTGCATATCTATAGCTACTGTGGCACAAACAGCGTGTCAATTCTGTAATATTTCCGTGGTCTATTAAACCTGTAATAAAAGAAACCAGTTCTCTTAAACGTCATCTTATCTCTCGATTGATTTTTTAGCCATTTGACATAGAATAGATTTCTGAAAGACTTTGTATAGTGTCATTTCAAATGGCACTTCTTCTTCTTCTTCTTCTTCTTCTTCTTTGTATAGTGTCATTTCAAATGGCACTTCTTCTTCTTCTTCTTCTAGAAAAAAATTGAGACAGAATATGATGACAATTCTATTACGATTTGACACAGCAAGGATATGCACACAAGAATATGTGGTTTTAATTCGTTTCATCACTCTTCTGAATTTTTGCATATCTATAGCCTACTGTAGCCCAAACAGACAGACAGACAGACAACAGACAGACAGACAGCGGGAAAAAATAGATAGGCCTATAGCTCTTAAATATAAATTTAAATTTAAATTTAAATTTAAATTTAAATTTATATATATATATATATATATATATATATATATATATATATATAGAGAGAGAGAGAGAGAGAGAGAGAGAGAGAGAGAGAGAGAGAGAGAGAGAGAGAGAGAGAGAGAGAGAGAGACTCTTCTGAATTTTTGCATATCTATAGCTACTGTGGCACAAACAGCACAAACAGTCATCAATTCTGTAATATTTCCGTGGTCTATTAAACCTGTAATAAAAGAAACCAGTTCTCTTAAACGTCATCTTATCTCTCGATTGATTTTTTAGCCATTTGACATAGAATAGATTTCTGAAAGACTTTGTATAGTGTCATTTCAAATGGCACTTCTTCTTCTTCTTCTTCTTCTTCTTCTTCTTCTTCTAACAAAAACTGAGACTGAATATGATGACAATTCTAGTACGGTTTGACACAGCAAAGATGGGGACACAAGAATATGTGGTTTTAATTTGGTTCATCACTCTTCTGAATTTTTGCATATCTATAGCCTACTGTAGCCCAAACAGACAGACAGACAGACAGACAGACAGACAGACAGACAGGAAAAATAGATAGGCCTATAGCTCTTAAATATAAATATAAATTTAAATTTAAATTTAATTTTTAAATGTATATATATATATATATATATATATATATAGAGAGAGAGAGAGAGAGAGAGAGAGAGAGACTCTTCTGAATTTTTGCATATCTATAGCTACTGTGGCACAAACAGCGTGTCAATTCTATAATATTTCTGTGGTCTATTAAACCTGTAATAAAAGAAACCAGTTCTCTTAAACGTCATCTTATCTCTCGATTGATTTTTAGCCATTTGACATAGAATAGATTTCTGAAAGACTTTGTATAGTGTCATTTCAAATGGCACTTCTTCTTCTTCTTCTTCTTCTTCTTCTTCTTCTTCTTTGTATAGTGTCATTTCAAATGGCACTTCTTCTTCTTCTTCTTCTAGAAAAAAATTGAGACAGAATATGATGACAATTCTATTACGATTTGACACAGCAAAGATATGCACACAAGAATATGTGGTTTTAATTCGTTTCATCACTCTTCTGAATTTTTGCATATCTATAGCCTACTGTAGCCCAAACAGACAGACAGACAGACAGACAGACAGACAGAAAAAAATAGATAGGCCTATAGCTCTTAAATATAAATTTAAATTTAAATTTAAATTTAAATTTAAATTAAATATTTAATATATATATACATATATATATATATATAGAGAGAGAGAGAGAGAGAGAGAGAGAGAGAGAGAGAGAGAGAGAGTCACTCTTCTGAATTTTTGCATATCTATAGCTACTGTGGCACAAACAGCGTGTCAATTCTGTAATATTTCCGTGGTCTATTAAACCTGTAATAAAAGAAACCAGTTCTCTTAAACGTCATCTTATCTCTCGATTGATTTTTTAGCCATTTGACATAGAATAGATTTCTGAAAGACTTTGTATAGTGTCATTTCAAATGGCACTTCTTCTTCTTCTTCTTCTTCTTCTTCTTCCAGAACAAAACTGAGACTGAATATGATGACAATTCTAGTACGGTTTGACACAGCAAAGATGGGGACACAAGAATATGTGGTTTTAATTTGGTTCATCACTCTTCTGAATTTTTGCATATCTATAGCCTACTGTAGCCCAAACAGACAGACAGACAGACAGACAGACAGAGCGGGAGAAATAGATAGGCCTATAGATCTTAAATATAAATATAGATTTAAATTTATATTTAAATTTAAATTATATATATATATATATATATATATATATATATATATAGAGGGAGAGGGAGAGAGAGAGAGTCACTCTTCTGAATTTTTGCATATCTATAGCTACTGTGGCACAAACAGCATGTCAATTCTATAATATTTCTGTGGTCTATTAAACCTGTAATAAAAGAAACCAGTTCTCTTAAACGTCATCTTATCTCTCGATTGATTTTTTAGCCATTTGACAGAATAGATTTCTGAAAGACTTTGTATAGTGTCATTTCAAATGGCACTTCTTCTTCTTCTTCTAGAAAAAAATTGAGACAGAATATGATGACAATTCTATTACGGTTTGACACAGCAAAGATGGGGACACAAGAATATGTGGTTTTAATTTGGTTCATCACTCTTCTGAATTTTTGCATATCTATAGCCTACTGTAGCCCAAACAGACAGACAGACAGACAGACAGACAGACAGAAAAATAGATAGGCCTATAGCTCTTAAATATAAATATAAATTTAAATTTAAATTTATATTTAAATTTAAATGTATACATATACATATATATATATATATAGAGAGAGAGAGAGAGAGAGAGAGAGAGAGAGAGAGAGAGAGAGAGAGTCACTCTTCTGAATTTTTGCATATCTATAGCTACTGTGGCACAAACAGCGTGTCAATTCTGTAATATTTCCGTGGTCTATTAAACCTGTAATAAAAGAAACCAGTTCTCTTAAACGTCATCTTATCTCTCGATTGATTTTTTAGCCATTTGACATAGAATAGATTTCTGAAAGACTTTGTATAGTGTCATTTCAAATGGCACTTCTTCTTCTTCTTCTTCTTCTTCTTCTTCTTCTTCTTCTAGAACAAAATTGAGACTGAATATGATGACAATTCTAGTACGGTTTGACACAGCAAAGATGGGGACACAAGAATATGTGGTTTTAATTTGGTTCATCACTCTTCTGAATTTTTGCATATCTATAGCCTACTGTAGCCCAAACAGACAGACAGACAGACAGACAGACAGACAGACAGACAGAGCGGGAGAAATAGATAGGCCTATAGCTCTTAAATATAAATATAAATTTAAATTTAAATTTATATTTAAATTTAAATGTATATATATATATATATATATATATATATATATATAGAGAGAGAGAGAGAGAGAGAGAGAGAGAGAGAGAGAGAGTCACTCTTCTGAATTTTTGCATATCTATAGCTACTGTGGCACAAACAGGGTATCAATTCTATAATATTTCTGTGGTCTATTAAACCTGTAATAAAAGAAACCAGTTCTCTTAAACGTCATCTTATCTCTCGATTGATTTTTTAGCCATTTGACATAGAATAGATTTCTGAAAGACTTTGTATAGTGTCATTTCAAATGGCACTTCTTCTTCTTCTTCTTCTTCTTCTTCTTCTTCTTCTTCTTCTTCTTCTTCTTCTTCTTCTTCTTCTTCTAAAAAAATTGAGACAAAATATGATGACAA